>VZTF01006489.1:2430071-2673036 GCA_013397755.1 Cnemophilus loriae
CGCGGCGGGGCCGCGGGGCCGCGCTGACGGGCACCGCTGACGGGCACGCGCCGCCCGCCGCCGCTACGCGCCACAACGAGGAAGCGGCTCCGCGCAGGCGCGGCCTCCGCTCCCCTCCCCTCCCCCCGTGGTTGCTGCGAGGGGGGGAGGCTGCCACTCTTTCGTTTTCTTATCATAAAAAAGGGCTTTTAGCTGGGAGCTGACAAGGTCGGCGAGTGCTGGGCTGCAGTACTGTCCCTAAGCGGGAGAATGAGCTTCCCCTGCCTTCTGGCAGCGGGGAGGGACCCTGCCCGCCCCTGGCTGCGGGTACGCGCCCAGTCCGGGGAACCCCCAGGGCGAGTCAGAAGGTCTCGCTTCTTTTTTCTCTTCATTAAGTCCGTCACAGCCGGTCGGAGCCCCATCCGCCGGTGATGTAGAGCCGGGCATTGGTGCAGCCACCGCTGAGGGAGCCATCGCTCTCAGCAGTCTTGACTGCATAGGTTTTTACGCTCCTTAGACTTAGTTAATTTTTAAGAAGTCCTGCTGTGATTCAGGGAAGCCCTTGAAGCTGCTATTGCCGATTCTGCTTTACTAGTTCTGTTCCTGCGCCTTTCCAGAGCAGAGCTGCCTCAGTGCTGCCATGGCCGGGTCGCACAGCCCAGCGCGGTCCCAGCAGCAGCGCTGGCCCGAGACCTGAACCGCGGGTTTAGAGCCCCAGGTCCTCTCACTAGGAGTATTTCTGAATCGTTAACATGTCCTTTATCCATTATTGCATCGTGTAACTCAGGAAACTGACAGACAGCGCTAATGATTTTATTTTTTTTTTTAAAGCTTAGGTTTGGGGACCCATATGTTCCTTTCCAAAGAAGGCTAAGTCTCAGGAGGCTCAGGTAATTGTGGTCATCTGCTGCATCAGTGTGATTTATTTAGTCATACTGTGTGATTTCCTCCTCTTTGTATTTGGGACTCTCTCCACAAAAGCTGGGCCATTCAGGAATGGTAAATATTCTCAAATCTGAACAATTGAGAATGAGCAATATTATAAGGCTGTATCCATTTTGAAATATTTTATGTTCTCTGTAGAAGTACCTACCACATTACAATGTGGTTAGCCTTGTACATGGTTTTGTATGTAATTCTAATAAAATGCCTGTGCAACTCAAAAGTAGTTGACAGTATCAACTAAAAACTTCAATGCCTGAGTAAGAATAAAAAGGAGATACCTGATTTGAGTATACCCATACAAAAGTGATTTGTATGCAGTTCTGTCAGCAAAAAATATGACCAATACTCCTGAGCAATGGTCCTGCCTGAACATGTTTCTTTGATTTCATTGCCTTGGTAGAAGCCCTCCATATGGCCATGTGATTGCTGCTGCTGCTGCTGCTTCACGTGATCTAGCTTTCTGGCACAAAGGCTCTGAGCTCGTACAGATGATTGTTAAACGTCATGAGACTCTGAAAGGTAGAGTAGGCAAGAGGAGGAGGAAGCCAAGAAAAGAACTGTGTGGGAGTTGCACTGAAAAATGGATTTGGGAAAAAAAAAGAAAAAATGAAGCACTGAAGAAGCAACAAGAGTGGTAGGAAGAAAATCAAGTGAGGATCATGTTCATAAGAGCAGTGAAGGAGGAAGAGAGACCAAGAAGATAAAAATGGCTGGTGGCATCAAAAGCAGTATGGAAAGGAGAGTAAAGAACTGGCTGGGGGCTTGGGCCAGGGAAGAGCTGTTGGTAGCATCCAAAAGAGCTGTTTCGGCCTAGCCTGCCTGGAAACTGGATGGGTGAGGGGTATGGCCCGAGGGCCAGGCAGGGTCTCTGTGGTCATCCCCTGTAATTTCCTGCCGAACATCAATCATGGGTTATCACACAGCTGTTCCTGGGCCAGACTGGTGGTCTGCAGGTCAGCCATGGTGTTCGCATTAGGAAGAGTCCTGATCCCTCACTAGCAGATTTCAAGTGAGGATAAATCCGTCACACTGATGGACAAACTGGTTTAATTAATTGGGTACTCTCACTGTTAGGGTTGAATTATTCCTCTTCAGGCTGAAGTTATTGAGCTTGACCATTAATCTCTGGATTGTAGAATAACCTCATCTGCTACCCCAAACAAATCCCCCCATGTGGAGTGCAGACAGAAGCTGAACATACTGCTAAAGACATAATTTCTTTAATACTGTTTTGTGAAAATTTAAACTACAGAATTGAAGAGCACGTTCAACTAAGAAAGGGAGTAGATGGGCCGGGGAAAGTGTAGCAGTGAAGAGAGACAGAAGTGAAGGCAGAGTGGAGAGTAAGTGCAGCTGAGCTTTTGTGTTTCCTCATCAGGAAAAAAGTTGTCTTTTAAAAAAACATATTAAATGTATAAGAAATAGAATGAATACAGGAGAATACTGGTAAATAAAGAGAATGGCATAAGGCCTAAAAATGAAAAAGGAATATCATAATTGCATTTTGGTCTGTTTTTGACAGTTCTGAAATTGTTTACTCTGCCAGAGAGAATACAGTGCTCTGTTTTGCTGCTTAGAAGCAGCATTTCCACTTCCTCTATTCAAATGTTAGTAAAGAAAATAGCCCTATAGGCATGACCTCTTTAGACTTGGATTATTTTCACTTAAACTCACTGGAAGCAAGATTAGTTAATTAATGTGATGTTAATAAAAATAAATTATACAAGCTGCCTGTAAAAATGTGCTAATGTTTAAACTAGTCAAGTTATGTAAGTATTTCAAATAGCATTTAGTGAATTTATGATTTAACCATGTTTCCTGTTTTGAATTGCGATCAGTATCTGAGGTTCAATTCTAAATTTGTAAGATGCACCTCTCTATAAATTGTCACTAGCTGAAATCACTGTTTCACTTCACAAATGTCAAAGAATAATCATCAGAGTGTGAAAGTTATATTTCACAGCGTCTGCTCTAACGCTATCTTAGTCTGTGCTAGATCGTGGGGGAGGCTGTGCCATGGCCTTTTTCTCATGGAAGGTTTGCCAGTGAAGTTATGCTTATCTCACTCCTCTTGGTATTCTGAAGTGGAATACATCTCCTTGTTCGTCCTGGACAAGCTAATGCCAGTAAGGATCATGCAAGCAGCACTGGAAATCACACTCCTTACTGCTGATGCATTGCAGTCAAGGAAGTTGTGCTGTCTTGCCATCCCACCCAGTGACTCATTCTACAAATCCATTTGATTCCCTGGCTTTTGTTGTGATTGCCAACAGAAGAGTTAATTACAGCAAATTGACAATAATTCTGCAATACTGGTGATAGTCACCATGCTTAGGGAGAGGCTAAGGAACATAGTGATGACAGCACAAACTACCAACACGGGTGTTGTGCGAAAAACTGAATAGCAATGATAGTATTTTTCATTTTATAGTATTCTAGACAGCTTATATTTAGATTGAGGTCATCAGTTCACTCACAGGAGCTGAGCAGGAGTGAACAGGTGATGATGTTGTCATCATTGTGAACTTTGCAGCATGACCAGTATGTGCCAGAGGTGAAGAGCTACATGGCACTTGCACAGCTTTTCACATCATCAGTGCAATTAACTATTGAAACCACAGAGCAGTGAGGTAGAGAACAGCAAGATTATCTTTCCTCTGTAGATAAGGAGCCAGATAGATGAGCTTGTGGCCCTGCTGTGTTTGTGACTGTCTAGCTTTAGTCATGCAAACTCAGCTCTTCAGGGTGGTGGATCTCCTGTGGGATGTGATTATGCTGCCTGCAGAGAGCAGCCCCAGGACCACCCTGAGGTCACGCTTCCCTTCTGCATAGGAAGCAAACTCACAAATGCAAACTCAGGTGTGGTTACTGCTTGGTTTTTGGAAACAAGCTTGACCCAAGTCTCTGGCTGTGCACCAAGTGTGTTGTCAAGCATGCTCAGACAAGCTGCCTCCAGGGCCATTTGCAGCCTCTCAGTGTGGCAGTGAAGTGAGTTAGCTGGAGAAGGAAATCACTGCGCACATCGGTGCTGTGCAGTGATACCTTTTGATTAGTACAGGTGTAGTCATGGCAGGATCTCACATGTCAAATTCAGGGGGTTTTGATTCTCAAATATGAACATGATGATGCCTTTTTGCAAATACAGGTTTACAACTACACTCATTTCTTGACTTGTAAGGTTCCCATCTTGGCTACTACTGCTGATAAAAGTGGCAATTTTATGATATTATAGACAATAGTGTTTAATTAAAACATCAAATCATTGAAATGCATATGCTTTTCTCCACAAACTATATAGTTGTTCTTTTTATGCTCCTTAGCATCTCCACAAACACGGAGAGTGTCACCAGCTCAGCAGCAAATAGCAACAGAAGTAGTGGTGTGTTAAAATTCATCAGAAAAATATCCTTAGGCTGTGCTTCTCTACTATACTGCTATCCTGAATACTTTTGTGGTTTGGTGTTAGATTAATCCATTTCAGCTAAATACAGCAGTCAGCAGTACTTCCCATCCTCCTTCTGATCCTAACTCACTTTATGAGGTCACTGTATGACATAAGACAGTGATGGCATTTGATACCTGATAAAGCTGATTTGAAGTTCCCCGAAAAAAACATCTATATGGTAAATTGCAGTTGCTGCATTTTTATAGTTTTATTTTCAGATAACTTCTGATAAAATTAATGGGAAAGGCTTATTTAAATGTATGGCCATAAGTATTAGAGTATCCACAAATATTTCTGAACATCAGCTCTTCTCATTTGAGTTGGATGCTGGGCTTAGAGGATAAAAGGTGCTTCACATCATCAAGAATCTCAGCGGGATGAGTTATGTTTTTGGTTTTGGAATGTCTCATGTGCTAAAACTCAGTAAACTTTTTTTGTTAATGGAACTCTCACAGTTTTGTTTTGCAAAACAAAACCACCCCATTTATGTAAGGACAAGTAACATCATCACTTTGTACTTCAGCGGGAATTGTTTAGTCAGGAGGCATTTCACCTCCGGAAGCTGTGTCCTCTCAGAGGATGGTTCCGGTGGCTGACTGAGCCTTGTACAAAATGTAACAACTATGTATTCTAACCTGCAGCATGTTTACACGTTTAATATCACATAAGTTCACGATGTACTCACAGGAAAAGGCAAAGTCTATTTTAAACATTCAAACCTACATCACACATTGTGACTGGTGCTAATTTGCTCGAAGGGAACTTACATGGTAAACTGCAGTGTGTTTCTGCTTGAGAAAGAATGCTGTTGGCTTGGACATTTGCAAACAAACCTTTGAAAGGATTGTGTTACTGGGAAAGAATAGTCAGGTAACTTTCCTGTAAAAGAAAACTTCTTGTCTATGTCACACTGCTGAACATGAAGAAGACCAAAATCCAGGTCCAGCAAACATGCTGATCGCAATTCTGTATTTTTTAAGGGACAGTATCTGCCAATGTGGCTTATGAACTACATGAGCTGTGTCAACAGTTTGTGCTGCTGCTGTGACTGTTTTGAATGCAAGAATCAGCTGATTTCAATTTTAATATTGGTATCTCCCCACATTTGTCTTCATCTGGTATTTAAAACAAGATAGCAAATGTCTCAGAAACTACAGTGTTATTTTAAAAACCTTTTAGCACTTACAATAGTGGCTTAAACAGAAGGTTCTTTTTTCATTCTTTCAGTATTGGAATGATAGCAAAAAGAGAGTCCATTGTATTTTCATAAATGACATTTTAGTAGCATTAAGATCTTGTGATTTTAACACTATGTGGACAAAAGGAAAAAATCAAAACATCAGAAATATTTTGCTGAATTATATATTTTGCATCTTATTTACTTGAATGTCCTGTGTGAGTAGCTTGGCTGAATGATAAGTAAGCTCAAATAACCATCTCAAAGGACAGCTGAAAATAACAGCACTGAAAATGAAGTGC
Source organism: Cnemophilus loriae (assembly GCA_013397755.1). Lineage (NCBI taxonomy): Eukaryota > Metazoa > Chordata > Aves > Passeriformes > Corvidae > Cnemophilus > Cnemophilus loriae. The sequence goes on from VZTF01006489.1 coordinate 2,435,920, forward strand.
AGCATTGAGTTACACAAGCTTAAGCTGACTAATCTGCTGATTCAGTTTTGCCTTTGTTTTTTGGTTTTGCCATGCAAGATCAAGTGTCAAGTAGACAAACGCGTAATGGCATTCCAGGCACCCACGAACAACAACAAGCAATGGGCTGTTCTCCAAAGAGAAAACAGCAAAATGCTCACCTGCAGCAAGAGGCAGCAGGCTCAGGACAGACATGCTCTTTTTCTTATTACAGGCATACTGAATTTGGTATTTCTATTTCACGGTGGTTTTTTGTTAGGAATGCTCATTTAAGAAACCTCACTTCAGTTCATAGGAAGTGTGATAATGCATATGAAGGGTCTGGAGGGGAAGCCATACAAGGAGCAGGTGAGGTCACTTGGGTTGTTCAGCCTGGAGAGGAGGAGACTGAGGGGAGACCTCACTGAGGGCTTCAATATCCTCACAAGGGGAAGAGGAGGGGCAGACACTGATCTCTTCTTCCTGGTGCCCAGAGACCTGACCCAAGGGACCGGCCTGAAGCTGTGTCAGGGGAGGTTTAGGTTGGATATTAGGAAAAGGATTTTCCCCCAGAAGGTGGTTGGGCACTGGAACAGGCTCTGCAGGGACATGGTCACAGCACCAAGCCTGACAGAGCAAGAAGCATTTGGACAATGCTCTCAGGCACATGGAGTGATTCCTGGGGATACTCCTGTACAGGAACAAGATTTCGATTGAGTGACATTGTGGGTCCCTTCCAACTCAGGATATTTTATAATTCCATGATTCTGTGTGTCAAGAGACAACAGATTCAAACACAGCTCTTACAACATCTACAGAATATAAAAGCACAGCAGTATATTCTTCTATAAGGATTGATTTTTGGACAGTCCAAAGATATCAATCTCGTATGAGTGCTGATGGATAAGAAAACTGTCAGTAGAGCCACTCGCGAGGTTGACATTAACCTTTGTCCAGGTGAAAACGTGAGCCTGCTTGTTACTCACAGAGATGGTCAGGCAAGAGCTGCTGACCCTGAGGGAGGGGGTGTTCCAGCAGTACCCACCATCACTGCATTGGTGAGGTTGAGGAACACCGCAGGGAAACCTGGGCATGGTTATTCTTGCATTCCTGACACTGAGCAAATCCTTGAAAGGTTGTTGAGAAGGGCACTGCAGACATGTTGGCATGAGAGCAGGCCGTGCCAGTGGGATTGCAAAGGACAAGATGAAGCCAATATGTCATAAAGGGATACTCTGATTGAAACGAGAGAAATAAGAGTCCTTCCAAAGCAGGAGTCATAGTAGCTGGATGCTTTTTTTTTGTTTTTTTTTAATATGAGAATTAGCAATGACTAAAATCAGAGCGTGATACTGCAGAAATGAACATGTTGCAGGGCAGCTGGCATAGCAGGCTCTCCAAAATAAAAAGAGAATGAAATAAAGCCTCAACCCACGTTGCAAACATTTCAATATTTTCTCTTTCCCTCTGGAAACGATATGGCTGTGTCATTACCAGGCACATCTCTGGTTCTACTGAAGCTGCTAAATGTATGCTGATGGCAGCATGCAGTGTCTTGCCTGCAGTGAAAATGAAGATTCAGACCAGAACAAACCTGGGAAGCAGTTTGAGAATGAAATAAAAGCTCTGTAGACCTGGGATCATGTCCTTGAGCTGCAACTCATGGCTCTGAGGTGGCAACTGATCTCTATGGGCATCATTTCTCTATCTGTGGAATGCAGACAATTACATTTATTTTCCTAGGTGAAAGCACACTGGCTTTTTCAGCTGAGTACTGCGATATCAGAACTAAGTATTTTTAATATACATTTTATTGTAAGAGTTTCAAAAAATAGCTGAAGGACTCTCAGTCCAAACAATTTTGTCAGTACTTTTTTGGACAAACAAAAAGTTTTGGCAGGTAAATGAAAGGATTTCTTTCTACTAGTTGTTAATGCTGTGAAAATATAAATCAGAAAGATCTAGGTTTGTGAGAGACTTCTCCCTCTATATTGTAATTTTATTAGCATTACTTTGCGGAAAAAGAGGGACTAAGACCCTCGTGATCATAAATAGAAGTAATTTGTGGCTTTACACAAGCTTTGCTAAGACATAGTTTGCAGACATGAATGTGTATGGGCCTACTGAGTTGAAGTTTAAATGGTGGCTTATAGTGTTGTCTGAGCATACTTTATTTCTCATAATTTTCTAAATAGCATCTCATTAGAGAAAGGCTGGAAATAAATCTGCAGATGTTGGATGTTATAAAAAAGGTCCTCGCAACCACGGAACTTACTAGCATATCTGTGTTTCCCTTATATAAGCTACTGTTTTCAAGGATGCATCACTTGGCCAGACTCTAGACTTTACAGTAGCATAAGAAATTTTCAATTCAGGAGTGATGCCTTTTGGGTTTTATTTTGTCTGTATTTATTTTGTTTGCATATTTGTTTGTTTTATTAAGGAAATCAGTATGTTTAACAATACATAAGATCTGAAATAATTTAACGCATATCTCCTTTATGCTTAAGCAAAATTACTTATATTTAAAATTATGGTTTGCAGGTTTTATTAATGTAGATGTTTGAATGTCGAAGTCGTGGGGTTCTGGTAAAACCCAGGATGACACATAACCATATGGAAGTTTTTGGAAACTAATCTTGCTGTGTGAACCAAATTTCTGTTGGGCCGGTGTTCATGTAGTGCTAAATGAAACTAAAAAGTGCAAAATTTCAGACTAGAGGTCCATTGCAGCAGCTTCTTTCACTGCTTATTCATTTGCTTCTACTTTTAACCACTGAATTTGAGCTTGCAGCTTCCTAAGTTAACTGGCGCTCTCTTGACTACTGTAGAGGGTGACCATCTGCTTATCTGTTCTGCCTCTAAAAATTTTTTTTAAAGCAATGCTGATCCCAGAAAATTTGAAAGGGCTGCAGGAAAGATGTCAGAAGTCTTCAGTTCCTAAAAGTTTTGCTGGAAAATAAAATGAGCAGGGGAAAAAGATGTTTCTTGCACTTATGAATAGGAAAGGCTCACCATCACCTTGTTCTTTGTCAAGATAATCAGTGTGGCAGAAAGATCCCCTAAGTGTCCCAGTCATGGGAAAAGTTTCAGTGATGGTTTGCACCTCCTCAGGAGCTTCAGTCAAGATACAGATCTGTAGGAAATTTGGGTTCATTAATTTCATGGATGTTGGCACTACTTGTTTTCTTGTTGGTGGTTGTGTTTTATTTTATTCCTTCAAGGAAATCTAGGACCAGTAGGACATAAAAATGTAAGTTCCGTTTCAAAATCACGTAGGAATGTCCAGCTTAATAGCTTTATATTTTTTAAAATATGATTGTTTGACTTCTGAACTCTTGCTTATTTAAGAGCTTGTGGACTCTAACTGAAAAATATGTGTAGCCATGTGACAAAGCAAATGGACTAAAGGAGGATTTATTCAGTTGCAGTAAGATCAGCAGCAGTGATTCACCCTCTTGGCTGGTCTGGAGTGCAGTATGGTCAACTGATTCCCCCAGGGAGGAAGAAAAGATGAAAGTCCCACACTGCTCAGTGGTCACACAGGGAGCAGTGACCTGTGCCAGGGTAGGTCCAGCCAGTGCGTCCAGTACAGAGAAAACTTCAACCTTAACCATCAGTATTGTTGTTGTAGGGGATTCAAGTCAGGCAATCCAAATGTAGCTTTTAGTGGTTGAGTGAAAGAGAGTGAAAACTTTAAAACAAGAGAACTCACCATCCAGATACTAAATAAACAAAAGCGTATTTAGACAACTGTGTGCTAATCGGCACTTTACATCTTGCAAAGAAGACAGTCCCTCCTCTTTTCAAGCCCCCGCACAAATCTTGGCATAGATTTTTCAGGCTGATCTCAGAGATTTGTTGTTTTCAAAGTTAAAACAACATCAGTTACCAGATCTAGATGAGTTGAAAGGAGTTACAATGTTCTTTGTATACCCTGCCCGCCTCATCCAGCTTTAAAATCTATGAAAGCAAAGCAAACTATGTAATAAATGTTAGTGTTTGTTCCCATAATTGCTCAGGTGGTCAATGCTTTGTAAAGATTTACTGATTTATTGGAATTTTTGATCCTTGAAAGGATCAGTAGGTTAGACTTTTTCTGAGGAACACCCACAGTAGTAAAGTCTGAAGTGGCATTAAGCAGGAAAAAAACCCACTGGCAGGTATTAGAATTGATAAAACATCTGATCTGCTTTTTACTCTTTAAACTAGTTATTTATATTTATGTCTTTTGTCTTTCTTACCGATTCCATAGTGAATCTCTTGAAGAAAAACTTGAAAGCCTGGATGCTGAAGATCTCATGTCTCATCTGTCACGACCAGAAACCTACCTAGATGAGGAGAAAAGATCAAGTAAGTAAAACTGACCAAAGCTGTGGGACTGACAAAGTCTCTTATTTAAACAGCCAATTTGAAACAATGTGTTAATTCTTCAGTGATGGAAGTTTATCTTAGATTTTTTTGATGGCTTCATTTGATATTGTGAGTTTCACTGTGGTAAACAGATCAATTACAAATTCCCTGAAAAAGAACACCTTGCTAAAATTGCTAGAGGAGAGCTTCGTTTAGCTGGCTGGGAAAGCTCTCTGTCTAACTCAATGTGGCAACTACTCAGTCAGCTGCACTGAGTGCAGTGCTGGTAACATCTCCTGTCCAAGTTGTCTGACACTTCAGAAGACCCTGTTTTCTGATATAACTTCAGTCTAACCATTCAGGCTGAAAATTTCAATGTCAGGTGTATGCACCAGACTGATATTTTTTGGAAGATGGAGATAAGATCTGAAAGATAAAGAGACTGGGAGCAAGAAGTGTTCTGACAGGGAGTAATCCTGCATGTAGGAGAGGGCAGGAGGGTGTGGGGAGACGGTCATAGCAGGATATGGACAAGCGGTCTCACAGTTTTTCATCAGGTTCTTCTGCCATTATATTGCATACTCTTTCCAGTTAAAAACTTGTGTTGCTGTGGGGAAACGAAGGTGCTAGACGTGCTGCAGAGCTCTGAGCAGATGAGTGGGGCTGGCACATACCTTTCACTTTGAGACTTTCACTTTTCACTTTTGATTCTGGGCTGATCTTCATGTTTGGTCCAAAGGGAAAAGTTGGAAAAAGATTGGCAGGGGCTTGAGGCCAGGTATGGGTGCTGGGAAGGAGAATACTATGCAGAAGCCATTGCCGTGAGACAGTAAAGCAGGGAGACAAGCCCCGTGAGACAGAGATGTGGACTGAGTGAGCAAACACATGGGAGAGGTGACAAGGACCCATAAGGATGAGATCAGAGTCAAACAGAGGGGCCCAGGCAGCAGGGGAGTAGGAGAGGGGCCATCCCCAGATTACACCCATTGATTACCAGTCTGCCCATTTTCATTTGAGCACGTCACTTGATTTCTTGATTCCATGAGGAAAAACACGAATCCTTCTCTGTAAGTCTTTTTTTTTTTTAACCTTCTGTCTAAGAGAAGCCTTGTTATGCCTGTTGACCTATTTCCCCAGAGACTACTGTAGTTTGTTTATGGGGTTTGTCCTGTTTGTTTTGTGTTTCCAGATGTGTCTTGTGGGTCTGGAGGTTTTCCAACTCTTAACATTAAAAATAACATAGAATAATTCCTGTCTTCAAGACATGTGAGATTCAATTATAATTTGCGACATACAAGTTCTTGGATGGGATGTTAGTATCTCTCTTTTCCTTTCTGTTTCTGAGCCTTTAGGATACTTTCAAGATGTTGTCAAGAGCTCTTTTATTATTAAGAGGGTTAGACATCTTTTTTACTAGCAGATTTCAGATTTTTGCATGCTGGCTGGAAAGGATGTGAGATTTTACCAGGCATGCCACCACCTTGGCAGTACAGGAGGAGAAATGGTTACGGGCTCTGCTCGTAAGGAGGAGGTGTGTCCTTTGATTTGAAGGGCAGCGTGCAAGAGGAGGAGTATCTGCCTTAAACCAAGAATATTATGATTGAATATTGTGTTACATGCAGGAAAAAGTTGTTAGAAGGCGGCCCTGGCACTGCACTGTGTTTTTGTGGAGTGGGAAAGGCCTCTCCTGGCAGACAACTGAGTACCACCATCTTACAGCAAACCCATAGCCACTGGCAGCCCTTGATGTGACTCAACGCATGATATGTCTGCTGGTTGCTTAATTTTACAGCACACCTCTTCCTTTTAATTATATTATTCATCTCCTTAGGCAGAAAAAGTCACCATCATCATAGGTTTATGTTATTCAAATCAAAGCAAGAAATAAAAAATATATAATGGCTTGTTACTTTCTAAATCAGATGCTGACCTAATTTTACAAGTAACTATGATTGACATTGGACTATATTTTAAATGGATGGCAATTTATTCTTCATAAGTCTAAGAAGTCACAGAATCTCTTTATGTCTGCAATAATAAGCTGCTGAATATTATTTAATTGCTCATTTGCTTTAAGCAGCGTTATGAGCATTTTTGGTTAGATTTCAGTGGTTTAGAATTATTATATTCCCTTTCTAGGTCTCCTACTCATTTTGGGGCCTCTTGATACAACAGCAATCAGCAAATAAATTAAATATCAAAGAAATCCAGAAAAATATTTATAAAGAAATCAAGTTGATTGAAGTTATCGTCATTGATTGATGAGAAACAACACTGAGAAGGAAACATATGTGGCTCTCCTAGAGAGACCAGTGGTGGTCCAGTGATGAAAGTGCTCATGTGAGTTCAACACTGACTCAGTGACCTTGGACAATTTATTAGGGCATCATTCAGATGGCAAATTCCTCAAGCCATACACCCATTAGAGTAATTTGTGGCTAAATACAGCTTTGGAGGCTAAATACAGCTTTTCTGAAACTCTTGACCCAATGACAGTAGTAGAATTTGGGGTGTGTCAAGGTGGTATTTTGACTCTTCTCATCCCCCCAAAAAAACCAAAGGCAATTCTGCCCAACTGTCCTTGGCAATGTGGAGGTAACATTACCAGATTTGTGGAAAATCCCTATATATGACTGTGAGTGGGAGCAGGGAGTGAATATGAAATATAAAAGCTCAGAACATATAGAGAACAATGAAAACTTGAGAAATATGATTGCCTTTCACCCAACAACACCTACACCTGAAAAGAGAAAGTCTAGTTGGGGCTTGAGTAAGGAGGGGGCCTAACTGAGAACAGGGTGACATTAATGGCAGCTGGGTGACAACTCGACACAATACAATAATACAATAGCAGATTCTAAGTCCTTAGATGAGGAAAGCACTTGTTCTTGTGCCTAATTATAAATACATACAATTATATTGAAATAATTGGTACAATGTAAGTGCTTGACTAATCCTAATGCTTAACTAATAAGTGTAATGAGTTGAATCCCTATATTTTTAAGGTTTTAGAACAGGATAATTGTTGTGGAAAGCCAATGGATTCTCAGTAAGAGAATATAAAAATTGCCAATATATTGGGCAATAATCAAGAAAAATTTTATGCAGAGATTTTGCAGAGGAGAGGAAAATATCAGAAAATATTTTTTACACTCTTTAATTACCTGCATTTGATATTGCTGAAACTCTGTGTGATTTCATGCGTAAGTCATTTAATGACCTATTTTAGCTTGCTTTTTGTTTTAGAGAACTTTTTTTTTCTTTTGTAATAGACTATATGACCTGAGTAGCAATAATATATATATCCATATTTTTCATGTCTAGTGACTATTTCAGGGCAAATACTAACCAGCCAATTTTCTCACATGCCTGAACTGGAGTTAGCCTAACTAGAAAAACCCAAACAGGCAAAAGTTAATATTGTTTCTACAGTCACTGATATAACAACAATAGTAGTTGTGCACCACCATGCTGAAAATCAACTCCCTTTATGTCCAAACAATAGCGTGAATCACATAAATCTGACCTTGATATACAAATGTGATCATGTAGTAATTATAGCTCTTATGCTTTCTGTATAAACAGACTACTTCATCTGGAAATGCTGTAGGGTACTGCTTCATTCTGCAATTTGCAGCTAATGACTGAGTAGAAAGCTTTTATATCCCAAGAAGCTTTAAAGTAAAGCAGGTAGAAAAATCTTATTTCTTGCAAATGAAAAAAATGAGCTGGTTATTTGAACTGCAGTGAATCAAGTCATTGCTCTATGTTCTCTTAAAAAGCAGATCTTACAAATTTAAAGATTGTCTTCAAAATCACGTTTTGCAAAGGTTATTAAAGACACTGTCATGGGCAAAATATGGAACTAAGTTACTCAGTCCAAGTGATAACTGACATGTTCCTTAACAACTGTGATATTCATGAAAATGTCTTTCATTTCATGCCAAAATCTGCTTGTTCTGTTTGTGTCTGTGTTGGTATCATCCAAACAGGATGTGACAAACATATGTTCTTTGGCTTTGCCCTAATCCGTGATTTGGATAACACTATTATGATGTGGTCTAACAAACTTCAGTGAAGCAAATCTGAGGGTGTTTGTCTGTGGACTTGATTTTAGTATGTCCTAAGCAACAGAAGGTCCATCCTGACCTCGTGCATTAGCTGTATGTTTTTTCAGCGCTTCCATAAAAATATACTATCAAAATATTAGCATGCTTATAGACATGGGCTGAATCCTGAAAGAAAACAATAATGGAAAACTAACCCAGCACAGAGCCCAGGAGTGACCCTGAAGAGCAGAGTGACATCCTCTTGATGATAAGTCCTTACTTAAGAGGGTTTCCAAGAATGTCAGTTGCTGTTTTTCATCTATTCAGTCATTACAGTGATGACTTTGGAGAATTCTAATTTCTTAATCAAAATTTTGTTTAGTGCCAGAAGTGCTACCAAAGTTCATAAGTATTACATAAGTAGCATAGATTTATTTTTTTCCCAGGAAAATTTAAAACCTGAAAAAAAATCAAGATAGCTTTCTTGAAATAAAATATATTTTCCTTAATTGCATCCTGACTGGCATGCAATGAGTAACGAAAACAAGTAATAAATTGTATTACATTTCTCTGATTCTTTATAAATAATACCTGGAATTAACAATTCCAGTGTTTTGCACTGGATTGATATCAGGCTGAGAGCATTATTGCTCCTCAGGTCATTACACCAAACTTTTAAATATATTGGCAAAGTGTGAGATTTCTTCTATTCATCTTGAAATACCCTCATGTTTGAATATGTATGGAAAATCAACTTAAAAATTCAGACCTTTTCTTGCATGGTACTTTTAGAAATAGCAACTGATTTAAAAATAACCTAGTTTTAGGACATGGTTATTACTGTTAGAATGGAAATTAGTTCTCTGTCTAGTGTGATATAATTGTCATATGATTATGAAATGATCATGGATGGGCTGTGCAAGTGCTATAGAATAGTGGTTTGGAATTCATGCTGCAAAACATAATTCTAAGACTGAACAGTTTTTTGCTGAATCCCCATCATAGGATTTTATGGCACGTTGCCAGAGAGGGCCAGAGATCTCAAGGGTGCTTGTTTGGTCTTTTTCTGCAGTCTTATTCAGAGGTGACTTTTCTTTAAGACTCAGATATATGACAAAGATTTGAGTAAGTATTTAGACTGAATGACTTTCTAGTCTTTGAAGCCTGTCTTTTATTATTTGTCTAAGGGCTTCAGGATGGTGGTATTGTGAGTTAAATCTCCCTGTATCCACTTACGAGTGACCTTTTTATCACTTCCAACTATATCCATGAGCTGTTTCTTGGGCTCAGGGAAGAATTTTCATTTTGTGGAGGCAGCAGCTAATCAGAGTGTCTGCTGCCCAGCTTCAGACCTCTGGAGGGCTTTCACTGATCTTGTCAAGGGTATTTTTTTATATTTGATGACAAGGTTGCCATTCGCAGTCCAGTATTTTGAGTTACTTATAATCCACTTCTGAAGACTGTGAGGGGCTAATAGCACACAAGAGTGCTTCCCACCTTCCCTGTGTGCTTAGTCACTGCTTAATTATTTACTCATTACAAAGTTTATATAATAATATAAATACCCTGTGCATGGTATATAGATAATAGATTAATAATATAATCCGGATGTGACATGAAGCCCTCTTGTCACTGCCCAGACTCGTTCTCAATAGCCACTGATTGTGGGCTGAATTCAAGATCAACCATTTGCTGTCCGTGTTTTTAGGAAGGAGTCATTATTAAAATTAGAAACTAAACCTGGTGAATAAATCTGTGATAAAGATCAAATCGTCTCTGCACAAAAAGTCCGGTGCGTTTGAACATTCCATGTCCTTCCTACAGCAGCTTTTCTACTCTCTGTTGGCAGCACTCAAGCAAAGCAAGCAGTACACCTCCTACTTCCAGCCTTCATCGATTAGTCAGGCACTCATGAGGTCATGCATTGTCCTGGTGTCTGAACACCTCACAGAAGTTAATATACTTCATATATATTTGTAGGATGGCTACAGCAGACTGAAGACAAGACCATCAGGCTCCAGCTTGTGACAACCCCTCTTGTCTTGGTACAGCTCTGCCCTTCACGGTGCCGTGTTTGTCATTCCTTCCTCTTTGACGTGCACCAAGCAGTACCACTCTTCTACTTAACAGCCCAGTGAAAATGTAATTTATTTCGGCTCAGTAACACTTCTAGCCATCCTGTCCTTCAGCAGAGTGCAGAACTATCAAAGTGTCTGCAGAGAATTTCCCAAAATACAAGGCACATAGAAACCTCAATACAGGCATAGAAAGATGTTCCTAAGTATTCTCTTCAGGTCTGTATCTACCCATACAGTGAGTCATGCCCAGATCCGTGAGCATGGATATTTATGTCCTTGAAATCATATGTCCTATCAACATCAAAAAATGAGATAAACTCAAAAGTTAGTGACAGAACAGTGCCTTTACAACTTAACCCAAACTCAGTCCATGTAAATGGGATTCTTTACCTCTGCTTTAGTGAGCTCTGGCTCAACTTTTAAACTGTAAAAGTGGGATGTATCTGACAAAATGTCTTTGACTGGGCTGTTCACTCTAGACTCCTTTCATCGTGACTGATGATATGGTCAACACAGACAACTGAAAGTAGGTTGCATCTCACCTCATCGTACAAAAGCTGAAGTTTAAAACATAATAAAGTAGATGTCTGTAAAGTCAGATGAATCACACACTAAACTGCTTCTTTCATCCTACTGACTAAAAGAGAGAGTAGGGTTCTGATCCCAGAGGTAAACACCTACCCCAAAGATGCTGCATGCCTAAGAGCATTGCAGCAAGGCCTTCTTATTTCTGCCTGAACCATACCATGGGCAGGTATAAGACTGTACCTCTAAGTCTACAATGGAGACATTAGGAGGAAGAAAACAAATTTAAAAAAACCCCAACCTTCCCATGGAAAACAACAGAAAAAAAATTGGTGCACTACCATGGATGCTGACATATTTTCCAGTGGCAATCTAATGGGAAGTTGTACTGATCTTTAGGAATTTCTTTGATAGGAGTTACACAAAAAGCCCACAATAAAATTAGATGTTGTAATGTAAGTTTTCTTTTTTTACCAAAATCTGAAAAATAACCTCTTTTTTTCAGTTTCATTTGTATCAGTTGAAGCTCACGTAACACTGCTTGGGCTGCCTGTCTTGGTAACATGAATTTATACGTAGATGGAAGTAAGCAAATCATGTCGTTTTCAAGAAGGTGGGATAGCATTGAGGCTGAGTACCTCCAAGCCTTGAGGGTAGTTAAAAATGTGGAATAAATAACACATTACATTCTCTAAACAGCTCCTGTTATTTAATAAATCGCTTATAAAAAAATAAATGTTACCAGTGCATTAATTAGTTAAACTGGCTAATGAGTTCCTAATATTGCTGCAAGTGACAGTGAAATGAGTGTTTCGAATGCACTCAGATGGAGTTGGCTCATATTATAGAAAGCAGAGATGTGCGCGGTGGGTACCTGGAGGTTTCTTTTGCCCTTCTGCAGCTGTGGAGCTGATCTGCCTGCTCCGTGAATACTTACTTACTTAATTACTTACTTACTTACTCACTGAAAGAGAGAAAGAGAGAGAGGGGGAGGGAGAGAGAGAGAGAGAGTGTGAGAGAGAGAGAGAGAGAGAAAGGAAAGAAAAAAAGAAAGGAAAGAAAGGAAAGGAAGGAAGGAAGGAAGCAAGGAAGGAAGGAAGGAAGGAAGGAAGGAAAGGAAAAAAAATGAAGACAGCTATTTCAAGGGCAATTATCTAAATGAGCTGGAGAAACCTGGGATGACTAAGTCCCCAGTCTCTGGAGAATTTGCTCTGAGCACTCTGATGAATTTTAAAAAGGTATTGCATTCTAGGTTTTAATAGCATAGCCTTTCTCCTCTTCTTCTGGCTCTAGGCAACTGTTGTTAAGTCCATTTTTTACAAAAGCCTAAGGAGCACAAGTTAATAAGGCCAAGTCTCCAACCCCAGCACTGCAGATCTGCTGGGCTGCAGAGAGCAGGCGAGAAGGGAGGTGTGTGCATTACCTTCAGCATCACGCTGAGGAGGGCCTTTTGATCTGTCCTGTTATAGGTCTGTTTCACTTTCAGTTCAGCAAATTATATGAAGGGGAAAGAGTTTTTGGTATCTCTAGCACGATCAGTGACAATTTATGCAGCTTTGGTTTCCTTCTTCTGATATATTACTGAAGCAAGTCTGGATCTTGACAAAATAAGAGTAATCTCCGATTAGAAAAAACCACCAGCACCACCGGGAAATGTTAGTCCCTGCCACTGGTTTACAGTTTTAGGTTGGTTTCTTTGGTTAGCAGTTCTTGAAGTGCAAATGTTTTGTTGCTTGTGGTTGGAGTCACAAGCAAATCTGGCAATGAAATACCAAGTCAAGGGTAGGTTCAGAGGGCCTTAGTCCCTGGGAAAATTCAAAAGCCTAAGTCAGCAGCCCATAAGTGTCTTTAGCCAACATCTGGAAGGCTGGACACTTAAAACTGGGTTAACAAGAGGAGTCATGGTGAGAAGGAGGCACTTAAACCACCTAACAGGGAACATGAGAGGTGCAGCTGGGCTTTGAGCACAGCCTTAGGGAATTCAGGGGTGTCCATCTCTGCAGCAGACCTGTAATCATGAATCTGCCCCTGAACGTGGGAACTGAAGTCAGCCTTCCTTATCTTGTAAAAATGCAGTGCCCTTGCAACACTTGAGAAGTTTGTGGCATTGTGTAGTGGGAAGGTTCTGTGTTCATTCCCCGCCCCTTCCTGAATGGGACCAGAATTTCCCACAACCCCCTAAGATCACTCTGCAAGGCCCAGAAATTGTTAGTAGTTGCAAAACAATCAAGTTAAATCTTCCTTTGTGAAAAACAAAACCAACACCATAGGGCCCTGTGAATATATCTCAGATTTTTTTTCCAGGGAACATCTGATCCAATTTAATTCAGTAAGTCCCTTTCCAGCCATTAATCTGCAGCCAAATTTTGTTTTTCATTTTATTGAACATTATGATTTATTGCACAGCTTTCCGTTCATTATTACTTAGAGAAGCAGTTGTTAAGATTCTCTTTCTCTTGATCTCCTGATCAGGAAAATACTGCACAGATCTGAACAGAAGTAAGAATATTACTCCTGTAAGAGAACTCTTCCCCAATTAAACATAGTGTCTGTGAGGGGAGTTATGAACTTGCAAATAGTTTCTGCTTCTAAGAAAGACTTAACAGCACAAATGAGGCCAGCTTTCCTTACATCAGGTCTAATGTTTGCTGCAAAAACAGACACAATTAATATTGCACAAATATCCTGGGAGGGCTTAAAAATGTTGAAATCCCGATATATATCCTTCGGTACTTAGAAAAACCTGATCTGCCCAGCGCATTCCAGAATGAACCTGCTTCCTTTCTGGGAAAAAAATACCTTGTTTGTTTCTGTCATGCACAAGAAAGGACAAAGCAGAAACATATTTTCTCATGATAACTATTGTCGAAAACAGAGGGTGTTGTCAGTGTTCACACAAGTGCTGCCTGGTCACTATGGTCTTCCTCCTCCCTTGCATTCTATCTGTGAGAACCAGAGCAAAGCCCGCTGCAGTTTGCTTCTGGAGTAGGAGCTGGCTGGTGCTGCTCAGTTCTGGTGTTCATGACCACCACTTGTCTCCTGCTAAACCTGGTAACCTCATATATGTTGCATATGGCTGGAGGTGCTGAAGAGAAAAAGCGCAAACCTGTCCTTTCTGGGCATCCCGGTTTCTCTCCCATCTAAGTTCCCATTCTGAAGGAAGCCTAGTGTCTTTCCACAAGACTCAAATTGACTTGTCTTCAACAGCCTGGCCCATCTGATGATTTCTATTTATAACAGGCCTTGAATTGGAAAAACAAATGTTCTGCAGCTCAGGATGGAGTTACATTGCCCTGCACTGGGAAACTCCAGAGGAAGCACTGAACTCTTGTCCAGCAAAACCCTTAGTGGACTGAAATAACTGACCTCACTTTCAAAAGGACATTGAACTAATCTATCCAGGACCTTTTTATGAGCTAAAGTTCTGAATTCTAGGCAACCAGCTTCTGAAAATTACTGATTTAAGATTTTACCTACAATGGCCAGCTTTAGCAAACAGGGTCCTCTCAAAACATTGCCACTGTACTAGCAGCCAGCACTAGTATGGGAGCAATACTGATGCCAGGATGTTATCTCCAGGAAACACTTCTTGGATTAACATGGTGGTTTGATGGCCTGTGATATTCCAAGGAGAGAGACTTTAACTACTGGGACAAATAACAACAGGTGTCTTTTACTGAACTGTTATTGCTCCTAAAGCCACATTGGCACACACAGGTTTGCATGAACACCAAGAGGATTTGGGAACTCTGAAACTTCTTATGGAAAGCCTGGAGGGGCAAATACTGTGGAAGCTTTTTTCCCAGGTTGCAGTGAGCACATCATTACACTCCTCTGGAAATTCTCTTTTGGCCTCACAGTAGCTGTGGTTTTTCCCTTGGGGAGGAGGTAGTTAGAGGTTTCAAACAGTATTTTTTTTCTTCTAGCAATCTGCCTATTTTTACAAATGTGTAGGAGCTCTTGAGACCGCTGTTCCTCCATCTGTCTTGGTTGAGGGGAGAGTCAAAATCTTAGGGAGACACATACACTCACACACAATGCAATTGCCTCAGTCTCACTTGTAGACAGGCTACAGATACTGCAGAGTTCTCGGTGACACATTATTTAAACCTTATTTAAATAATATGAATTCTTATTATGTAAGTTACTTTTTTTTTCCCAGGATATAAATCACAACACGGATAAGGTTCCCTTGAATGATATGGTGTCTTTCAGCACCAGCATCATGGAAAAGTGTTGTCTAAGATTCCTTGTTTTCCTTAGGGTCAGGCTAAACTTGGTCTTACTGGTTGGGGTCATGTTCCCTCTTGTGCCTTGTCTGTCTAATGGTGTAAATCTATGGTAGGAGTTTAATTGTAAGTCTAACCCTCTTGCTCAAGCTGTAGCTTAGGACACTGCTGATGTGACTCACAGGACATGGGCGTATTGCAGATCCTAGACTTGGGAAGGAGATACATGTGTTAGCCACTTGTGGCTGTTTGGAAACCGGAATGTCTTAAAATGGGCAGAAGTAGCGTTAGAAATGATCCTTGAGGGAAGGATGTTTCTCACTGAAGAGGAACCTTACAGCCAGGCTGTTCTCTGTGCTCTAAGGCAATGGAGGGGACAAAGTGTAGGAGTTTATGAAATACCCTGTGCAGACATGTATATACCACCCTATAGAGGAAACAGCCTAATTACTGCTCCGAGCTTCCAAGGAACTCTGAGAAGAAAAGCATAAATCTCAACCGTCAAGAGACTTCTGTAATTCAGACCAGGTGTCAGGTAGGCTGTTGTAGGGCTCCAGCACAACATGACGTACAATCACCTTTTTATCTTTGTTCCTCTGATACTGACGCCCTTTAAGTCTAAGAGTCTCAATAGTAAAGAAATTTGTTTCCACTGAGCCAAATCCCATTTGTCTGGGTAGTGAGAATAAATACCAGCTGTAGATCATCTTGGATAGTAGATTTTTAACCTGATCCTGGTCAATACAGAAATATGATAGATCATTCTCAACCACAGCTTCATAAACACAGAAAATAAAAATGACAAAGTTTAAATGACCTATGAGATCTGGGATTCTGGCTAAGACCTGTCTTACCATTGATTAAATCTGGAATCAGATTCATTTAGGACACATGTAACATCAGAATTATACCCTGCTGGTTGATAATAATTCAAAAGCTCTATACTTAATGTAGAATTATGGTACCTGTTAGTTTTAAATACCTTAATTATTTTAAAATATCTTCAGAAATTATTCTACCGAGGTAGAGATCCTTTTTGTTCATGAATATAGATAACTACTGAATTGTAGGAATTTCTGATCCTGACAAGCTTTGCTAAGTACTCAGCTACTAATTATGAACAGGAATAAAAGGACACCTGCTGAAATAATTATTAAAGGATGTGCAACTACAACCTGCCTCTTATCGGATGGATGGAGCCCAGTATCCTACATCAGCAGATAATGCAATCTTACACATTTTATGACAAATATGCTGTTATGTAAATTATTACATCAGTAGGCATATTAATTTGTGCGAATACTGAACTGCTTGGATTTCAATGCAGAAGGAAAGTAGCAATATAGTTTCATGCTAAATTATATAAATAAAGCACTAGAATTACATGGTGCTGGCATAGATCTTCTTTACTCACAAATAAATCTGGAATATTCCCACAAAATTCAGTTTGTAGCACTACTATAAATCAGGTAGGAAACTAGGATTGTACCCTCACTGTTAGTAATGATTTAATAACTGTAAATTCAGGACAAAATTCCTTCCATGACTTTGCCTAGCCATTTTTGTCTATCAATCTCTTGTACCTATAAGAGCCTGTTTTAAATGGATACCTAAAATGTGTATTAGTTTAAGTCAGAAAAAGCCTACAAAGCATGTTGCAGGACAAATGTCTGCAGGACAAGTACATCCTAAGCATGAGCTCTGAAGGCTCAGAAAATCCTCCAGATGAGATCCTGCAATGCTGGGCCCATGATCTGTGGAAATACTGCTACATGTCCTCCCTGTTCATCTCTTGCACCTTTCATGTGTCAGCCACTGCTGGAGACAAGATCCTGAAGTGTTGGCTCGGACGGATTTTTGTTCCTATGGAGAATCTTAGCACTGTGCTAAGGGCTTGGTGTTATGCTGAATCTAGATACTATAATGCTTGTCCTAGTACCTGAAATGTCTTGCTGCCTCTCTGGCTGGCAGTTCTGGCAAGGACAAAATTGCTCTCTGTGCACTTGGCCAGCTGCTATAATAAGGACGTGCAGCTGTGCCAGGCTTGGCAGGAGACGTCTCTCTCTCCTTGCCTCAGTAGTTCTGAGGAGCACATCAACCATGTGCTCTGCTTTTCCCATGTACGTGCTCCCTTCTGGCTGCTGCAGAGATGAACAAAAGGAAAGTGGGAGCCAGCCGTGCTGCTCCTGCTGCTGGTCTGGGTAGTGCCATGCAGTGACTTGCCCATGGTCACATCATAATTCAGAGGCAAAAGGTGGCAATCCCAGGGGTGTTGTTCAGCCACTAAGAGCTGGTTTCTTTTCTCCTCAGACAGAACAGATATGGAGGAATGTGTGGGGTTGGACGTCCTCCCAGGACCTGGGGGCACAGCTCAGTTTCTAATTGCGATCTAATCCCATCCGTGTGCCACCAAGCTACAGCTTCTGTCACTGTAGCCATGAGAGAAAACTTGGCAAGGCCTTATTTACCCTTTCTCCGAATCAGTTTAACTTTTCAACCCTAAGGCCACGCTCCAAAAGCCATTTACTTTCTTAGATCAGGGGCCATTCTGGCAATTGTACAGATGCAGTATTTTTACCTGCTGAATTACAAGTTAGGCTTGTAGTTGGGTGAAGAAGATTAGTTGCACTTGTCATTTTTCACAATGAAAACTTAGGAGTGTGTATATGTGTAGCCAAGGAGAGGCTCTCCTGACCGTGGACTGAGGATGAACTGGATCAGATCGTGATTAAAAGCCCATGGCCTTAGGCAGTCACAGACTAATTGCAGAATGTCTCACAGACATCTTCTCCCATGGGGAAACGTTGCAATCTTCAGTTTTATTGGCTGCTTCAAGCCCCAGATTCTTTAAAATTGGATGTTAGCATAGCCCCACAGCTCTGGGATAACAAGCGCTGAGACACCATGCAGGTGTTGGGGTCTTTACCTCTGCAAGCACAACTGCTCATCTTGTTTGCACACCTCCTCTCTCCAGTCTTTCCTCTCTGTCCAACAAATTCAGATTTGAGGGATAGAAGAGCTCTAATGAGGCATTTTACCACCCCAAAGAGGGTCGTTCTTTGCCATCCGCTGCAGAGCCTGGCTCTCCAACCCTGCCTCTCACCCCTTCCCTCAAGGATCATGCAGCAGTCTCAGGCACTCTCAGCTTCACAGCAAAGCTTCTCCAATTTCTTTGTTATTTTTTCTCTGGCTTTATTTATGAAAGTGGTGTGCCAAAACACTGTCCCCCTCACTGCCACCCCTTTTCTCTCTGTTTTGTTTCCCGTCAGGTGTTTTGCTCTGACACACCAAGTAAAGACACAAAACATGAGGTGGGAGCATCTGGCCCTGGCCATAAAGCATCGTCAGGAAGAGAAGTTCCTAGATATAAAATCAACGTTTCCGCCCCTCTTCATGGGACCTTGCTGTGGGATGTTCAGGGCTTCCTGCCGCAGCCCCCAGGGTGGCCAGCAGCCCCCAGCTGGGACTTTGCTCTCTCCAAAACAATTACAGTCTGCAAATGTTTAAAGGCAGTTTCTTTTGAGTTAGCCACATGCTTCAAATTGTTATGTGGTTAACCACTGAGAACAAACCCCCACACAAATACCTAAGGATCAACTTGCTTAAGCCAGGGTGGTAGCAGTGGGGGCAGAAGAGGAGTGGGGAGACTTCCTCATTTTGCTTTTGTTAAGAAGAAAATAGAGTTATCT
This sequence comes from Cnemophilus loriae, assembly GCA_013397755.1. Classification (NCBI taxonomy): domain Eukaryota; kingdom Metazoa; phylum Chordata; class Aves; order Passeriformes; family Corvidae; genus Cnemophilus; species Cnemophilus loriae. The sequence continues at coordinate 2,454,840 of VZTF01006489.1, forward strand.
TTTGACTTTCCTAAACTGCCAGCAGCCGCCGTGTCACAGTGAGTACTGGGTGATGCCATTTGCGTATTTGTTTGCTGATGAAAGGATGCACACCACAGGCCACATCCTCCACTGGTGTAAATCAGCTCCTCTGGTGAATAGGAACTGAAAATGCAACCCCCTCTCCCTGTGTGATGTGCAAGTGCCAAGCTGAGGGAAGACTTCTGCACTTTGACATTGCCCTATCCCATGTCCCTTAACTCTTATAAAAGCTGAATACTTTTCTACTGACTCACAGAGACAGATGGATTTTGTTAACTCCAGTCGAGATAGAGGAAGATGCACTAAAAGCATCATTTGGCGGGGCTGAACCCAGCTCTGGGGTTCAGGGGGGGACTGAGCAAGGAGCTTCACATCTCGCCCTGTTCAGCATGGATGGAGCTTGGCTCCTGGGTGCCACATGGGAGGAGTGATGTGTGGTCTAGGCGGAGGCCTGCTGCTGGTCAGTGTCTGAAATAATAACCCAGGCTGTCATTCCATTCCCCCTTCTTGTGCCCTCTCTGGAGCTCTGCAGCTCCCCAAAGCCCAAGAAAGAGACTTGGAGCCAACAGCAACAGAAAAGGAACACCCCGAAACAAGCACAGAACTCAAATCCCCTCAGTAATTCCATTGCATCTGCTTAAATCTTCTTAAGTTACAAAGGATTTTAGTGAGGTAAATTAGCTTCCCTTTGCTTCTACTTCCTTGTATTTTTGAAGACTGTGAAACTGTTGAGGAGCAAATTGTCTTACAAACTCAGGGGACAGTTTCCAGTCATGAGTGGCACAGCTGTTCATGTAGTGTTCCTGAAAGTGGACCCAAGTGGAGATAGAGATAATTATTTTGCCATGGACCAACTTTAAGATCCATCTTAACTTTATTTTCATTTCTAAAATGACAGATTAAAGGCTCACAACATGGCTAGGATAGTCTTGAGGGGGAAGATGCAATCCAAACGTGATCTGCTTTCTCAGGTGTGAAACAAAATTGAATGCTTTGTGTTTTGAGGAGAATTGCATGAAAAGGAAGGGTTAAAAATTTTTGGATGTGGGAGACATTTTCAGTGAAAGTGGTTTAGTTCGTCTGGTCCATTTATCATCTGAGCAGTGAAACATCACTCTGCTTATGAAGTTAGCTCTGCAGGACTCTGTACCTGTCAAAATTGTTTATCCATACTTGCCAACAACAGCAAGAAAGGCAGGAGGACTGGCAGTTGTGATGGTGAGTGAGTTGGACACATGGAGTGAGGGCGCATGAGTCGAACCTCCTCACTGATGCAGAAAAAGAAAATGAGTGAGGGAAAGAACATTAAAGCATGAAGTGTCTAATCTTAGAGAGTTTAATAGTGCAGTTCGTTACCAAAAAAAGAAGAATTTGCAGAATTTCTTCATGAGCAACTGAGTAGGTAGGTCCTGATGGCCAGTTAGTCCTCATGCTGCTGAAGGTTCAGCCAGCAGAAGCAGCTACTGAGGAACATTGGCACATTGACATTATCGACTGTGGGATTGGGAATATTGCATTTAGACAATTGAAAACTAATGTGATAATCACTTATTAAGGAATTATTAAGGAACTACTGAGTGCTTAGTATTGTTATATGAAAATATATAAAAAATTCTCAGTCTAAATCCAGCAGAACCTTAATCCTATGTGAGGGCTATTAGGAAAAAAAAAGAGAGGGGGGCGGGCAGAGAATTCAGGTTTATAAAAAGAAACCCGTACACAATGAGCTGAAGGTTGTGCTTCTGCACTTCCTGCTCTGGGTGTGAGCAGAAGAGGAAATACCAAAATACCACCGGAAAAACTATTCCCAGAACATTCCCAACCTGGCTGAAACCAGAAAAGTTCTGATATCCCTGCAAAAAGAGGGTAAAACTCCACAACTGACCCAGTCTCAAGGATCTTGCTCATAGGAAGGCCAACAAAACTTCCAAAGCTAGGAGATTTGGATAGACCTAGATGAGTCTTTATATTTCCTCTGACTCCTCATCTGTATTTTCTGCAGTTCACAAATCATTGGTGACATTTGACTCTTCTGCCAGCTTTGAGAAGAGCACATTTCTGCTACAGGCAGTTTGATCTCATCCATGACCACAGACCATCAAACTGCATGTTAACTGCAAGGCAGGGCACCACGGTCCAGTCTAACTCAGGTGAGGCGTTCCTCGGCCCCCCTTTCATTTTTTGACAGTCAACCCACTACAATGACAGTACATAGCATAAAATGCCACCAGTTTCAGTGTTGTCCCATGTCAATAATTAAAACTGAATTCCTGGAGGTTCCCAGGCAGACAAGACATTAGTTTGGTCTGACTCCTCTAGAAAACATTCAACTTACAGCAAAGAAAACCTTGAAGATGAGCAGCAGGATCGCGTTCAAAGGGCTGTACAGATAGCTGGCACACCAGGCAGTTAGTTTAAAACCTCAAATCTGAAAGCTTTGCAAAGAATTTGGAAAATGGCTCTTTCCCTTTATTGGTATAAGAAGGAAAGTATTCTATCCTACTAACCCCCCCAAAATTTAAATATCAAAGTCTCTTGTTTGACATGCTGTGCTGTACCCTAGAATTCAGGACTTGTTTAATGGTCTAAGAAAAACAGTAAAATTACTATAAAAAAATTAAATTACTATAAAAAGCTAGTTTTCCTATAGATGTTTCCCTGCATCTAAGTAATTCCTGAATCAAGTTTTTACCCTACAATTAGAGAATCAAATCCCTGGACTGGCTCCAATGATCAGCTTAGGAATGTTCAGCACAACCACAGCCTCCAACCATGGGACAGAACAAAAGTTGCAACAGTGATGATGCTTTATCTTCCACAACTTACTCCAGCAACACTTCCATGGATGCCAGTAATGAAATCTGCTTCAAAGAGGCCTGTAAATAAGATTTTTTTCTTTTCAAATTCTGAGTCACTGATTTTGAGACTGGTCAACTCGTATTTGTGACTGTGGTTTAGCTAAAACCACCTAAGGCTGATGATGTCATCATGAATGCTCACATCCAAAAATGAAGCTAAAACCTTAGCTAAGCCCCATGTCTGAATGCAGCTTTCCAGTTCATTCAGAGCAGCACAGCACTCAGCATTTTCCCTCCAACAACAGAAAGCCCCTTTCTGGCCTCTCGGAACTGCTGCATGGAATACACTATCACTCCTACTGCAAACTTATTTAAGAGACAATAGGGCAAATAGTTGGCACATGGATTCTTCTTAAAACTTAAATCTAGATCCAAAATAAAACGTAAAAGGCTAAGGAAACATGCAAAGACAATCAGAAAATGCTAATTTTTCTTTTAAAATTATTTTTTTGCTGAAAGTGAGACGTTGCAATTTACAATGTGGGCCCCATTCTGCAAGTCCTTTCTTACACGAGCTCTTTTTAAAGTCACTGAGGTTGTTTACGTGAGTAAAAGTTACTTACATGAGAAAGGACTCACAGAATCTGGCCTTACACATTTTGCTACGAAGTTTACATAGACATTATCTGGGCTGTGGAGCAGAGTGTGTATTTTCAGGAACGAAAAATGGACTTCAGTTGTTTTTTTTGGAAAAAGTTCTGACTTCAGCGTCACCCATCTGCTTTTCGCAGTTTGCTCTGCAGCCACATTGAATGGAGGGGCTCAGCCTTTGTCCCTGTCTCTGAGCTGCTCTTTACCAGCCACGCTCAGCCCCGACGCGCTGTAACTCACCAGGACGTGTGCAGTCTGAATTCCCATTCCAGATTTGGTCCTCAAGCCTAAGGCCATTATTCCATCTCAGACTAAAACATATTCTCCCATGGGCAGCTGAAAAATAGCATGTTTCTTCAGGTTTTCTTGCCACAAAATGATAAAATAAAGTGAAATAAAATAATAATAATAAAAAGGAAATCCAATATACGGCAATCCTCAGAGTTCTGGTGTCTAAGAGTGTTGATCAGCATCCATAAATGTCCTGACCGGTGAGGAGACACAGGCACTACAACTGGAAAGAGAGCAGGAAGGAAAACCTACCATGTGAGCAAAGTTAAAAAAAAAGGGAGGGGTGGGGGGAAGAGAGAGAGAGAAAAAGGTCTGCTCAGTGGACAGCACTTGGGCTGATAGCAGGGATTTCAGGAAATCCAAACACTCAGACAGGAAATCTGAACACTGGATAAACATGCCATAATCTCCACAGATACAGTTAACGTGCAGCGTCCCTGTTAACCCATTGCCTGCCCATGGCTGAGCCTGAAATCAGATCTGCGATACGAGACGCCAGGAAACACAAGCTGCCCGGGGGGCTCCACAGCCAGAGCGCTCAGAAGTCTGAGCAGCAGCCCTGCATTCAGCCCTGCCCTCTTCTTTTTTAACTCCATTGATTTCTACATAGTGCTGCTTTAGTGAAAATGTGCATAATTTTTCCTCCTCTGAGAAGAAGATGCACCCTGTGCCCTGCAGCAACCTGCTCGAAATCCTGTGTGCCACTGACTGTGGATACCTGGTAGTCCTGAGGTAGTTTTATATTCTTCTTTTTCCACCTCTTTTGCTGGAACACAAGATTTGTATGGCTGTCTGTGGGATATTTCCCATATATTGTGGGATATTTGATGGTTTACTCTAGGCTGGTGCAGTGGGGACCCCTTGCTTCCCCTCCCTAGAAATTGTAGGGACAGGCTACTTAAAGGAACAGGGGAGTTTGGAGACTCCCTTTATGCCATTTTGTCAAGGAATCTAGTTCCATGGCAGAGGGGGTGGAACTAGATAACCTCTAAGGTCCCTTTCAACCCAAACCATCCTATGATTCTATGAGTTGAGGAACAAACTCTGCAGTCCCTAGCAAAATTAAGATTAAGCCTGTTTGGTTGGTTATTTTCAGAATATAGACTTTGCTTTTTGTGTCTTGTGGTTCACTCGTCGTCATTAAAAATATCACTTTTTGGCTTCTTAATTTATTTCTTTTATATGATCTACCTTGGTTACACTATTAATGTAAAGTTCTTAGCTAGTTACAAAAACAAGGAGAAGCAATAATATTGCTTAGAGCTGACCCCTTGCTCCCATAGATGTAATTAATAAAGTGAAGTTTACATGAGAGTTGCCAAGTTTAAATTCGTAGCATTACAAGCACGCACACACACACACAATTAAGCTCCTGCATGGTTGCAGAATGGGGACTTCACTGTGTTTTCTAGAGGAGGACAATTGCAGGCTTCTCTTCTTTCCAGAGGTTATGGACTCCTAAGGCAAGGGCCCACTTCCAGAAATGCTTCCTCTGAAAATTGACTTTTTGGGACACTCCTGCCTAAAGCATGTTAGAAAGAAAACATCATGTCTTTAGATCTTCTGATTCTCCTAGACTTCACAGAAATAAAAAAAAATAATAAAAAGTTAGTACCTTGAATTTCACTTGCTGGTGGAAGTAATTAGACAGAGATAATATCCACTGACTGGTGCCCTTGCTTAAGGCGTTGGCAATTAGCTCGTCTGAAATGGCCCTAATGTAAGTCTCACATGCAATATTAACCTGTATCATTATATTAAGGTTCCAGCAAGGAACGAAATAGGAGCACTATAGGAAAAGGCTTCCTCCAGCACCTTCTACTACTTGCAGTGTGTTTCTGCTTGTCATTTCAAAGACAGAAGCTCTGGCAAACCAGCACTGGTTACAGCATTCTGCCTCTGTGCAATGAGCTGGTAGAACAAATACTTGACTTTAGAGGCATGAAGTCATCTGCCTTGCCTAGCATATGCTGAATGAAACAAGGACCAAGTGATTGCTTGATGATGTCAGGAGGGAACTGGTGGAAAAACAGGGAAAAATTAAAACATGTCGAGGTTGCACTTTTTTTTCTTTTTTCTCTTGTTCCATGTGCTTTGCCAGTGAGCTATTTCAGTTATTCACTTTTTTTCCGTAGAAGTTGTTCTGTTGTCACAGTATTTTTCACCTTCTCTTTTCTTGTATTTTCCCCTACTTTCCAGTAGCAAAAGGAAATCAAGAAGTAGAGAAAAGGTATAAAGTGCAGCCTTTTCAGTATAACTGGAAAAAAAATTTTAAAAAAAGAGAAAATAGGCATAAAACTTCAAAATATGAATTTTGACCAAAAAAAAGCCTGTTAAGATTGAGAGACTTTTCATTTGAAAATGTTCAAGCAGCTCTAGAAAAAAAAGGAGCTGGGGGAAGTGGGATATAATTTATTACCACTAACATCTGCTGTAAATCAGTTAGAGGTAGGCAAACATTCCCTACCAGGGCAGAGTTAGGTCAAGGTGAGAGGGGATAAAGCAATAATTAAAAAGACCAGTGTCCTTCAGCTACCTTCAATAGGCTGTAAGCAGAAGACCGAGTGCTTGCTGCAAAACTGGAGTTGTCTACAAAAATTTCAAAGGGGGGGGAAAATCATTTATATTCAATGGAAAAAAATCAGTTTATAATACATGTCCAACAATTTCCATACAGAACCACAAAAAATATTATACTTTTCTGGTTTTCCAGTTAAAAAATAAGTAGAAAAAAAGGTTGTCCATATTGTGAAAAGCTGAATTTTATGAAACATTTGTGTTAAAAAACTCTACAAAAAGATGCATTGTCCATCTTGGTAAAATGGGGAACAGAGACAGCATGGTAGGCAAAATAATGAAGCTGACAATAATAAACTATACAGAAACATTCCAGCAGAAATGGGGTAGAAAGAAATTTTCAAACTCAGGCAAGCAGAGTAATCAAAGCTGAAAAGCGGATAAAGATTCCTGAAAGAGCACAGCAGCTGCAGAAAATCCCCCATCACCTTAGGAAATAAAAGGCCAGTGGCCTTACTCAGTACAGATATGAAGATGCTTGCTTTTAAATTGGGAAAACCCCTCTACCACATCCACCCTTGATGTACCCGCAGCAACTGAGCTTTCTGATCACTTGCTCCATATCCCCAGGATGTAGCTTTGTGTATTCCTAGAGCTGATAACAAAATTGTCACTTCTGCCACAAAGAACTCTACGGCTACTGAATTAAGACAAATCAGTTCATTAAAGATTAAAAGGGTTTAGACACGCATGTGAAAGATGAAGCACATGAAATCATTATTGAGATTGTGAACAAAATGCTCAAGAAAGTTATCATCAACCTATGAGGCCCCAAGCTGTTATTTTTCGTGTTTCAATGACAAGCCCTATCATTATAATTGGATTTTTGTTTTTTTAATATAGATTTGAAAGAAAGATCAGTTCTTTACTGCCCTACTTATTGGATTTGGAGAAGATTTCAACAGAACAATTAAAACACTTGGAGAAAGAAATTGCAGGTCCCAGTTTTGTCATTCTCCACCCTTCTGTCACCTGGAAGCTTCACATCCTTGAAAAAAATGACTTAATATATTCACATGAAACTAATTTACTTTCCCTTTAGAGCATGGCCAGCCCTGTGTGTCAGCCATCCCAGACCTCTTTCTCTCTAGCTACCAGAAACTGGATGCCAGAGAAATATTGTGACACGCTAAACCAAGTTCCCCAATCACACTGTGGCTCTATCTGGATTTACTACAGCATATACTAAACTTTGCAAACATTAGAGCAAATGAGTAGAAAACACTATCCAAAAGGACTTCATAAACACTGACACAACTTACCATAAGGTATAAACACTATTTTTCTTGAAAACTTCAGTAATTAACTTGTTTAGAGACTTCTTGCTGCACTACAAAACATATCTCTTTGTGCACTGGCTTTCAATTTTAACATTTCCTTGGAGATCCCTGCTACTTTTATTACTAGCCCTGCTCCTTCCTAAATGAGCAGCCAAGGAGGTTTACTTTTGAGATCAGCATCCCTGCTGGCAATGTTGCACTGGGAAAAGCACCAAGCCGCCTCCATCCAGCAGCAAACCATGTGCTCTTACGTTACACAAGAAACATTGACCCTTTCCCCACTGTTCATTCAGTGAAATACAGCAGAAGCTGTGTTCTAACAGGTTTAACGACATGTTTGTACATTTATTAAGCAAATAGCACCTCTTGACGTTGTGAAAAGGTCCGGGCATTAGAAACTGCCTTGACAAGAAGCACTTGACCCTTGATGGTAGCTACAGGCTGCACTTATGCACAGGAGGCTGTGCATGTTTCATTTTCAACTGTTTTTAGAGTTTTCTTCTTCTGAATAAGAAAAAAACCCAAACCCTGAAGCATTTCCTTTTTCGTCTCTCCTTCATTGTTCCATGTTACAATGGCAAAAATGGGGAGTATTTTTGTAGTCCTCTTTTTTTCACCCCTATTTTCTTTCCAATGTGGCATGTGAAGGGAAGAAACCAAAGACATGTACAAACAACTTTTTTTACTGTTTCTGCTCAAAAAATGCTGTATGGAAATATACATTAAAGGGTACTAAAGAAAGAAGATGTCACCTAGAGAGGTCCCCATGGTGTCAGAGTAGCTGCTGGCTTCATCTTTTGCCAAAGATATGTCGACAGTCCAGATAATATTGAGAGACAACTATAAACTAAATTATGCACCACAGACCCAAGTTGCAATAAAAATGTTGTGTGGAGAAACCTGAGTCTCTCTACATCGTTCTCTACAGGTTTCCAGGACGTCAGTTGTGCTGAAAGGGCTGAGATGGAAGGACACCTTGGACATGTGCACCAGGCTTATTCTCCAATTGTCATCAAAGTTTTCCTTGGTTTCCTGTCTAAAAATGGTTGAAAAATATGCGTGCTCAATGTGCTGTTACTGGTTTGTTACAGAAAAGTTAAATGACAAGCAGAATTCCAGACATTAACAAATACTGTGACAAACCCCAGCTGATCACCAGATTGGTTTAGCAATTAGGGGATTTTTTTAAAAAAAGAAAAGTAAGCTTCTCATGATCTAGGTCTTTGGAAGTCATATGAGCAATTATTTTAAGCTATTTTTACGAATGAAGACTAAATGTATACAAAAAATTAGTGCTATATTTCTTGTCAATCCTTTATCACAAGGAGCTGAGCAGTTGAAAGTATGGATGGGTGCCATGAGACTTGTCACAGACATGTGAGAGTCAACACTGTTATAAATGCTGCAAGCATCACATGCTCTAAGCCCTGAATATTTGTATGCAGCATAGGCTGTGTGCATGAGTTGTTAGCCTGAAGAGCTTTAGAGTGGTCCAGAAAATTAAAGGCCACTGGGAAAATAATGTTATATCTAATTGCATTCACAACTTTCAGAAATAGGCAATGGCCATCATGAAAACATGCTACAAAGAGGTAAACTCAAATCCATTTTTTTATTCCATTACTATAATTTATTAGGAGTTTAGATTTTCATGCATATGCATATGCATATGTGTGTGTCATCAAAATCCAAACCCTAGAACGCTGATGAGGAAACAGGACTGAGAAACAAAGCCAAAGGGTAAAATAGAACTCTGCTGTGGCCCTGATGTATGTAGATGAGGAGATGGTCCAGCAGAAGGTTGGGACTGCTGCAGAAGGATGTGACTTTTGCAGGGAGAAAACCAGGACAGCATGGGTGGTGGGGTGGTCTCTGTTAGACCCAGTGAGTCACAAAGTGCTGTATCCCATGCTCAGAAGGACTGCAGTGTCTGTCCTCTGCTACCAATGCACCTGGGACCAGCGCCAGAGAGGTTTGTGGGGAGATATAGTGATTAGAGAAGAGATTTGCGATTGTCACAGAGACTGCAGCATTTGCCCAAAGGACGAACGGGCTCTGCAGATGTCTCATTTCCATATTTCTCCTCATCACATCGCTGTTCTGGCTGCTTACACTCTGGATATAGGCTTCTCTTTGGGAAAAGCTCCTTCATCTCTTGTGGGAGGTGGTGGCTGCCTTCATCCCACTCTCACTTGCTGTGAATCCCTCTGCAAGTGTTCACCAGTTGAAATACTCATCCTGGCTCAGCCAGGATCTCTCATTTATGCTGTGACATGTTATCATTGGAGTTTTCAAGCACAGCATCTCTTTGAGGTCTACAAAGCATATCCATGGAGGAAGATCATACAACACCAAATTAATTAATTAATCCCCTTTCTGAATTACTCTTCTTGGGCTAAATATCTTGTGTTCCTACCTTGTAATTTCAACACACACTGCCTCACCAGCTTTGTACCTCAGAAGCAGGTACCCATATTCCCTGATGCTCAGGGCAACCACAAAGTAGTGTTCATGCGGTTCTTCTCATACAAATGAGGGATCGTGGGTTTTCCTCTCGTGGAGGTCAGATGAGAGTTCTGCTAGTCAATCTTTGGTTACTCAGTGACTAAAGGCCAGAGGTTTATAACCTATTCCAAACACCTTAACACCTTCTGACCAGCCCTTCTGCTGCCTGGGGCCCAGACCACATTCTGCCACAGTGGCTTGCCCCTTCTGATCCCTGTGCAGTCCTAGGAAGCAGATTAAATTGCTAATGAAGTTTCATTAAGCAGATTCATGGATAATGCCAAGTTCAAGCTCTTATGCTGGCCTTGGTCAAATCACCCAAACTTCACTTAAAGTGACAAATCCCAGGGCACTTCCAAACTATACTGCTGTGTAGTTGTGTTTTGGCTTAATGCCAGTCTGAAGCAGGATGAAGGGATGTGCAGTAACCCTACTCCACTTCCCTCATGCATTTCCCCATACCTTGTGCTTAGGCAAGACGCAGCCTGGGTCGCTCTGGCTCCACCTCCTACCTTGATGAACTGTGCGTCAGGCTGGGGTCCAATTTCTTGTTAGGTGTTTTATGTTGGTTATGTTTGTTTGCACTGTGTGTAAGGTCTGCATCTCAATTTTCAGCTTTGTGCCTGAATTTTCTCTGTATGGTGAGCCTATAGCCTTTCTCAGACTGAAGCCTGAGTGAAAGCCAATGTCTAATTGATGCAACTGATCAATAGAATAGAATATTTCAGTAGGAAGAGATCTAAAATCTTCATCTAGTCCAACTGCCTGACCACTTCAGGGCTGACCAAGAGTTAAAGCATGTTATTAAGGGCATGCCCTTATACCTCTTAAACACTGATGGGCCTGGAGTGTTGACCACTCCTCTTGGAAGATTGTCCCACTGTTTTGACACCCTCTGAAGCATGTTGAAAGAAGGGCAAAGCAGCTGGGAAAGGGTCTAGAACACAAGTCCTATGAGGAGCAGTTGCGGGAGCTGGAGGTGTTTAGCCTGGAGAAAAGGAGGCTCAGAGAGGATCTTGTTGCTCTCTACAGCTGCCTGTAAGAAAGTTGTGGCCAGGTGGGGGTTGGTCTCTTCTCCCTGGTAACAAGTGACAGGACCTGAAGAAATGGCCTCTAGTTGCACCAGCTGAGGTTTAGATTGGACACTGGAAAACAATATCCGGAGAAAAGCGGATAAGTTAAGCATTGGAACAGGTTTCCAAGGGAAGTGGTTGAGTCACCATTCCTAGAGGTATTTAAAAGACACTTAGAGTTAGTAATGTGGCACTTAGGGTTAGTAGTAAGTTACCATAGTTTAATGGTAACTTGGAAGTGTTGGGTTAATGGTTGGGCTCGAAGATCTTAAAAGTCTTTCCCAACCTAAAATGATTCCATGATTCCATGAAATGTTTCCTAATGTCAAGTCTAAACTTCCCCTGGTGCAGCTTTAAACCATTCCCATGTCCTACCAATGGATCCTAGGATGAAGAGCTCAGCACCTCCATCTCCTCCTCCCCTCCTCAGGAAGCTGTTAGAGAGCACGAGTTTGCCCCTCAGCCTCCTCTTCTCCAAGCTAGACAAGCCCAGAGCCCACACCTGCTCCTCACAGGACATGCCTTCCAGCCCTCTCACTGGGTTTGTTGCCCTCCTCAGGAAACATTCAAGGACCTTCAGATCCCTCTTCAATGGTGAGTCCCAGAAATGTGCAGAAAAGTCAAATACAAGCTTGAGCCCTAAGCCAACACAGAGGCAAGAACATCTATCTGCTTCAATTCTCCATGTACAAATGGTCATAATCACAATGTACGACCTCACAACACATTACTCGGACACAGATTGCACAGATGCTTCAGGAATGGGATTTGTAAGGCCTAAGCATGAATTTGAAGGATGGGATGATTTCTCATATTTCTACCATCATGGGTCTAGTGGTCAAATTTGATTCTTTGCTGTATAAGAAACTAAAGAAAATGTAATGCAAGGCAAACTGAATTACGTCAGTTTTCTCTCTCTTGCTTCAAGACTTCATATGGATTCAATATGAAAGCTTGGTTTTCTCACTTAAAATATGTAAGAAGTTTAGAAGAAAGTAATATTCTTGTCTGGGGGAGCTCCAAATCAAGTGATTTCTAAAATAAGCCTGAAATCAAGAGCCACTGCTGTTAGCTGCATGAAAAAGGAGAGGAATATTAACTTCTGTGGGAGGAGGAGCTGTACCTTAAAAAAAATATTGCTATTCAACACAAAGCTGGTATGGAAAGCTCAAGTAATTGGAAACACATGTTCCTGGCTGCAGGAGTACAGCACATAAACTGCAGAAGAAAAATAATAATAGAAAGGACACAGAATATTTGAAAATATAGCAAGAGAAGTCAACATTTTACAACTTGTTAATAGTGACTATGCCTGGAATATTGTTTCACTTCACCATTAACCTTAAAAACACAAATATATCTGTTGACTTTTTGTTGTACACCAACTTTAAAATAAAATAGAGATCTCAGGCATGTTGGATGATAGTATTACATAAGGAGAATATTTTAGTAAACTATCTGTACAAAGATGACTCATAATGATACAGATGAATATTTTATTTTAAACACAAAATGTTGTGAATTACTTAGCACCTAAAAATAACACGCCCCCTCTTAACTTTCAACGAAATGTGTTGACGTTGCAGGAGTTTCTAACTTTTTCAGTACAGCAAATCATCCATCTTTTGTAGTCTGTTAACAGAAATATCTCTTTTCAGGCCAAAGCTTCAAACCCAAAGCACACATAAACCCCCTCACACCCACATGCCCTTCAGTTTGCAGCTTTTTGTTCCGCCTCTCTCCCTTCTTGGGTAGTAAAAGCCACAGGAGGAAGGAAGGCTGTGAAATCTGCACAGAAAAATTAAAATTCAATGCATACTGTAAAATATACCATAACCATACTGTAAGAGAGTGTAGATCAGTCACTTAAAGCTGTGTGGGTAGAGCTGTGGCAGAGCTGCCTCTTCCCCATCTTTGGTCACTTAAGTTTCTTCCCATCCCTGTTGGGTATGTGAATATGTGTTTTCCACTTCTTGATTTATCCCTCAGTTACCCTCCCTCTCTTCTCAGTAGGCGTGAGTTTTGCAGTTCTCAGATGTCTGTGCACTGACCCAGTTGCAGTCTAGATCAGCCCTGGTCAGCTCGGGGCTGGCATTGCATATCCCACATAGCAAGAGTGTCTCAGGCAATTTTGTTCATGGAAATCTAGATCTTTCTTAGGCCCTGTGCTCTTCGAAATCAAATAAATGATTTGGATGCAGAACTGGAAGGAATACTAAGCAAGTTTGCAGATGATACAAAACTCGGAAGAGCTGTTGACTCCCTCAAGGGCAGGGAGGCCCTGCAGAGAGACCTCAAAAAATTAGAGGACTGTGTAATCACCAACCATATAAAGTTCAACAAGGGAAAGTGCTGGATTCTGCAGCTGGGATGGGGCAGTCTTGGATCTGCAGACAGACTGGGGAATGAGACTCTGGAAAGCAGTGGCATGGAAAGGGACCTGGGAGTCCCGGTCAAAGGCAAGTTGAACATGAGCCAGCAGTGCCCTGGCAGCAGCCAGGAGGGCCAACCCTGTCCTGGAGGGCATCAGGCACAGCATCACCAGCCGGGCAAGGAAGGGAATTGTCCTGCTCTGCTCTGCACTGGGGAGGCCTCACCTTGAGTCCATTGTGCAGTTTTGGGTGACACAATAAAAGAAAGACATACATTAAGGTGTTAGAGTGTGTCCAAAGGAGGGCAACAAAGCTGGTGTCCTAGGTTAAAAATAGGTTTATTCTATTACCACCTCCACAGCCGTTGAAACAGCTGGGGCACTGTTATCTCCTGCTATCCGGGGGCCTATTGTCTCTGCTAATGGGCCATTGAGAACCCACCGCATGACTCATGAGCTATCTCATCCCATTGTAAGGGGCGCCACCCAGGGGGAAGGGGCCAGGCGGTCCCACCTGAATATAAGGTGGACTCTGGGACTGTATAGTAGCTCCCGCCCACTGGATCTCCAGAGGACAAGAGCTTTCACTGGACCACCAGGACCTTTTCTTTTCTACCCGATCAGCGCTTCAGAGAACCATTTCATCTGGACTGCTACCACCACCCTGAACAGGGTGTCAGGTTGTATTCTGACTCTGTCAGTGGTTACCGTTGTTGTTTATATTAATAAAGAACTGTTATTTTCTTTTTTTTCTCTCATACCATTGCCTAAACGCTCCTTAATTTCAGAATTATATTAATTCGGAGGGAAGGGGGGTGCATTTCTCTCTTCCAAGGGAGGCTCCTGCCTTCCTTAGCAGACTCCTGTCTTTTCAAACCAAGACAGATGGTGAAAGGCCTTAAGGGGAAGCTGTATGAGGAGCGGTGGAGGTCACTGGGTCTGTTCAGCCTGGAGAAGGGGAGACTGAGGGGCGACCTCATTGCTTGTGAGGGGAAGCATCGGGGCAGACTCTTCTCTGTGGTGCCCAGTGACAGGGCCTGAGGAAACGGCCTGAAATTGTGTCAGAGGAAGTTTAGAGGAGGTTTAGTTTAAGTTTTAGTTTGTTCAGCCAGAGGCAGAGGGTGGTTGGGCACTGGAACAGGCTCCCCAGGAAAGCGGTCACAGCCCCAAGCCTGATAGGATTAGAGAAGTGTTTGGACAATGCTCTCATGGCACATGGTGTGACTCTTGGGGATGGTGCTGTGCAAGGCCAGGAGTTGGACTCCATGATCCTTCTGGGTCTCCAACTCAGCTTATTCTATGATTCTGTGGTATATATTGGCTTTCAAAGATGTGAAAGTATATGTCTGTTTGAAAAGACATTTTCAAACTGTCAGATTTCAAGCCACTGTCAAAGTTCAAGTTCTTCTAATGGAGGAGTGCAGTTTCATGTACAAGGCCTCCACAGTGCTGTATTGTGGGGGGTGGGGGAGGAGGTAGAAAAGGAGCTTTCCCTGCAAATTCATCATCTTGAATGACTCAAGCCTTTAAAGTTCTAGAAAGAAATAATTATTTAAAATAGATCAGCCTGAGACAAACAGCTAAGGTAGAAGTAGTGGCAGAAATAGCTACAGCATAGTGAACTAAATTTTTCAGGGGTTTCATATGGCTGAGGCTATTTCAGTAAGCAATGGTGCTTCTTGCAAAAGCTTGTAATCCAAAGGCCCTGAAGTCAATGGGAAATTGTCCCTCAGTTTTTTGGTCTTCAGGTCAGACTTCCGAATCATTCAGTGCTGTACCTATTCATAGGGAATACGACATACGTGGTCCAGTGAAAGCCAATTCTAACACTGCATCTCAAAATTGGCATAATCTTGCATTTCACACGTTTAATTCCCTCCCTTTGCCAATGTCTCTTGGCTTCTGATCATCATGGGCCATCTTAAATGTGTGGTTTAATGTTTTTTCGGCTGCTAAATGCCAGGTAAATTATCTCATCTGTGGAAAAAAAAAGGAAGGGATCCTTCAGAGGACAGACAGAAATAGATGTTGTATGCTATGGGATCTTGAAAAGTCTGCATGATGACCAGAGTCTATTATTCCAGTAAGAGTATAAACTTATTCCCACACCTACAGGTGTTTTCCAGCTTTTCTATGATGAGCTTCATATCTCAATAAAGAAATTGCCTCATGGGCAGTTATCCTCCAAGTCATTGTGTAACATCCCTGTGGCAATTTACATTACATGGAAAACCATACTGAAACCATTTGTGCCTCTTTTTAAGAGGTCTTTAGAGGAATATGGGTATTGAGCTTCCTGTGATAGTTGACCATGGTTTCTGTTTTTGCTGTTTATCTCACCTCTTCTCCTTCCCTTGGCTCTGTTCCTTTCAGATGAAGTCCAGGATGCAAGTCAGCATACTGCAGGCACAGTGAGCTCACCACCGTGCTATGGACCCCAGCTGAGGAATCTCCATCCCAGTCCTTTTCTAGGGTGAAGTTTCAGTGTGACATGCAAAATGCTAACAGGATCGCAGATCTTATTTAAAAGCAAAATAAAAGAAAGGCAAATCAATGCCCACAGTAATTACTTGAGAGAGAGCTTCACAGCCAAGGAAAGCACCTCTCCCTGATGCATTCTGCTGTATTTTTCCAGGGTCATTTGCCTTGCTTTTGCAGAAACAACAGGATGGCACTGGGACCTGAACTCTGACTCTCTGCTGTTTCTGCTGTTCTGGATGCTGATGCTGCTCTTTCGCAACAGCTGAGTTAGATCCAGATGGACATATGAGTTATCTTTTCTCTGAAGAAGAAACATCAACTAAACCCCTGACACTTTTAAATAGTTGAGAAGTTGCTTCTGTCATTTCTTGGCATGATAGATTATAGACTATTAACATAGTCTAATTGCTTATGGAAATACCAGATTGTTTCTTGTTAAAGTAACAGATACACATCAATCCCCATTTATTTTAAATACATGATTTTCAGCACTTTCACATAAAGAATGTGCAAAGAAAAAGTTTTTTTATTTATTGGACTTGTAGAGATGAGCATGTTTGAAATTTCAGAATGCAATGATAGGTAGAGTTGTCATTACATATAACTGCCCAGGAAAAGTATTTCAATACACAGAACAATATATAACTTTTGTGATCATTATTCCCTTCTTACAGCAAAGGCAAATCTTTAAAGACTGGTCTCTTCTAAAAGGCTTCTTTAGGACCTGTCTGATATCTGCTCATATCATGTCATGGAGGACAAGCAGGGATAAGAAAATAATATGACAGTGATTAAAGGTAGAAATACACACAGTAGCAGCAGGAATTTCCTTTTAGCTGATACCTATCCCAGCTTTCCAGCTACTTAATGTCAGCTTTTGTTGTCAGATTTTTAATATTCATTTGTATTTACAAGAAGAGTTTTTGAACCAGTCAAAGCATGTATTTGCATGGTTCACATAAGGCAAAAATGGAAAACTGAGTTGCTGGGGAGCCAGCCAGTCAAATATATGACATTTGGGACACTCTTTCTAATTTAGAGGACTTTAATATTTTCATAATAATAATAAATAATATTTATTTATGAGGAGGGGTCATCTGAGTGTTCTTAATATAAGAAATATGGTGACAACTGCCATAGAAGAAGGTTGCAGAAAACAGGAAAAAGGAAGGAAGCCATGGGTAGCCTTCACTTCAGATAGCCTATGACTTGAGTGACTGATTCCTTGTCTGAGCTTTTCATTTCTAGGAGCTCCTGATGCTCAAGAGAGGGTGTGACACAAGGCATCAGATGATGTCAGTGTTAACTCCAGAGCTCTGGAGGAGATTGGCCAATGTCCAAGAATCAGGAGCCTCTCAAACATGCTGCATGCTGATAGCGAGATTGTAGTGGTGAAATATTCCTCTTACGTCCATAGGCAGGATGTAATACGAGCATTACTCACATAAAATACTGCACCATATTCACAGCTTTTCCCTGAGCTCACTGCTAGAGCTGAAGCATTGGAGTGGATTAAAGGGAACATTTGCACGTAGTGAAATCTTGAGTTGTTCCAATGTCAGTGAAGGCTAGGGAGCCACTTTGCTGTAGCCAAGCACGCTGAGCAATGTCTAATTTTAATACAAACCAAAGCTCTCCTCAGCATGAGTGAAGGTTGCAGTGTTGTTTCTTCATGTCATGCTCATTCTCTAGGGGTGTCTGGGTCATCTGTTGTGTGTACAGAGACACTGTCCCTCACCCGTCAGGGCTCCAGCAGCTGCTTGTTGGTGTTCAGAAATGCAACCAAGGCCACAAGACAGCAGGAGCCCATGCTGGGAGGGTGGACCAGAAAGCTGGAATTACAGCACTTGGATCTTGGCCAGAAACACCAGGGTGAAAAAGCGAACCCTCCAAATGAGCTACTGAGACCTTATGTGGCAGTCACCAGCAGGATGTTTGTTTTCCATCTCCTCCATGGGACCGCACATCCAGCCGCAGTTTCCCATCTTAAAGCTGTGCGGGGACTTTTGTTCAGGACTGACTCAGAGGAAATGGTGCCACTCAATGGTGGCACTCATTCAATGGTGAATCACTGTGTGACTTCCCCCAGTTTGAGGGTTTTCCGTAGAGACCTTAGAGCTCATTCTGCAGCCTTCCTCCCCAGTGGCTGGATGGATGGAAGAGCAGGAGCACCACAAAGAGCAGCGACACTGCAGGCAGAGCGCTCTGTGAGCCCGCTTGTCGCCCCAGGCCTGCTCCAGCAAACCAATACACATATGCTTAACTCTACACTTCTGAGGCATAATCCCATTAATTTAAATGGGATTACTCATGGGCTTAAATTCCTGCAGGATCAGCAGTGAGGTCTGTTGCTGCAGCTGCCGGGTGCAGTACAATTAATGGTATAACGAGAGTTTTGCTCATTCTATACCCAAGGGCTGCCTTGCTGAACATCAGCACTGCTCATAACCTCAAACCTGAAAAATGAGCCCTTCTTCAATTCAGAGGTCTCCTGGGTTTTAGCTTTGCTTCATCTTCCTTTAGCTGCAAACCAGACTTTCCTAAATTGAACTCTCCAATAGTTTTTGCCTCTTCTTCATTGTCCCCAGGCTGGATGGAGGATTTTTGTCTCTACCACTGCTTGAGGATCAGTGGATCACCTTAACTGCCTTGATCAGTACAGTACAGTGAAACACACATGAGCACACAACCACCCGCCCCCGCTTATCTTCTCTAAACAAGCATATTTCCTCCTACTTAACATCTTTCTGCTAATCTCCACCATCCTGCTAGAGCAGGCTGCCTCTGAATGAAAAATAGCTTCTCTACTTGCCCTCAGGTCATTTTGGTCATTGGATCCTACTGTCAGCCCATGGGTAAATCCATTGTCTGCAAGAGAAAAGTTAGTTAAAGCTGGGGATGAAAATATGACCTAAAAGTACTTCCCTCTCCCTTGTTTTTTATATGGATGGATATTTTATTTTCTGCGTGGTAGCTGGTTTTCTATCTGAAATCATCTGGCCACTTATATTTTAAATGGATCAGCAAGGCTGTGAAGTTAGTGACTTTATTTTAACAAATAGCTTAATGAATTAATTAATCAATATCTTTCTTTTACAGGCTCATGCACAGTGTTAGTACATATAAATAAGTCTAACACATATAGAATCAGGAGAGGCAGTCTCTGAGGGAAAGTGAATTGCTTTTGTTTAACTGCATGTATTTTAACATTTTGGGCTTAGAAAAAAATAATTCTCCCACTATAGACCTTTCATGCCAAGTTTGTGCCTGGAGCAACTTTTTATGGCTCAGTTGCAGTAACCCCTTGAATATGGGGGTTTATAATGGAAAGTCTGACAAGCTCTCAGCTAAAGCACTTCTAACAGATGTTTCTGTAATGAAAGGGCTGTGCAGAACAGGCAACAGAGAGCAAACTGTATTTTGTATTTTGCAAAGATTACGGATGATTGTGCACAATTTATGAAGCAATGGTGGCTTTAACCCAAAGTCACATGCTCGCACCAGGCTGTGCCCCGTGTGTGTGCATACATTAACAGCAGAGTGTTTCACTAACAGAACCAGCTGTTGAATGTAACTCTTGTATAGCTTTTAAAATACAGGTCACTTTGCTCTTCTGAACAGTGATATGGTAGTGATGGTGGTGACAGGTATGCTTTCATTCAGAGTACCCTGAAAATGGATGAGCAGTACTCCATTAAACTGATCTGAGTAGCAACCAAATTGTCTGTGGCTCAGAGGAATTGATTTGACACTTTGGGACTTTCTTCTCTACTCTGTGTCATCTCCAGCGGTCACAGACATGGCAGAATGGATCTCCTGGTCTCCTTCTCCAAGGAGTTGATGAGTGCAAGCTGAGTGCCCAGGGTGTGCTGCACTGGTTTATTCCCATCTGGTTTGTGGGCCCTGGGGACAGTGTGGATTTGAGCAGATTGAGAGACTCTGGGGATGAAACTGGGCAGAGAATCAGGAAGATGTGTCCTCACAGCACACTCTAACCTCAGAGACCCAGATGTCTTGGCCCTCAGTCACTGAAATGTTGAAGTCTGTCTTAAAACATAATTATTAAGAGAAAAAAAAAAGAGCTCAAAACTCCCCAGAAAAGGAGGGTTTATATCTGGAAATGTTACCAGAGGGTATTTTGAGTTTTGTTCTAATCTCCCTGTCAGTGCTCATTAAGTGGAGCGCAGAGTCACTGGACCATCATCTGAGGGTTTGTTTGATGGTGCTGCGGAGACGTTGAGGCAGAAGCAAGGCTTGCATGGCCTTCCTAGGCAGGATGCAAACGGCATTTTTACATCACACACACATTGATTTGTTCCAAATGCCTTCTTTTTTATGATCATGTTTTGCCAGTCTGAATTCCTTTCGGGTGAGCAGCAGCGACAATGTGTAATTAACGTTCTCCTGGTTAATGCTCTGTTAATGTGCTGTACCCAGAAAAATGTGGTCCCTGGGGCTGTATTCATCACTGCCTCGCGGGTAGTTTGGAGTAACTGTGTTCCCTATGTGAAAACTTCACTTTTCCCCATCAATGCAAGAAGCAGAGGCATCTGTTAGTACTAAATGACTGAGATGAAACTGCTTACAGCATTCTTCAAGCAACAAGCAGAGGAGAAAAACCCCCTGGACTGACTTTATCAATTTGCATTTGATACAGTATGTTATTTTTAGGGCTTAGTTAACATGAAAGCGTGTGGGTTCTGGAGTGCGTGCTGGACTGGGCTCCTCCCTGCCATCACATTTTGTGCTGCAGTGGACCTGAAAGGACTGCAGCTGCCCATTGTGACAAAGCCACTCTACCCTTTCAGGGCAGCTTGTGGCATCAGTGCATTATCCTCTAAGATAAATTGTCCACTTATAAGTGTCTGGCCAGGTGGTTTTAACTTCTCAGTTATCTGCTCCGTGGAAATGGTTTGGCTGTAGCACTCTTCCATTTTCCTGACTTTCTGTCTTTGCTTTTTGTTTGTCATGGTCCTTCTTCCCAAATGCCACCTCTCACATATCAGAGCTGAAAGGGTGCTCCAGTTGCCACATGCTCCTGAGGAGACCACAGCCAGCATTGGAGCAGGAGCTTCCTCGTCACCCGCCTGTCCCTTGGCCATGGATTCTCTAGTTATGAGAAGCTCAACGTTTTCACCAGCCCACCCTTATCTTTCTGTGGTGGAGCTATCAAGAAGCAACAGATAGCTTTTTTATTGGTGAAGCCACTAAATTTGTCATAACGGATTCAAATGGGGGAAAGTTATGTTTATCTTAGTGGAAGGACAAATAATACAGTTATAACCATAAGCAGAGAGGAGGGCAAAACTGGAGCAGTGCAGTGCAGGAGAGGTCTCCGGAGAGCATTCTCTCCAGCTTACCCTTCATCAGTCACTGTGGCTTAAAGGGATAAACATTTTATGCCTTCTTTCGCCTACGCCACAGCCATCTCATCTGTTGGTAAATTTGGGCCTGTGCTGTTCTATCCTTAGCAGAACCCTAATAATCCTCCTCTGGAGGACCTGTTTTGATTTTTAAAGGAATTAGATTTGGAGGCAATAAGCTGTAATCAAAAGTTCACTACTCAGACTTAGGAACTGCTGATATCTGATGTGCCTGCCAAAGCTCACTTTGAGCAAGGCACAGACATCCACATTTCAGTTGTCAAAAAAACCCCAATGTCTGTTTTGGACTGAAACATTCGGTGGCTCTGTTTCCATAACTGAAGATGCAAATAGCCAAATTTAAGCCCACAAAAAATATTATCATTAAAATAAACTGATGCTATATATGTTATTTTAATGGGAAAGACTTGACAGCATATTGTACTTATTCTGAAGTGACTGATAGTTACATCCACCCCAAGTGATCAATACTAGGTCAAATCTGACCTATGGCAATGAGTGATTTTCACTACCTTCATGTGAATGTTGTATATTTGTTTCCCCCAGTTCAATGCATTTCCCCACACTCAGTATTTTAACCTCCTCTTCCACTGTCTGGCTTCTTGGCAGAAGGTTGTGGGGGTTACCAGAGGAGCCTGAGTGAACTCATCCATTCATTTTCTGAACATTTGAAATGCTGGATGTCTTCTTGTTATTTATCTGTTCCTTTCACTGAGGCTCATATATGAACAGTAAATTAGCTGAGAGTGCACAGTGACATACTCTGAAACTTTAAATTTATGTGTGCATATTTAAGAACCTCCATAAAAATGTATTAGGGTATTGCAGAAGGTTGAGGGTGGGTTGCTGCATTTGGTCTGTACAAAGAGAATCTAAGGTGCAGAGTGGTAGGGAATCAAACCTTTTAGTGCCCAACCTTTTAGAATATGAGTGATAATGATATATTTTAATCAGCAGCAGCATCTTGGTTTGTGATAGCATTATCTTCAACAATTTATTGTCTTGATGCAGTTCATGGTAGCAAAGTGGCTATGAAAAATGAGGAGCAAGGGTTAATTTCTGGCTGCCTTTAAGCTGATGGCAGAACTCCCAATGGCTTCAAAGGGTGAAGATCTCACCCCAGATTTCAGCTTGTGTAAGTTGACATTCCTGCATATACTTCAATAAAATCAATGAAGCCTGATGATTTATGGCAAGTGAGAATCCAGCCCTAAGGCTATTAAGGACTGTAATGTATAAAGCTATAATTATGGAACCATAATTCTATCAAGAGCTTCTGGCAATATCATGGACCAGAGTTAAGTGAATTGTGCAAATAAATGTAATGGTCTTGCAGTGCAGTGGAAATACCTTTCTTTCTCTCTAGACAGAACTCTTAGCACAAAGATATTAAAATATATTTTATCCAATCACAGCAATAATTGGAAAAGAAATATTAGCTGCAGATGTGAGATTTCCAGGGCACTGAATCAAAACATGCATTTTGCAGCAGCCACTTCAAAACTGTGGAGGGTTCCCTGCACTGCCGTGATAACTCAAAGCATAAAATCTCCTCTTGATTTTTATGTTATTTATTATTATCAATCAGCTTTGATAGTATGGCTCAAATGTCAGTGCTGGATGCATCCAGATAGCACATAGGTGTTTGGCCTTGTATAACACAACAATGTAAGGATGACAGCAAATCGCCTCCAGTTACACCAGGAGAGATGTAATTAGATATTAGTAAAAAAAAATCACGGAAAGGGTTGTAAAGCATTGGAACAGACTGCTGATGGAAGTGGTGAAGTCACCATCCCTGGAAGTGTTCAAAAAGTATGGATATGGCACTTAAGGACATGATTTAACGATGAACATGGCAGTGGTTCTAGTTTGATGGTTGGACCTGATGATCTTGAATGTCTTTTCCAAACTTAATGGTTCATGATTCTAAAGCAACAGCTGCATGTGCGTGAAAATGTGCCCGAATGGCAGGAGTGGATGGAGCCCCACACAGGGAAGACCCTGTAGGTGTTTGGGATAGAGGAGCATAGATTGATTAGAATGAAATTGATGATCTACTCTTCTACCCTTTTTCAGCCCTCTTTGTCCATTCTTTTTATAAACCTGTACCTGGATAATTAGTCTCCCAGTTAGACTAAGGCATGTACAAATACTCAATCATCCTGTTCTTGCACATACAAACTGGGTATATAAAGATGTATGTGCATCAGTAGGTCTTTCTTCATTTAAAAATCAGATCTCTGCTGGTCTCTCTGCAGCCTTTTGGGTCTCTGAAGCTGCAAGGAAACCCAGATGTAATTAATCTTCACTAGGAAGATTCACCTGAATCACAGCCCTGAATCTCAAGCAGTCTGGGGCTTGAGGAAACACTCAGATCAAGATTCAGTTTGGACTCGATGTGATAACTCTGAGGACACAGCTCTCTCTTAACTAGGAAAAGCACACTTTTTGTGAGTCAGTTTCTTAAAATCAAGGCAGATAGAGGAAGAAATGAAAAAAAAAAGAAGTTTTGGAAAAGTGAAAAGCTTTGAGCAAGATGTTTCCTCTTCTCATTTGCTCATATAACAGGATTTTTTGAAAAACATACTCATCTGTTGGGCATGAGATATCACTTACAGCTCCAGGTATATGTTGAAAAGTGACTTCAGATTCAAGCCTCCCTTGTGCCACAGTAAACTTTATTTTGTCTGTATTTGCTCAGTCGAAACGGTAAAGAAAATAAATGCCAGATTTCCTCTGTGGAAAAGTCCTGCAGAATTTAACATTGGTGAAATCATGAGGATCTTCAAGGATAGGGAACTGTAGAAAAAAATCAGAACTACCCCCTGAAATTCAGCAGATTTCCTGTCTATTCTTCAGCATTTTATATGCAATTTCCTGTTAAAATTAAAATTATTAAAAAGCCCCAAAATAGGCATTAACAAGGCTGGAATTTCCTATTAAGTTGTTAAGGACTTTTCCATAGGGACTGTGGCAGGTTAACTGCAGCATCTGAAAACTTTGGATCTGGCATGTGGTGGACTGAGTGGCAGTGAGAGCATCTGCCCTGGAACGTCTGCAGCGGCATCCCTCAGTGGAACCCCTGTTCCACTTTCTGCAAATGAAACAACCCCAGCCAGGCTCTGATTCAACAACCTGTTCACCATGGCCTCAAATGAGTCTCTGGAAAATCTCAGTTCTGAATCTCGTTGAAGTCACTGAAAATGAGGCACATAATGGAAGTAAATTACTTGGTTATGCAGTGCTTTGCTGCACCAGGCTTAGGCCTGATCCTAAAATCTAAGTGCAGCTTTTTGCTGCCTTCAGTGGGCTCTAGGGCAGGTGCTACAACAGCGTCTCCCCCACACTGGGATACATAACAGGTTATTCCGCTCACTGAGTTTCTCACAGGATGCAGAAGAAGTGAGTGTAGCCTGAGGCTAAAGACATATGCACAAGTGAGATAAGGATCATATATGGGAATTTGAAGTGAGACTGCCCTAGTTTATACAGCTGAAGATCTAATCCTGGCTATCTAATAAAACAGTTAATCTTCAAAATCTTCTTGATAGACTGTGCAAAAGGAGCCACAAACTGGCAATTAGCTCCGATTTTAAAATACTCCAGGCATACATTTTAAATATCTGCACATAATTCTGGGGAAGTGATTCATAGCAATGCAGGGGAACCTGAGGATGCCTCAGAATAAATTGGACAGATGATGGCATACACCAGTTCCTCTTAGGAACAGAAACCCAATTTTTATTGAAGCCTCGGATAAGGAAGTCTCATGGTTTAACCCTAGACAGCAACTAAGCTCAGTCACTCCCCCCACCCCTAGTGGGATGGGGAGGAGAATCAGAAAAAGATAAAACCCGTGGGTTGAGATAAGAACAGTTTAATAATCAAAGTAAAGTAAAAAAAAATTAAAATAGAAATGAGAAGAGAGATAACAAAAAGAGAGAGGAATAAAACCCAAGAAAGGCAAGTGATGCACAATAAAATTGCCCAGCCCATCCCTGAGCAGTGATCAGCCCCTTCTAGCCAGCTCCCCCCAGTTTATACTCTGAGCATGACATTCTGGAGTGTGGAATATCCCTTTGGCCGGTTCAGGTCACCCGTTCTGGCCATGTTCCCTCCTGGCTTCTGGTGCACCTGCTCACTGGCAGAGCACAGGACACTGAGAAGCCCTTGGCTCAGGGAAAGCACTGCTCAGCACCAACCAGAACATCAGTGTGTTATCAACATTATTCCCATACTGAATTCAAAACACAGCACTGCACCAGCTACTAAGAAGAAAATGAACTCTATCCGAGATGAAATTAGGACAGGAAACCTCTTCTTTATATGGAAATCTTACCAGAACCGAGTGGGATCACATGCTTTAGTATAGAGTCGTCAGCGAGTTTCTCTTACCCCCATATAAATTCCTGCATATGGCGCCACACACTGTACAGTGCTGAAATATGGTTGGTTTAACTGGCTGCTGTGTGTCATCTGATTTACGAAACTGTGATGAGGCATGTGGATGCTTAACTGAAATACAGATAACTTTTATAAAACTCTAAATAAGCCCAAGAAGCAGACTCCAGAAACAAATTGTCATGTTTAGAATAGTGTCTTTTGTAGTATAAGAAGCAATGTGTATTGTTTGTGGGCCAGCTTTGCTTTGGCTTGCTGTTCAGGCTGTTCACAGGTCCCGTGTATGGCGGGACTGAAGGCAGTGGTGAAGGGGGTGGTGTGGAAGGGGGCAGCACAGCCATCGGCACATCCCCTTGCTGACCGTGCTGCTGGGATCCCAGGCACTGCTCCAGCATCTCAGCAAGGCTGCACTGGAAACACCTGTAATGCCCAGCTCTGTCTCCTTCCTGGCATGTAGGAAGCCGGGCTGGGGCAGGGAGCTGGGAGTGCAGCAGTGGTGTGCCATGCAGGGGGATGCTCAGCAGATGGGCAGGTGTGCACCGAGAACCTCCCAGCCACTGGCTGCAGCAGATGCAGCGGATGTGAACTTGCTGAATAGACTCATGCTCAGATTAGCAATGGCTTCAGCTCAAGCAGAGATTGCTTTTCCCAGAACAGCAGCCTACAAAATTCTCCTACAGCAGTGGTGTTTTGGAATATTTCCTTGAATCACAGAAGTCCTCTATTAACCTGAAGATACTGAAGGCATCTAATCTCTATTTTGATTGATAAATTTAATACCACTAGGGGATTTTCCATTTCCAAAGCACTGGAACTTATCTGCACTGTTATATTGTTAGAAAAGTCCCCAGCGCAGTTCAGAAAGAAGCATGGGTCAGCCACCTCTCCCAGCAGGCAACTTGGAAGAGGTTACACTGTTCTGGAGAGCAAAAAAGCTCAGAAGTACAGCTGCAGGCTATTCGAAGCTGGTTGGCCTCAATGACAGAGAAGAGGCCTGGGCATGTTTAATTTGTTATCAGCTGCTGTGTCCCCTGGAGCACCATATGTAGTGAGGAGTCCTGGCAGGGCATTGCTTGCAGGTGGGCATGGGGAGCAGCCCCACCACAGGGCTAATGGGGACTGGAGACTTAATCCAGCCTCACAGGGGCTTCCCCATCACCCACACACAGTGTCCTATTCTGCAGCCTCTGGCTTGAAGTGGGACAACCGAAAGAGGGCACATTTCGGTGTAAAAGAACAAAACACTCTCTCTGCGGTGGTTTCAGTCAGTGTCACTAAAAGAACCTGATAGAGGACCAGGCACAAGGGCAGAACAAGCATATTTTCAATGAGAGAGCTAATGTG
This sequence comes from Cnemophilus loriae, assembly GCA_013397755.1. NCBI lineage: Eukaryota > Metazoa > Chordata > Aves > Passeriformes > Corvidae > Cnemophilus > Cnemophilus loriae. The sequence goes on from VZTF01006489.1 coordinate 2,482,020, forward strand.
GGGCTCCACGCTGTGCTTCAGGGCAGCAAGCAAGGACATAAGGTCTGGCAGGCAAAGCCACAACAAAAGAGTGAGCAGCTCATCCCAGCACCTATGAAAACACGGAAACACGGGCTTTCTGCTGCTACAAATCTCATAGGAGTGCTGGGGTTTAGCCAGCCTCATTTGGGCAGGGACCAAAGATCGAACAATGCCACCCACACCTGTTTGCAAGCTCAGGCTGCATCACTTGTTTAGTTTTTGTTTCTGCTTTTGGAGGATTATTGAGGATTTGTCACAGAGAGCAGTGATAGTCTCTCCTGAACTGTCTGGATATGCACCAGCTGACACAAACCATCTCTCTTGAGCTTTTCAGGTCACTGCACAGCCCCAGCAGAGCAGGATGGAGACTTTCCCATTGCTGGGCAGTCCTCCGTGAGGGGCTGAGTGCTCCCAAGTGGTGCCCACACTTGCCTTCCTCATGAGTGGGAGCTCCTGCCTTTTCCCACCACTCCCCATCTCCTCTTACACCTTTCCTGTACCCCCCCGCAAGACTGTGCTCCAATGCAGTAGCTGTCTCTGAGCAAACCAGTAAAAGATTATGTTTTTAATTAAGGTTTGATACTAATTGCCTTCAATGAGGCTATTTTCACATCACAGCTGACCAAAGCCAGAAGACATTAAGTCTGTCTCCCTAATAAATCATTCCTTCTGCTCCCCAGGGTTGGAGATGAAGAGTGAATAGTCAGTGTACACAGCACCGGCCTAATTGTCTCTTAAAATATGCAGGCAACTCCCACAGCAGTCAACAGAAAGGCTCGTGTGCATCTGAGGGGGCCTTGTGTTATTACTGATGCTCTCACACTAAGGGGGGCATTGTTGGCTCCCCCATCCCTCCATAGCTCTGGCAGGAGTGTTTCCATGTCTGCCAGCCAGGAGGATGAGCTGGAAGCAGATGAAGAGGAGGGGGTATCTTTTTAAAGTCAGACAAAGAAACCTCAACACTCCCTTTGCCCACCCCCAGCCCTGAAACAAAGGCTGGGTATAAATATTCCGTTTCCACTGACTGGCCAGGTTTGGAGAGAGAGATGCCAGCTAGAGATCTCTGACACAATTAAAAAATCAAAAGGCTTCTGTGGATAAACACTGGTTTGGCACCATGGCCTGACAAATCCTTCACTAATCCTTATGAAACCTCTGAAACCAGGCAGAGAAATGCCCAGGGAAAGTCAGCTGCTCTGAATTCATCCACCACCATCACTGCATGTAGCCCTACGCCACTGGGAGCTCCTGGTCACCCCCTCCATATAGCCAATCCTCAGAAGCCCAAATTTGTCCTCAAAATCCTCTCTGAACAGAGCTACACAAGCCTCTGAGCCCTCTCTCGTGCAAGACATTGCCTGGCCTTGGCTGGTGTATTTTGTACCAACAGGGGAGACTTGATTCCTTGTTAAATAACAGACATTGGAAAAATAGGGCAGGGAGGAACTCCAAAGCGCTGTCTGGTCTGTCTCTGTCACTGCTGGTTAACATCAGTGAGAGCCTCCCTGCTCCTGGCAGAACTGTGCCCCCTCCCACTGAGGCAATGCCCCTCTGAGCCGAGCTGAGTGAGCACCTTCATTTTTGGCAGCCTGTGCAGGTTCCTCCCTGCTTTGTGATAAACGTATTTTTCATCTCTGAGTGCATGGGACTATTAATAAAGGCTGAGGGCCAGATCCCCACCTGGTATGAGTTGGCAGAGCTCTGAGGAACACAGCAGAGCTCTACCAGTTTAGATCAAATGAGATGCTGACTGCACTCCTGAAATCCCTGCAAACTCTTTGAGCCGATGCTGTTCCAGGCTTTGCTGGGGCATCCATGAGAATTGCTTATTCCAGGGTCCCCGAGGAGGAAAAGTACTTCAGGTGTTTAACAGCACAGCTGATGTGATGTTCCACCTTGGAGCAGGAACTGGATTAAGGCAGGGAAATCAAGAACACTTCTTTTCCCAATCCTCCCATTTACAAAGGAAAAATAAACCTCCTTATTAAACAGACGAAGGTTAAACACACTCACACACACAGACAACCAGAAAAGAGAAATATTGAAAGTACCTTTACATTTTCACAACAGTGGGGTTGGGTTTCTGATTCCCTTATTTCACAACACTTCAGAGGATTTTAAAGGGATTGATGGCCCTGCAAGGCAGAGACTGTGCCACTATTTTCTTTGGAAAGTACCTCACTGGCTGTTGGTTCTTGCTACCAGAAAGAAATAACAAAAAACTGAAGGGATAAGAGAAATATGCTCCTTCAAGAGTTTCTAATGAAATGATAACATTGAGCAAGGCTGCCAGTATGTTCCATGTCCAGATGCACTGCAGCAGAAGGGGAGAATTTAACATGCTTTGGAAATGCCAATTGCCTGTTGCCAAAGATGCATGTGATCCCACTGCCAGCGGGGTAGGTGTCAGGAATTAAGATGTTAGAGGAGACATCATCCTACCTAGGCAATGTTAATTTCACTGAAGAAGACAATGCAAAGACAGTCCTGTTTCCTGTGAGGAAGATTCCTTTTTCCCTCAGATTTCACTCTGAATTCTCCATAGTGGCAAAACTACTTTTACAGAAGCCCTTTTTACTCCCTGGAATATTTTTGTGGTTACAGCAACCAGGATATAGGTACTTTCCACCTACAAAAGGGATTTCTGTGGCCCCCATGGCTGAGAGCATTTCCTGGTTCTCTACTGTGCATAGGAGGTTGGGACAGATACAAGAGTCACTGTGTTGTGAGGGAGATGTGGCCCAAAGTCATGCCGAAAGCATGAGTCAAAAGAACGAATAGATCTTGTGAGTCCGGGGCTGGTATCCTCAGCATCCACTTTTCTGTAAGCAAGGTCTGTGTAGGAGTGGTGAAGCCTCATGTGTCTTCATTTCCTGGCTGTGCTGCTGCATCCCAGGGACATGTCATTGCAATATTTTGTGGTTGGAATCAAACTGAGCTTGTATTTCTGCACTCCTGAAGTGTCTCCAGATGATCTTGCTGTTTCCTTCCAATTTTTTTTCCCCCTTATGTGTCTCCCTGGCACATTTGGTAGAGACTGAGTGCAAGTTTGATTCCTGTTCTGGTTCCTCCAGACTCCAGTGACCTTTTCGTCACCCCTGCCCCAGTTCAGGGGTTTTAAGCATATGTCTACATCCCTTCCTATTGGGGTGAGCATTAACCACACTCTTGACCTGAAACATGTGAATAGAAGCCATATTTCAGTGGGAGTTAGTCATGTGCTTAAATTCTCTTCTGTTCTGAACTGATACTTTCTTGAACTGGAGCCTATATTTTTTTTGTGTGATCCATCTTTGCTCTTCCACATACCTTTACTGCAAATTATTCTGCAATATATAAATGGCTCAGTTAAGTGTATTGCTCTGTGGCTTTTCCACAAAAAGCCCAATTGATACATCACATACTTAACCTCTTGAGCTAAGGAGTTAACTTTACAGGATCAATTTATAAGCAGGGGCCAAAGCTTTTGGATGGAAACTAGCTGTCATGTGGTACGCAGTCGAAAGAGCAAACAGCTTATTCATTATCATAGCATTGGATTCAGAAACAAAACACAGACGGCAGAAAGAGCCTGTCTAGATTTCCAAACATATTGTCTGTCCCCTCACTGGAGCATGTTTATTTAAACCCTCTTTCTGTGCATGCAGCCAGTTGTTAGACTTAACTCCATTTCCTCACATTAGGAGTTTCGGCCTGGGCCCTACTGCTCCCGCTGTGCTGTCCATCATGTACAGGGAACTCCTACCAAAGTGAGCAGGAATTGCACTTCTTTACATATTGGACAGCAGCCCTCAGTTGGTAATCAAGCCCTGGGAACATTTGTCAGTGTGGGATGTTTGTGCAAGAGCATACACCACTCATCAGATCCACAAGCCCCCCATGTTTGTTCAAAACTCTTTGAACAACGGTCCCATACTCTTTGCTTTACCTGCTCAGTATTCTGCCTTTTTCCTTCCCCTTTATTAATCATTTTCTCGTGTCCAGTCATCCAGATGTGCTCGTTTCACTTTCAGCATAATGGATGCAGAGGCCATTAAGATGATGGCATAAGTCTGTTAGTGCTTGGCCAGGAAACTTAACCCCTGTCAGCAAATGCTTGGTTACAGAAATGGTCTCATCAATCCGTCACTGCTGTCTGCAAGTCCTTGCTCTGCAAAGCGCACGTGGGCTAATCTGGCAAGATCTGATCCAAAATTTACTGAAGCGAGTGGGAGTTCTTCTACCAATTTATTGGACTTGGCACCATGATTTTAAGGGGAAAAAAAAAGCATTATAAGAATGAATTCAACTGCTTTAGGCAGACACTATTTATAATGTAACACGACATCATCAGTAGCCTCCAAATTTAATTCAGCAGGGCACCTACAATTTTTTACATGTCCACCTACGGCAGTATCAATCGGAAATACAAACCCAGAAATAAAGTGATTTCAGTGAGTTATTTTCCAGTTTTTTGAGGTTGGATTTAAGGAGATTTCTATCAGTTTCCTTTGCCATGTGCCCAGCTCTGTGTTACTGATTGGTACTGCTCTGTGGGGGTGTGTTGGCTTACACTCAGGTATTGAGCCCCGCATTTACGGCTCTGCTGTGAGTCATCGGCAGTCAGGCTGCAATAAGGAGAGAGCCACAGCCGGGTGAAGCAAACACATGAGCAGCAGGGAGGGAGTGACAAAAATAGGGAAAACATGTTTTATATCAAAACCAGCCATCTGGGCCCACTGCCTGTCCAGTGGAAGTGGGCTGTAAGTGGGACAGTACATGGTCTTCAGGCTCCCTTACTAATTACAGGGGAATTCGAGTTCCTTTGGGAATTCCCAGTTTAGACTCACAGCCTCAGCACAACCCACAGCACTGAGAAAAGTCAGCTTTGGACTTCCTAGTCCAAAGGGCTTGACTCCCGAGTCAGGCCCTTTGGCTACACATAGTCTAGTGAGCTAAATAGGGCCAGGGCGCAGCTGGAGACCCTCTCCATAATTATTATTCCCTCAAAGGTTTTGACCTATCCCAACCACTGCTGCCACAGATTCTGTGGCACAGCTGGGAGGACAGCAGGGGCCAGCTGGTAGCAGAGATGAAGCTGTTCTGGTTTGAGGTTGCAGAGTTCAGTGGTGAGAGAGGTATCACTTCACTTACCCGTATGAAGATGCAAAGTGTCCTGGCTTGTTTTATTTACCAATGTAAGTTTTTCCTTTAGGTTTTTCCTTTTACCCAAGCATAATTTTTTACATCTAGGCTACATGACAACACTGCTTCTAGCTGATATAGTGGGATCTGCCTTGTCCATCTATGCACATTAGCAGGAGCATCCCTTAGCAAGGAGACACCTGGAGCGATGCGCTGATCCCTTCGACCACGCCACCCTCCCACATGCTGTGGTCATCATCTGCCTGCAGAGTCAAAGCCCTGGCACAGCTCCTGCTCATTAAATAAAGTCCATCACTCAAGCAGACAGTTTGCCTGGTAACACAGGCCTGGGTAGGAGAAAGGCTTTCTGCTCTGGCATTGGAGGCAATAGGAATGTATTGGCTGGTTGGGTTTTGCTTCCAGTAACAGAGCTTGGGATCATTACTAGCAGATGGAAACCAACTCGAGATGCACCTTTGCATTTCTCTTGAATGCCAGATGAATATTTATCCATAACTGTAGCTTGTTCTGTTTAGGGATTTTCCTCCCACGGAACATGAACAAGAATCTCTGCAGTGATTTTGGCACAAAGCCTACATACATCCTGCCCTGGGCCAAGTAATGAGCAGGGACATAAATGTGCTCACACAGGTCAGTTCACAGCAGGCATGAGAGTGTTCTTGCCATACACTGTAGACAGAGAGCCTCTTTTCTTACAAGTAGTCATAACTAAAGGAATTAGCCATTGTTTCTTCCTGTAAAACTTCAGGCGGTAGGCACCTATCCCTCTTAAACACCTTTGAAAATCCCAGCCATGGTACTCAAGAGCCCCACTTTGAGCAGCACTTGTAGCAGCCTGAGTGGTGGTGAAGGGTCAGATCTCCCAGGACTGGGAAATGCTACAGACAACATCAAAAGCAAAATAATAGCAGTAGCTCTGCTAAGATGCATATGGACATGTGGCACAGAGACACACTATGTGCTCTGCATGAAGGGCAGCCTTGCCTTGGAATCTCTGAAATTCTGCAGAAAGTAATGGTGGAGGGAAGCAGGAAACCACCTTGTAAAGCAAGACTTTTGTGGGCAAGAATGGAAGGAGAAGTGCTTTGGGTCTTGTGCAGGTGGGGATTTGCTGCGATAGGTTCATGAAGTCAATGTTTGTGCTCAGGGCTGTGAGCTGTGTGTGGTGCACAGCAAGAGGGGCTGTTCAGTGTGCTCAGCAGCTGTGTGGGATGCTGACCCCCAGATTTAACAGCAGCAGAGCCCCAGTCATCTTCCTCTGGATGGATGTGGTCTTGTGGCTCGGTATTTCTAAGGACTGAGATCTCAGGGACTGTCTCATCCCCTTTTCCCTTGTCCTCTGCCCTGCCCTGGTGGAGACCTCTCTATCTGCCAAGGTCTGCTGCATGTCAGTGCAGAGAAATAAACAGAGCCTGAGCAGGCTGTTGTGGTTTCTGATTTGCTTGCCTATATATTCAGAAATTATCAATATGTTCTGAGCAAATCAACATGGCTTTAATGATTGGGAAGGAGAAGAAACAAACTCCAGTCATTAAGTGCTAATCACACAGTTACTATATTACATAGTCAGACCTGGCAATGAAATATCCATCTCATTGCCTGCAAAGAGATCACTGAATCAATTTTTTGCATTAACATTTCATTCCTTCCCATACTAGACATTTGTTCAGCTTGTTTATACTCATGCCACATGGCCACAAGCTGTGTAGTTAGTAATGAATGAGGGGAGACATTTATCTTTGGAAACTTAGGCCAAGCCAAAAAGTTGATCGCTTGTTTTTGTAGAAGAATAACACATGTGAGATTTACTCAGATAAATCCCACCACTGGTAATGGGATTGCCCATGTTAATTGCCCACATAATAAATTCCGGTAACAGCAGTGAGGGTTTTACAGTCTGCAGTGGGTTTTTAGCATTCCGTTACTGATGATGGCAGCAATGCAGGGAGGTACAGTGTCACGGTGTCTCTCTAAACACGGGCAGGTCTGAGAGCTGGGTTCAGCCCCCCGGACACCAGCTCATAGGTGCACCTTCTGCCAATCTATGAGCTCGGGCGGTAGGGTTGAGGCTGGACAGCCACATCTCTTCCCCAGCACCTCAGTCCCTTCTCGTGTCAGGGTCCCTTCACAAACATACCAAAATGACAAGTTTTTTAGCAGTTCCCGCCTCCTCCTCCTCCTCCTCCTCCTTCCAAACCACAGCCATGCTTAAAGCCACCACTAAGGCAGCCAAGAGAGGCTGCTTCCAGGGGTGACAAAGAGCATCCTGCTGTGATTGCTGAAGCATGCTAACCTCCCCCACTTTTTTTTTTCACCCTTATTTTGCTATATTTGGTCAATCCAGAACAGCCAGTGCCCCTGGAAGGTGATGACATGCACAGGCAGGTGTGTGGCATGTGTGTGCCCTGCCCCATTTCAGCCTCCTCGCCTAGGGTGGATAGAAAGATTTTTGGCAATTCTGTGTGTACACAGGCTGTGCTTCTGCTACCTCCCACTTCCCTTTCTCCTTCACTCACAGCAGAAACCTTTTCCCTTCTTACCAAGCTCAGTTTCCTTGTTTACTTCTCTAGTCCCATCCCATGCAAAAAGCAACTGCACATGAATGAAGCAAAAGGAGCTCAGTACATGTCAAGTCTGAAACTTAGATAGAAAATGGGTTATGCAATTTTCCTTGCCTAAGCTGCTTAAACCTTATGAGAACAAAACAGTCCAGTAACTTTTTTGGCATAAAACCCTGTGATTGAGAGAGACCAGAACAAGCCATTTGCGTGTGCAGCCCAGTGTTATCTCCAGGCTGGGTACTTTGCTGGAGTATGGTGGAACTGAGCTCTCCAGAGCCGGTGTGTGTAGAGGCACACATTTCTCCTCTTCTTACAGCTTAGAGCAGCTAATTTAAAATTTAATTTCCTGAAAGTCGCCATTCTCACAAACACAGCCAGGTGCCCACTCTATGATAAATCTATTTATATCTCCAGCCTAAGTAAAATGAATCTACTATTCTAAAATCTATAAGGGTAAGTGAATCTGATACTCACGTGGACGTGATCCTTTTCTGCTGAGAAGCTCTTACACATAGAAACATTAACAGGATTTACAAAATCCATCTGTTTGCAACACCAGCATCTCGGAGTGCAGTCAATGCATTCAGACTGTAAATCACAGCAGGTGCACAAACTGTGGCTGACTCACACAGCATACAGATAGCCTAGTGCTGCTCCCCGTTTCCTCTCTCTGACAAAGAGCACATTTTTACTCATAGAATCGAGAAAAGCTGATTCAAATTTGCCAAGTCAGAAAATTCACAGCTCAAATTATTGGAATCAGTGGATGCAATAGGGAAATTTGGAAAGTTGAACTACAGCAACAAGATGCAAAGCATTTCCGCTGGCCTTCCCAGAGCCCCCTGTGGCTGAGGAACTCTAAACTACTTATAGATATTAATGGATTAAAGCTACAGCATTCTTGAGTGCTGGATAATTTTATTATACCTTCTGCTAAGAGGGAAACTGAAACCCAGAGAAAGAAAGTGGCTAGGCTGTGGTTTGTCTGCTCAGCTGCTGGAGGAGGAGGCTTTGGCATTTCAGTGCAAACCACATGGGGGTGGCTTTAGAAGAAAAGCTGTTGCCTCTTCCAGTGAGCGGGACTGGTGTCTAGCGCGCAGTTCTTCTCATGGACATAAATGCAACATATTCTGCTTTGCGAATCTACCAGAGGTCTTCTCCCTCCCTCTTTCTAGGGTTCCCAAAGGATCCCAGTGGGAGAGCACGTGGGGCAAGTTTGCTCAGTATGGGCTCGTCAGAGAGGGAGTAAGGAGGTTACCTCACATAAGCTGGCTTGGGCTTAATTCTGGTATGGGATAAAAAGGACCCTTTCCAAATATTGTGTATTCCAGAACTGACCAGGGGATTGATCTTTGCAAATACAAGTGTGAAAAGCTTGGGGCTACCAAGGCAGTTTTGTTTTGCTGTTTTTCTGAGCAGTCATTTCTTTCCACTGTTGTTTCTGTCATCCAGGTTGTTTTCATGTCAGATTTTGAACAGGTGGCCCACCCATGCCAGCCTCCATAAAGGGGAGAAAATCCCATTGCTTCAAGAAATTAATAACGGAAAAGCTTAATTCAGAAGAATTAGGAAATTATGAAAACAGACCAAATCTGACCAGTTGGGAATCATGTTACAATTCCCCTAATTCTTTGGTGTCTTAGATTTAAATGGAGATCTGGTGGTTGGCTTCATTCAGGGAAACACCAAACCTGGACATGGTTGTCAGTGGTCTCATAGACTAGCTATACTGCAGCATGTGCCAGCATGTCCATACCAAGTCCCCTCCTTTTTGGCATCTGCACCTGGGCTTATGAGGTGGCCTCCCTGCATCGCCACCGGGGAGGTATCAGCCCTCTGAGCTCCCCTAGATCTGCTGTCTGCTGTAAGGTGGGCAGATTGTTGCCTCCAAGTGCTGGTTCCTCTCATTTCATTGCCAGAGACTCAGTAATGTCCTGAGATGCACTTCTCTGTATTTTTGTAGTGGTTTTATTTACCTTCATGTGTTCAGATGATTCCCGTCCTTCATTTCCAGATAAATGAGTGGCTAAACCAAGGGCAAAAATGTAATATACTGCTGGCAATAGTACTGGGGAGATGTGTCTTTTTGTGACTGCTGCTCATGCAAGGGCTGCAGGGAGGCAGCTGGGGCTTGGCAGAGCTGTTCAGCTGAGTTTGACTTAGTGACTAGCAGGATATAAACGGCAGGGACACAAAGCTCGGAAACTCATTTACCTTCTCTCTCAAATGCTTTTTGCAGGTCACTAAGATGTTGGCAGTGTGAATGTGGCCTGACAGATATCATACTAACAGCAGTTTCCTGGATGCTGTCCTGGATTCGCTGTCCTCTTGCAAACACTAACTCACCCCATCATGTTGCTGCCAGTATATCCAAGGCCTCTTCATGATAAGCTCATGTGATGATATTGTAGATTTGTAGAGCTGTCTGTCTGTAGCAGGTTTTTTTTACAACTTCAGTGCTTGCTTGTTTTTCTGATGTGTTTCTGCAGTTTTCTTCCAGCTGTACTTCCTTTTTTTTTTTTTCTCTCCTTATTCTGGGAAAGAGATCTGTGAAGAAGGTGAGTCATGTGTCACACACATGGGGAAGGATCTTACTTCTGTTTTCCTCTCAGAAGGGTTGAGTCAAGAAGGACCTTTTGTCTGGAAATGTTTCATTACCAGCAGAGCTGTGTCAGTGAGTCGGGAATGGAGAGGCTGCTAAAGCAAGAGCAGATCCTTCAATTGCCGCCTGAAACGGACTGGAAAAGGCAGACCACCTGGGTAGTAGCAGTGACAAAATATGAGGGGTCTTTGGCATGACTGGCAGCCAGTTTGCTTCTCCATCTTTTAATTGTCACAGTCCAGCAGTTGGGGTGCTCTAGCTCACATTCCCTTTAGAACGGGTGTTGTGGACACATTTAACCCCCATGCCATGATGAGACATGCTGCTCTTGCGTGGCCTGGTCCCATGCCTGGGATGCTGCAGTCTGATGTCACAGCTGAGAAAAGCAGAAGAGGGTGTTTGTGTGAAACCAATGTGTTTTCTTTCTGGCCATGCCATGGTGTGCAGCCTTATGGAAACACCACTGGCACCCTTCCTGCTCTCAGAGTGACCCAGCTTCCCATTTAAGGTGACAGGGGGTGGTTTCTGGGTGGGCTGAAGATGGCAGGGATGGATTCTCAGTGCTGCCCTGTGTCTGTGAAGGATGGGCCCAGTTCCGAAATGGTCTCATGATGGTCTCGCATCAAGGGAGAGGCAGGTGCCCTCGGTAGGGGAAATAGCCCTGCCTGGTCTGTGCCCTGTGTGACATATCTGGGTTCACGCTGAAGAAGCTGTGTTTCACCTCACTGTGAGCCCTGTGGTGCTTTACATGCTGAATGTACTTTTCTGATTAAACAGGTGAAACATGAAACTCAAACAAAGAATTAGTGAAAGCCTCTTTCATTTTCTATTGCTCTTTACTGGATGCAAATTAGTTCTTTTGGGAGGGCACCTCGCCTCGGTTCTCAGCAGCTGATTTCTCAGGGACGGGGAGGGGAGAGATGCAAATTAAAGGTCTGTAGACCTTTTTCACAGCCAATAGCACTGTCTGCCATTGCATCCACATGAAAACAGCTCTGCCTCAGTGTCCTCTCCTCACCAGAGTGCCTGGAAGTACCACAGAGTCCTACGATGCTAAATAACATCTGAGGCCTTGCCCACATCTCAGAGAAACTTGACCTAGTTTCTCCATCAAAAGACCTGCATTACCAACTTACCTAAGCAGCACATCACAGTAAGAGTTTTTCTTTTTTCCTCCACTGAATTATTATTATTTTTTTAATGTGGCTGCCTAACAGATTCTTATTTCAATTTGATTTATTCTGAGCTGACCTAAATATTTTGCTTTTCTCTTCTGTTGGGTGCAGTACTTTTTACTGCAGGCTCATGGCAACATTGCAGAGATCTGGGGGAGACAGGTTTCTGGATGTGTGAATGGAATGAGAAGTGATTGGATGCTGTGGAATATGATAATAATAACTGCTGTGAGGTTTCTGTGAAGTTGGACCATGCAGAAAGAATTAACAGAACTGATATTTATGTTAGATGTTGTGATTAAGGTGTCCAGTGTAATTTAAGGATTGATTGCAGTGAGATTAGAGGAGGAGAAAATACGCCTTCTGAATACAGGGCACAGTCCAGTGGAATAGGTTCATATATATGCAACATGATTTTTTTTTTTTGTTTGAACTGCTTGGTTTAGGAATTTGGTTTCTTTAAAAATGTCATGCTTTGATACTGAAGTACAAGTCCACAATTTGGTATTTTCTGATGATGTCCCAAGCCTGGGAAATGAAGAACAATGAAGACAGCAAGGGCTATCTTTATGGAGTACTTTGCCCCCATGTTGTCCTGGACTTTATTTCAAGCAAAGAAATTTAGTAGTGGCCTGAAAAGGGAGGAGCAGAAGAGGCAGCCTGCATCTCTACTTAGAGGGAGGATAGGGACTCATTTTTGTATTTCAGTAGAACATCAGAAAGCCCTGCACTGATATGGTTATCCTCAGTTGTGTTGGCTTGAGGGTGATGTGACACAGCCCTAACGTTTTCTCTGTGGTTTTACCCCAGCTGAAGCACACCCACGATGCTGCCCAGTCACACTGGGGCTGGGAGCAGAGGTTTAGCTGTAACAATGCTGCTCTCCTGATCCCTGTAATAAATGCTCTTGCTAGAAAAGTCTTGTCTTTTGAGGGTAAAGTAGGAAGTGTTTTTATTATACCAACATAATTTCACTTTGCCGATAGAGATGCCAGTCTAAGAGGATCTGACCAGCAAAGCAGCCCTGGGGGAGAGATAACCCAAGCCCTGCTTCTCTTACAGCAAGATGCACTGCAGTAGCCTGCTGAGGACACTGACAGATGTTGAGTGTGATTGCAATGGACACAGAGTATTGCTCAACCTTGGACAATTTTTCCTCATGTTCAGCATGGTGTATTTTGGACTTTACTGCTGCCAGGAAGAGCTGCAATGGGGCTGGAAGGTTTCTAAGGCAGATGTAGGCTATCTTCCACCAGCATTTTGCTTATCTGCTGCAGCACCTGGTGTCAGACATAGCTTCTGAGGACTACATTTCTGCAGTTTGGTTATACAGAACAACACCAGCAGTTATTTGGTGAAAGTTATATTTTCAGGTGAAAATTATGGCTGAGGCAAAGAGTGATGGATTGTTTTTCCATCTGTGTGTGTGACAAGTCTCCCCAAGGCTGGCTGGCCGCACTTCACAGAGCAGCAGAGAGAACGTCCCTCTCACTCACAAAGTCATCCAGTTGTCCAAGTTCTTCTTGTGTTGTCCCGAGCTCAAATGCTTTCCATTTGTCTTTTAAGGTAGGAACACTTGCCAGTTCTCCACATGCATGTGCTCACATGAACACAGAGAAAACACTATTTCATACTCACATGCATTATATTTAACAGCTGTACAACTTCAGCAAAACAGGAGTCAGACCAAAATGTAGCTCATTGTTTTTAATCAAAGGAATATCAGTCTTTCCAGATGTGGTGTATGTTTTTCCAAATGAACTAAAACAGTGTCCACAGCTGAATCTGATATGGTCTTGTGCAATAACATCACTTGTTTTTGCATGCCCATGAATGGCAAGGCACAGACTAGTGTTAAACAGAAGACATGAAGAGTTTAATCGTGAGAACAGAATGAACTGGAAGGAAATTGAGCCCAAGCTGTTTTCTGTACTGTTTACTACAGCAGTAGCCAGACCATGGATCAAGAGATGTTTCTCCCAGCAAAGACAAACAAGGCTGATGTTCTGTCTCCCTTATGATGACTGTGGTCATATCATACTGACAGCTAATGGGACAAAATACAGAGACAAGCTGAATGTGGAAGGTGCTGTTGTGGTTCTGGAGAGGATTGCTCTCCTGTTCTCCTTGCACAGATAAGGACACCACAAACTAAGCAATGTACAGAGTGGAGTGCAAACAAGGGAGGCACAGGCTCTCAGAAAGGTGTGTGAAGCTGAGCTGATCAGAGCTTTTGCTCAAACCAAGAGAAGAGCCTGGAAACACCACTGATATAAGACCAAGTCTCCACCATGAAGTGTCGTACTCTAGTAGTGTCACTCTCTGTCCTTGATATTTAAGTACCACAGCATTTCTAAAACTTTTCTTCTTGAGCTGTAGGAGACTCCAAAGGTTGCCTTGGCTCTGAGTATGACGTCTGTAAGTCATCCTGGAGCACAGGTTGCATCTCCACATGTAATTTCTCTCCTGGCAGCAAGGGTGGATGTGCAACTCCTTCCATGTGACCATTCCTGCTCCTTTTTGACATCTCCATCCACTGGCATCTTCTGACATCTGGAATTTACTGGGAGAGTAAAAAGAAATATTCTCATAGCACATCACCTCTGAGAAGGTAGCTGCAGTTGTTCTCTTTCCTTTTTGATGTTAGGATTTTGCTAAATGAAGAGGAAAGGAAGGACAGTAGGGTCAAGCAGGCTGTACCTTCTCCCCGAGCAGTGTGACCCACAGTTGAGCTGCTTTAAAGCAGTTCTGCACATCGCAGAGCAGATGGGTCCTGGAAGAGGGGGTATGTTTAGGAGAAGTGTAGATACTACTGTGCTATAAACAAACTTCCCTTTTGAACAACTTGTTTCAATGCTGGCTGTGGATAAACATCATCTTCTTTTAATCACTGACTGCTACGGCAGCAGCAGCACCCACTGCCACCACTCCAGGTCTTGATCTGACATCATAACACCCCTAAATATTTTCTTTCCTTGGTGGTTTTGATTAAATAACCTCACAGCTTGAGAATGGATGCACTTAATTCACTTATAGCAGGGTTTATGATGTCAATATGCTAATCTGGTTATTATAATCTTTTTTTTAAAGCTAGTAACCATAAAGGCAGCACAGGCAGGCCTGGCCACAGCAATTTCAAAGGCAGAGGAGAGGACATCCTAGTTCAGGCAGGAGCTGATTACTTACAGGTGGCCCCTCTCAACCAGCAGGGTCCTAACTCCTCTGGCTCTCCACGCCTTCTCCACAGCTCTATTTCTAGGATCACCCTTTGCTTTCTGTGCTTTCTGCATATGTCTGTGAAAGCCATTAAGTGGATGAAAAAAAGAGAACTTTCTCATTTAGTAAAGAGAAGGTCATTAAAAAATGGATTTTTGGAGGGATTTGTTCAATGTTTGGCTCAGGTGATGTACAGGAGGGTCCCCAGACTCGGAGTTTAGACTCTCCCAGAACCAAGTGATTCTTCATCCAGGGATTAAATGCTGCTGTTATCTGAGATAACACCACCAGGGAAATGCTGTTGCCACACCAGTAGACTGTCAGTGAAAGAGTGACCTGGACTTGCTCAAAGGCAGAGCAAAATTTGTTTATAAAAGACCTGGCTGTTCTCCCTGCTCATTGATGCTGAAGTTCATGGAGTTTTCTATTTTCATATTGTTTCCTGTGTCTTCATCATGATGTTGCAGCCCAAACATCAGGTTTCCTGCACCAGAACTCCCTTGAGATATGCTCAAATTCCAGGATGGATGACCCTTGTTTTCACCTACCTTCAGTTTTATTTACAAGCTGAGAAGTCAGTATAAAAAGATTTTAATTTGCATTCAGAGCCTGGAGGAAGATTTTGAAATGAGTTGCATAGCTTTCTCTGTAGTAACTTATTCATTGTCCAGTACAGAGCAGCATTTAGCCTTAGGTTGTGTATGTTCCTTTTTTATGGCAATAAAAGAGGCAGCAGTGTGAAAAGCTCTTAAGAGCTCTTCAGAGCAAATGTTTCATAATTGTAGGCCATGACAAAATAAAAGTCACTAAAAAATTCAGAATGAACAATCCATAGCCCAGAACTCAGCAGCTGACAAACACTAAGAATAAACATCTCCTGAACTGGCAGCAGGCTGCTGGAACTGAATGATGACATAAACCTATTCAGTTTAGCTGCAGATATTGCTCAGTAAAGTTGTTCCTACTGGGTTTTTTTCATTATGTTCATTGACATAATAGTTAATTATCTGGGTGTTTGCCTACATTTTTCTTACAAATGTACTACTCTTAAAGTCACAGTACATTTCTGATATTGGTTTTGGAGGCTGTGATTATTGTTCATCAGTTGGTGGGCCCATGGGAATCTCATGAGATTTAACAAGACCAAGTGCAAGGTGCTGCATCCCCAGTGTCAACACAGTCTGGGAGAGGAACAGATCAAGAGCAGCCCTCTCAAGGAGAACTTGGGGGTGCTGGTGGAAGAAATGCTGGACATGACTGGCAAAGGGCACTCACAGCCTAGAAATCCAAACATGTCCTGGGCTGCATCCAAAGCCTTGTGGGCAGCAGGGGAGGGAGGGGATTCAGCTCCTCTGCTCTGATAGGACCCCACCTGAAGTCCTGCATCCGGCTCTGGGGTACCCAGCACAAAAAGGACTTGGATCTCGTGGGGAGAGCCCAGAGGAGGCCACCAAATGATTAGAGGGATAGAGCACCTCTCCTGTGAGGAAAGGTTGGGAGAATTGGGATTCTTTGGATTGGAAAAGAGAAGGCTTCAGAGTGGCATAGTTGTGACATTCCAAGGGAAGCGAATAGAAGAGAAGACAGCCTACAGCAAAGATGAAGAGAAACTTTTTATAAGGGCATGTAGTGATAGGATAATTGGTAATGGCTTCAAACTGAAGGACAGTAGGTTTAGATCAGATGTTAGGAAGAAATTCCTTAAAATAAGAGTGTTGAGGCAGAGGAACAGGTTGCCCAGAGAAGTTGTGGATTCCTCATCCCTGGAAGTGTTCAAGGCCAGGTTGGATAGGTCTCTGAACAAGCTGCTTGAGTGGAAGGTGTCCCTGCCTACAGCAGGGGTTTGGAGCTAAGTGATCTCTAAGGTCCCTTCCAACTCGTACAGTTCTATGGTTCTCTGAATTCTATGAATTTTTCAGAAAGTAAAATTTTGAATCCAGAAGAACATCCTTTGTTTCAGCCCTGGAGTGGATCTGTTCGTCTCAGGAATATGTTATATCTTCTTCAGGTTTAATTCTTGACAAACACTTAATTTATGGAAACTGTGTAGGAGAAATAGATCCATCATGTTTATGTGCTGGACACGCAAGGGAGAAAAGCATGGCAGGAATATCTCTCTTGCCCAGATAAGCACATACATGTTGCTGTAAGAAGCCACACTAATGTTGATACCTCAGGCATGTTTACAGCAAGTGCATAAATACATAATTGCTTCTAAAGAGTGTAAGAAATCAAAACCTGAAAAATTTTCTAAGGAAAATATATATAGAATGAAATTCAGTTCTGCAAAGAAACACAAGCCAAGCTCCAGTACTTGAACAAATGTATTTCTTGAGAGGTAATGTGCAATACTAAAGTTAAAGACCAGGCCATCTTTCTTACGGACATTGGACAGAGTTAAGGATGTGCAGCTAAGATTTTTTTAAATCCAGACCTTAGGCAGTTATTTTTAATTATCCAGATTACTAGCTCATTATTTATAAATGAGTTAAGTATTTTTAGTTCTCCTGATTTTACACCACCTACTCACAGAGCTTTCTTGCTCTCACATATCTGTATGGACCTTTTGTAACAAATTGAAAAAGGCGATGTTAGAACTCAGGCAAGAGATCCTGGAGCCATAACTGACAGCTCTCTGAAATTCTTGACTGAGCATGTTAAGTGGAAACAATGCATGTCAATAAAATGCTGGAGCTCATCAGGAATGATGTTGCAGTAAGGATGTTGCAGTCATGACAAAGAGTCATTTTCCCGTTACATTTTTGGTTCTTCCATGCCTTGAGTCTGGTGCATAATCTGAGTTTCTGCATCTCAAGGGCATGAGAGTTAGGGGAAATGGCAAGGAAGGTGACCAGCATAACTTAGGGATTGGAGAAGCTGCCATATGAGAAGGCACTAGAAAAGCTGGGTCTCTTGTGGCTGAAGACAAAGCTGAAGGGGGGATAAGACGGGGACTGAGCCTTGAGGAGGTGCTGGGTTGTGACTGCACAGCAGTTACTGACCACACCCCGCAACACCAGAACTGCCCAACACTCAGTGAAGCCAGCAGAGGATCTTTTAAAAGCACAAAAGAGAAAGAATTGCTTTTGTGGGGTGTCCCAAACTTCTGACACTGTTGCTAGAGGAGACTGTGAAACAGGCCATGAGCAGCACCTGGAGGGAACTTGAACATCTCTGTTCTGAGTGTTGGTGCTGGGGGAGTGTGTGGGAAATAAACCACAAATAGTATCTGGGCTTGTGTGTTCCCTCTAAATAGCATCTCTGACTGTCACTGGTGGAATAGATGGATGATGGATCTAACACAGCAGGGCATTTCTAATGAGCTTATGCTCTTATGCAGAGACGGCTTATTTATTTTGACTTCTGAAGAAAACCAGGGACATTTTCAGCTAAAAGGAGACAATTTCAGGGAGAATTTCAGGGAGATATTGATGACTACAAATAAAAGCTTAGTACTGAAAGGATCAGGCATCTTTAAAAATCTTGTTACCTCCTAATAAACATTCTACATAACATATATTTCATTTTTAATCATAGAACCACATAGTAACTGGGCTTTTCAGACACCTCTGGAGGTCTCTCAAAGCAGGATCAGCTTCAAAGTTAGATCAAGCTGCCCGTTGTCCCTCTGTAGTACATCTCTGAGAAGTCTGGCTCCGTTTCATCTGTAACGCTCCTTTTAGGAACATAATAATTCAGCGAGCTGTATAAAAGTGATGTGAAATTTTTTCCATGGGTATTTCAGCAATAAGCTGTAACCTTGCATTAATACAAGTGTCCTGTGTATGGATATATTTTCTATGAGTGTTCCCTTCCCATCTCTCTTCCCTGTAGGAAGGTCTAAGCATAAGTGTTGAGTGAATAACTAAATTCCTTGGAAAATACACACACCATGTTATAGGAAATTCCTATGGTAACATAAAGGGGAGCCTCAGTTCTCACAACTGCTTCCTCTTTTCTCCCAGACTTCTGCTAAAAAGATGGTGAGAAAACAAAGCCTGATTCTGATTCGCTCTGTACTTCCCTCCTCCTTGTCCTGGAAATGGTCGTGAATGTGCATGAGCTGGTTCATAACATATGTAGGTGGGAATACTGCCAAGGCTATTCTTTCAAATAATGCCATGACAAGGGAGGAGTGGAGCTGCAGCATCCCAGGATCTTGAGAGAATATCAGTGCAAAAAAGAGTTTGAGGCAGCTGTAATAGGGAGAACACGCCAGCTAATGACAGATCACTTCTTTTGAGTATAGGACATGATGGTGGCTGGCTTTTGAGTAAAACAGGCAAGGAGAGGACTTTTTATGACTTTCCACTGTAAAAGCACACATGTGGACTTCTGGAGACAGGGCAGCATTGTCCCAGGGACTATGGGAAAAGACACCAATTGCTCTGTGTTGTGGGTCTCATTAGCCACTGCTGGGCGGGGTGAGAAGCAGGTACGCCTGACCCTAAAATCCTGCTTTCTATGGCCAGGCACTCTGCAGGGAGCCACTGCCATGGCAGAATCCGGGCATTCTTCTACGATCATAAGACAGCCATTACCATAATATTTTACTGTCTCTAGGCACTGTGGCTGTATAAATTCCATGGGGATCATTATATAGGGTCCAATTGCACAGGAAACTGAAGGTGGAAGACCAAAAGCTCTGTAGGCAGCTAAGCTGGGTAGCAGGAGTAGTAAGGCAGGATTTGATGGATGTTAACACTGAATAAGGCAGGATTCATCATTTGAGGGCTCATATTCGGTCTGTCAGTGTGCATGGGATGCTGTATCACCACGCAGTGCTTGCTGCTCATGTTCATGCTCGCTGGAGTGGGCCAGTATCTCCAGCTCTATGGAGAAATCCCGCTTGCTGAAGCAGAGGGTGGGGCAGGGCTTTGAGGAACTTGCAGAAGCAACTGGGGCCTTCTCAAAGTGGCCACTTGCATTCACTGCAGAGTGGTACTGCTGGAAGCAATAACGCTTAGCACTGACACAGCACTTCACCCAAACATTGGGTAATTAATCTGCAAAGCAGCAGGAGATGCTCTTTGCGACTGGTTCTGTTAGCACAACTAAAAGACTAGAGTGGAGAGAGCTATTAAAAACCATGCTGACATCCAAATTGTCCCTTGGCAACTAAAGAAAAGCTTCCAGAACTTACCATGTCGTCTTTGTTTTATTAGTCCTCTTAATATTCAAATGAAGAGAGAGTTTTCCAGAGTTTGTCCTCAGCCTGCCTAGCTTGCAGAAGTTTGGCAGACTTCAAAGGAGCAGTAACCATTCATTGTGGTTCTTACTCCAGTGATTTTGTGATGATGAGTACATACTCTGTCTGGGGAGTAGTTCACTTATAAAGATTACAGTTAGCAGAATACTGTAGTTTACCTGGTTTTATAGATTTACCCTTTCCATCCCTTAGGTTTTTGTCGCTTAAAAGTTGGAAACAGGATTGCTTTTGCTAGTGAGGTAATTTTCCAGTTAGTGAGCACTGACGGCTTTTTTCCCTCCCCCAGTGAAGCTGCACAAGCGCGGCCGTGGGAGGAAGGAAAGAGAGTTTTGTGGTTACAGCTCAGATTTGGAACCTTGGATGTCAGAGCTCCGCTGCCAGTCCTGTCTGTTTCCATGCGACTCCAAGCAAATCATGTAATTTGCTTTCCAAACTGTGCTGGAGCATGGTGCACCATGTCACAGCATCCTGTGGCTGCATCCTCTGACTGGTATCAAACAGATGATTTTCACTATTTTAATATAAATTTCTCCAAATGACCGCACCCATGCTTTAAAGGCAAGACATCCAGGGAGGGTAATTGTTTAGCCCCCTATGTAAATGTTGGCTTCTCATCCTGATGAGAGTCTGAGGTTTAATTCTCAGGGGTAAAATCTAGACTCTTTTAGGTCATGCTCAGCATTCATGGGACTTGGGTGACTGTGACTGTGCCAAGGGAGTGGCAGCCCTTGGTTTGGGTACTCTAGCTTTTTGTGCCATGTGGTCAGGTATGGGGAACCATGTCCAGGTGTAAGGTTTCTCCTTGGGTTTTGATTCTTAATATCCTCTGCAGTTTACCTGCTTTTTTCAGGCACCACCCTGAACATGTATTTCACTTCTATGTGTATCCATTACAGCTTTGTGGAATTAGTGAAGCCTTAGAAAGGCTTCACTAGGTGAAGTAAGGGTGTTAGAAACACCCTTACTTGGGGAGAATATTTAGACATTCTAGTGATCCTCAGTTAGTCCCTTTAGATCCCTTGGTGTTGCCATAATTTTCCAAATTTACCTCTAATTTATCAACATTCTTTATTACAGCTTTAATGATTTTTATCACATATACCAGCTAGCAGAATAATTCAGAAGTAGTTGCTTCCTCCTTTTATCACTAGTCCTGAAGTGGAAAGATGCCTTCCCAAAGGATTTCCCAGTAAAAAATATGGAGTAGTAAAGCACAAAGTGCTGCACAGACCATTATAAGTGGCCCAACCACTTAACTGCCAGCTCTTGATGTGGCTCAGAGGAGGTCAGAGAGCTGCATAAAAAGATTGAGATACTGAAGGAGATACTGAGAAACAATTGTTGACTATGGAGGGAGAAAGAAGATGGAGACCAACTGGGATCGTGGTCAAGATGCCTATGTGGATGTGTGTTTGGGCAAACATAGTGAAGCACAGGCAAACCACTTTTTTTTTTCTCTTTTCTTTTTTCCTTTTTTTTTTTTTTTTTTGAAATAAGTGTAAGTGCTGAAAACCTAACCCCACACTGTTGGTGAGGGAACTGGGACAGCCTCAGCTGGGTGAGGCAAGGAGGGGCACAGGCAGGTGAGGCACAAACTGGACAGGTTTTTGCTTTGGTCCTCCTGCTCCGTTTGCCTTGTTCCGTAGTGCATCCAGGACTCTGACTGTTTCCACACTCCTGCTCCCCATGGGGACAGAGCTGCATGCCTGGCAGCAGGATTTGTTTTGATGGACTTCCTGATGTCCTTAAACGGGTTGATTTTATCCTGGTAAAGTTCTCGTTTTCTGTTACTTGCTGTTTCTTTAAGAAGAAAGCTACCTCTGTGGTTGCCATGGAAAGCCCTGCATATCTCATGAGACTGAACCGCAGAATATATAGTGCAGCCACAGAAAATGTCTGGAAATATGTTTGCCGGAGAGCTGCAGTACTCAGGAGCTTGGCAGCCTTGTAAATGGAGATGACCCAGCTG
Organism: Cnemophilus loriae; assembly: GCA_013397755.1. Lineage (NCBI taxonomy): Eukaryota > Metazoa > Chordata > Aves > Passeriformes > Corvidae > Cnemophilus > Cnemophilus loriae. Next base: position 2,503,918 of record VZTF01006489.1, read on the forward strand.
GGAAAGGGAATTTCTTTTCCCCAGGCAGCTGAAGTGGGCATGGGGATTGGATAGTGCCTCCATTAGGGGGGCAAGGGAGTCCTGGGGAGCAGCTCAGGGGTGTTGGGGTGGTCCAGTGCAGTCGCTGCTGTGGAGGGAGCTGGTGGCAAGACAAGGACAGGACTGGAGCGGGAGCCATCGGTGCCTCTGCATCCTGCTCACCTCTGCCCCGTGGCAGCTTTTGGAGGCTGACGACAAACATGCACACAAACAGCGTGCACAAGCCCTGCTGCTCCAACAGCTCGCTAAAGAACTGGTTCCCACACCTTCTTCTAATCTAAAAACCACAGTTTCCCCTCATTCCAGCTGCCAAAACCTACAAGCTCCCCCACAACTTCCTTAACACAATGCCCTACTTCATGCTGAAATGAAACTTGGAAGTGAAAATCAATTGGGATGAATATTGAATTTAAGATAGTACATTGATTGAACTACCAATTTTCATTTATTTCTTTTTTAAAGAGCCCATTAATAATGCCTCAATAAATGACAAGATTACTGGGTCTGGAGCAGAACTGAGGCCAAGTACCACTTTAAGACTCTCAAACTATCTTCTATCTCTGCCAATTTTGAAATTTTTTTAAAAAGTGAATATTACTGGCTTATTTTTCCAATCCAAGATTTAAAGGAAAAGTTTGGGCATTACAAAAAAAAAAAAAACAAACAAAAAAACCCCAAAAAACCAAAACAAAACCAAAAGCCAAGCATTCACATGTCACCAATCTCTTTCTGAGGACAGATTCATTAATATTCTGGTCTCCTTGTGCTCGATGACAACCAAAATGTCATTTTAATATACAAATTTGCCCAAGAACAGTTTGGGGGTACTGAATGCTCTCTGTGGCTTGTGAGCGGGAGTTGCAGGACCTACAGGACCCAGGAATGAAACAGATTTACAGTCTTCTCCCGTCCTTACAGTGCAGCTGCCACTGAACATGCTGGAGCTCAGCTTACCAAACATTTCCACTATATGTCACTGTTTTTAAAATACAGTCGTTTTTGCTGAGAGTCTTTCAAAATCAACACTTTCTAAGGTAGTTCTAACTAAGGTAGTTCTGCTGTTCCCGGGAGGGAGACTAGGAACACATGGCACCACTTGTGTTCACTTCACACAGGCATCTAGCTCCTGGAAATTGCTCCAGATGTCTCCTGTGCCCAAAGATGGTGAAGTATGTGCACCATAGGGGACAGCTTTGTGGGTCTGAAGGGGACAGGTTTGCTCAGAAATAATACAGCTTCCTAGTTCTGCAGTGCTCAATGCTCTTTGCATAGACTGCAAAACTCCATGTGCAAAAAAGCCATACACCGGCCACTGCTTTAGGGGTGTAGGGGAGTCACTGAAATTAATTGTAGAAACTGATAAAGTCTCTCTTATTGTTTTTATTCCTTATCTTAAGCCAGTTGCTGGGCCTTTCATGTAGACAGGAAGGTCACATTGTGGTTTAGCATCTCTCCAGACCTCGTCTGCTCCTGCCTCAGTCCACCACAAAGGCTGTAGGAAATGCTTTGGTGGAAAGCAAACTTGTCTCACTCTCCAGCCAAGCTCACAGGGCTTTTCTGCTGGTTCTTCTGCCATGCTGCTACACCCACATGTAGCTCATCCATGCCATTGTTGGCCCTAAATTCCCTGCAGGCCCCCAAACTCCTTAATCTGCCTTGCAGCCCCCTCTTTGGCTCACAGCCTGTCATTGGGCATGGTTGGTCCAACTGAAACATGAAAGAGATGTTTTAATCTGCACATTTAATTACCCGTTTTCTTCTCCAGACAGAGTCCCAATTTCTTCTTCAGGGCTTTCTGCCACCCTGAGCTGTAGATGTTTCCAATTAGACCTGAGCAGGTACAGCCTCACTCCTAGCTCCATCCAGGTCCACGGCACAAATCTCTCTGCAAATCCCTTCCCAGTACTTTCAGGTTGCTACTGCAGGACCCTGCTGATCTGCATCAGGCTCTCTCCCAACAGTGCATTTCTTTTATATTCACCAGAAAGCAGAGCTTTTGTGGGCATAGGAGAAAGAACAACAAAGCTTCTCTTGTAATATTTAGTTCCACTGTTATGTGATGCCTCACCTCTGGCCTGAGCCCAACCTCACCAGCTGGAAAATGGGTGAGTGGACACAGAGGGGGCTGGACAATGCTTCCCCTACAAGGATCAGTTGGTGCAGTGACACAGTCATTTACCACCCTCAGTTTTTAGAAAGTTTATGAAAGAAGTAGTGCTCCGAAGTTGGCTTTTTTGCTTTCAGTTTACAGCTTTCAGTTTCTAAAGAGTTTCACTGACAAAATACATCTTGCTGAACTTCATAATATGGATGGTGCCTGCAAACAATTTTCAGAAAAGTTTTAGTATTAGTTTAACTAGAAAATGAAACAATGCAAATATTTTTCAAATAATATCATCGAATTCTTTGCAAGCGCTCTGCATAGAGAATCTGTTTTGTGTTTGAGGCCAAAGACTTGTCACACAAAACAACAATTGGTAGATAGAGATACAGATACACTCAGCATGATGCACAGGTTTTCTCTTTACAGGTACAGGCTCAGGCTGGATAATTTTGCAAATTATGTATTTTCCTTGTTTCACATTTCTGATAAATCCCCTCCCCGCCTACACCCTCTGTGTTTGAGGGTGCTCATGGCCACCACATGTAGATCAGAGATTTCCCCTGCTGAAAGCCTTTTGCTGCTGGTTAGCCTTTGACTGCGGTAAAAGCCATCACACCAACTTGTGAGCCACAGTCTCCTTTCAGTGGCCCTGACAACATCTCAGTGCTCCCAGCAGTAACGTGCTGGTGGTGCTGGGCTGTCCCTCCCCCAGGCTGGACAACAGCATTACCAGGGGCATGCTGCACAGTGGAATTCAGCAAAACCCCTCCATATGTTTTATGCAAAAGAAAACATTACTTTTGGCACAATGTTTTGCACCAGAAGCCAATTGCCATCAGAATACAGATGCAGGACTTGCCAGAACAAACCTAATTGCAATACTTGGGAGGTGTTTTGTATTTTTCTTCCTAACTGTGTCCAGGTGTGTTGAATTGGTTGAGGGAAATTCATGGTGTTGAGAAACACAAAAGGGTGAACTGTTTAGCTAATGATGGCAGCAATATATTCTGCTGATCCTGAATCTCTGAATTGATGTTTTGCTTTGTTGGTTCTACTTTAAATAGCATAAATCTACATAAACAACATTACATGTAACAGCTACTTCTGAGATGCTTACTGTTGGAATTTATGGATACGCTAATATATGAATTAATGGATTATTTTTGACTAAGCACTAATAGGTAAAAGAAAAATAAGGGAAAATAAGAGAGAGATTATATCAAAATTTTCCAAATATTTAAAAATAAGGTTTCAATGAAACTCAAATATTTTTAGGAATTTTGATCCATAAAGCATTTTCATTATTTTTACTCTTCATCTTGGTTCAGTATATTTTTATGAGTTCTTGAAAATATTTGAGTGAAATGAAAGTTTTCTCTTATCAGTTGTAACTTTTATTACAAATGGGATAACTGTGCAATGATATATACTGCAAATAAGACATATTCCTCCAAAATCCTTCTTCTGTAGTGATTTCTTCATTGACAACATTGAGATAGCCACAGTCTTTTTCCACTGTCAAATATTTTGTGATTTGCCAGCACACACTGAGCTCAACCTAAAAACAGAAAAGTACTTTTCCTACAAGCAATGCCTGAAGAATAAAGAAAAGAAAATACTGTAGGATGAGCAAAAAGGAATATCCAAGAGAAATGTGGAAGGTAGCTGATTTCTTTATTTGTGTGTGGATACACAGAGGCTGTGCACAGGCAGGCATTTTTTACAACGCCTGTAAGTCATGTGAAAAGCTCATTGAGCTCAATAGCTCATTGCAGTGTCATTTGCTAACAAAAATGCATGCGTGTGCATCTCCCTAGGATGACCTCTTTGGGTATGGGGGAGCCCTTCAAGGACAGTTCCTAAATCTATTAAATACTCATTGTGATTTTTAAATGGATGACTCTCTTTATTTACCAGTGAAATGCTGTTTGCAGGTGAGATTGAAATGCAAGGTGGCCCCCGCATGTGGACATTGGCTTTATTTCAGAAATAGTCCTGCTCCCCAGCAAGCAAAACAAGACAAAAATCAAGCAGTTCCAACGTTAAGACCCTGAATATAGAGGGCTGGAAAATAAAAATATTTTTAAAGGCAGTGAGGGACTCCTGTTTCCCCACCTGTTGGTGTGAGTTTTGCTGGATGCTGTGGGCAGAGAGATTGGTCGCAAATAAAGCCATGGGCTGCAGCAGAGAGGTAGGTAATTGCCAGTGGAGTCTCAGATTATCTTGTTTCACAAAATAGGCTATGTTACCCCAGGGAAGCAAGAAGGAGGAAAATTGCAGACAAAAACAGTTAGAAGACTTGTTTGGGCAGAGAGGTCTGCTGGCTGCATGGCTCCCATCACCTGCTGCTGGGGCACAGTGAGTTGGATGCTAGGGAGAGGAATTTCACGCCATGCAGTGGCAGGGAGGGGGCACATTGCCAGCTGATACCACCCTGGGTTTCATACCTGAATTTCCAGGGTGGGAAATTCAAGTTGCTGAGGGGCTGTAGCAACCTGGCACATTGCTGCAAGATAGACCCCAGGCAAAGTGAGCTAATGTTGTGGTAACAACTATTTCCTGTTACTTTGGCGGTGGTTCATTTTATCTTTCTGAAGCATTCACTGGGAAAAAAAGCAATTTCACCTTCTTCAAACCACAGAGAAAGGCAGGAGAGCACAGAGACCACAGTCCCACTCTGGGCACTGTGCATGAATGCATCGCCCAGCAGCGCTCACTTCCACTGAGACCAAGTGTAGGAAAACAAGTCTGAGAACTACTTTTCCGAGGAATTAGCTAAGCACTCACCATGAGGTTCAGGCTGACTCTGTGTTTTCATGCTGGGCTTCAGCTTGACTTTGGAATGACAGAGGTCTGTCATCAAGTTAAGCAGTGGAAGCCAGTGATAATTTTTTTCCAGCCTGAAGCCTGCCAGGGTGAAGTAAACTTGCCCACAGGTTTTGAAAAAAATTGAGATGGCAGAACAAGTTTTTATCACAGAAGTGTTTTGTATTATGAAGTTGCAGTGGTCTTTATTTGATACCGGGTGTCCTAAAGCTGGATTTATGGTATTGCCAAAACTTGCTTTCAGTGATTTTAGTGTCATCTGTTGGTTTTCCTTGTAACTCACAGAGATTTTGTTTTTCTCTGAGAGGTGAATTAAATCTGTGGCCCAAGTAAAAGACAATCACTTTCAGCTTGGTAGCTCTTTCCATAGAGGCTCTACCTGATTTGGAAAATGAATTTTCAAACTGACTAGTTCAAGATTATATTTGGTAGAAGCTGTGTTAGGAGGATCTAAGCCTGTGGTAATAATTTCTATGGCAAAATGAAAGATTTTCATTTGCAAGTTTGCCTCTGCTATATTTTTGTCATTAAGTCACTTAAAAAGACAAGCAAAATATTGCTTCTAATTTTTCTTAAATACAGTTGGTGAATTTATCACAACGTTTTGCCTTTTCCTCTTGTTTGATTTCATTCCACATCTCTCTTCGTTGCGTGGGTTTCTGTGTTTCTATGGGCTGTCCTTTGACTAGTGCTGTCACAAAAACTCCAGCTCATTCCTCCTTCAAGAATGTGCAGTGATTGTTTTTTCTGTTGTTGTTTTGTTTTAAGCTTTCTTCTTCAAACAATCATTTCCTTCCCATTTTCACAAGAAAACTCTCTAGGAGAAGGTGAATATAAACCCACCTGCCTCCCGTGTTTCCCTGAAGAGGCTAAAATACTGTGGTATTTCAGCAGATGATACCATGGTAACATCAAGGATGATATTAGGACCTAGGCAGGCTGATAGAGACCACATTATTCTCAATCTGGATTAGTCTTTGGGGCTCTTTGCTTCCAAGAAGCATCACAAGGGGTGGCCATTGACTTACTAAGGCTGGTGGTGGGACCCCACTGGTGTAAAGGTACAGACGATGGTTCAGACAGATGTGTTCCCTTAGGTGGTGTGTAAGCCTCTTTGCAGATCCATACCATTCCTCCAGAAGGCTACTGTGATGTCTCCTTACCAGCTGTGCAGACAACAACAAGCACAGAGGGAAGGATATCACAGAAAACCAAAGCAGAAGGATCCACGGAATCATGAGATCTTACTGAGAGTGTCAGGAGGTGAGAGAAAACCACCCTGATGAGACATACACACATTTTTGAGACTGGCAGATGTTCCTTGGGACACATCTTCATGTTTTGTCCTGTATTTGACAAATCTCTGAGGCTACCAAATTTTCTCTGTCACACACACAGGGTAGAGCAGATTGGATCAGTGCTTTCCTGTTTTTTTTTTTTTTTCCTTTAATTTTTTTTCACCAAATATTTGAGAATATTTTCAGAAGGGCTAATGTTCATAGTGCTGTTCAGACTTAGCATCCAGAGTGTGAAGGCAAGCAGGCTGGAAAGTAACTGACTTGCCAAAACCAGTCTGCAATAATTTTGTGTATGTGCAATTTGGATGTTCAGAACCAGATCCTCTCTTTTACCACTTTAGCAATGCCCAAGTAAAATTATGCAACACTGTCTTGAAGAGAGGGCCAGGCCTGGGGTGATAAAGTCACTGGAGGTGAGAGAACAGGATGTGTTGGTCTCTGGAATGACCATCTGTAACCTTCCACCCCACTTCCTTCCACTCGTCCCAGTAACTCCTGAAAACGTGGTGCAAATGGTAAAGAAAAGTTATGAGACTTAGGGGGCTGTCATCTGCTGTAGCTCTGGGAGCCTCAGCAACGTTAAATGAGAATAAACTCAAAATGCCAACAGAACAGAGATATCTCTTTGTCACCCTCCCTAGAAATGTTTTTGAAGAGCAGATTTCCTCTGCACAGAAGACTGGAAAACCAAATGCCATCCCACTGGACAAAACAGTCTTTCGCATAAGCCTGGATAACTTCAGAGATGAAGATTGCCCTTGTCCCTCAGGTGCAGGTGGAGATCACAGGCTGTGGAGTGGCTTCAGGGTTGAGCCCTGTGGGCAGACCCCGGTCCTAAAGAGCTGATGGGGAGCATGTGAGGGAGCAGTGCCAGATTGGGATGGGAAAAAACAAGCTGGGTCTTGCAATCACAGGTGCAGTTTTTCTTAATGGCTGGGTTCTGGTGACTCTGACTTCAAATGACTTTTTGAAAGCAAGTAATTACTTCATGATCCGAAATGATGCACCTCAATCCCTCTCCTGCCTTGAGGCTTATTGATATTTATTTCTTGATGCTGGTTCGAGTGCTAATGAAATCTCTTTTGTGTACAGCAAGGGCTGAGCTCGCTTTGCAGCCTTCTCCTCAGCTAGGCCTCTCCTGTCTGACGTGGCTAATGTTGCAGTTACTTTGGGATGTCCTGCCATCTCCCAGGCTTGCTTGAGTGTGGCCTGTGGGCTCAGAGGATGCACACAGAGGCACAAGCAGAGACTGAGTCTAAGCAAAGTTGTATCTTCTGAAAATCCAGTGGTGGTTGTTAAACAGAACTGGTTGATACCAGCAACACCAAAGCCCACTGGCTCTGCCAGGTTGCTCAGGAAAATGCGACAAAACTTGGTGTTAATGGGGAAACTAATGGATAAAACCAACCTGAACCTATGGATGGAGAGAGGGATAATGTAGAGGCAGGGTAGGGAAGGGCAGGTTGAGGAGGGGGGTTGAGGTCTTGGACTGTCACCATCTCCACAACACATCTTGCTCTCTCTTTGAGGTCCAGTGGGCCCCAAAAGCCAACAAACAGGGGCATGAGAAACTGGTGGCATATAAATAATATGAAAGAAGGGTATGAACTCTCTTGGCAGAGAGAAGGAGGATGCACCAGGAGGAAGAGCAGAGTTTAATGCAGGAAAGCAGGAGGACAAAGGGCTCATGCATCAAACTGCCTTTTTTTCTTCACTGTTGGTGTGACAAAAAATGTGAACGACACAAAAATGACACCGCCTGGGGTAGTGTCCTGATTTGTACTTCACACTTTGAAAAACATTTCCTTTTGGAGTTGGGACGGGGATGAGGAAGCCTGGGAGATATTAATTTCTCTACAGCAAGAATCATAGTTGCTACTTACTGGAAAAGTAGTGACCAAGTGCTCCTTGGGCCCAGTGGTTTGAAAAGTACTGGAGTGCACCTGACAATGGGAGAAATAACTCGCCAAAAAAATGACAAAGCCATGGACAAGGCAGTGTCTGAGACAACTTTTCAGCGGCAGCACTAAGAGAAAACATGTATGACAACCAAAATGACATCCTTTGTCATTGTATGACCCAGAAAGACTGAAAATAAAGAGAGCGAGAAATGTAATCGAGACAAAAAATAGCAGTGATTTTGGAGATACTCATTAGTGGTGACTTTCAATAGTTTTGAGCTGCAGACAGGCCTGTGCTTAGCCGAGTGGGAGCAGAGGCTGCTTTGGGAGGCACATGCAGCTGCTCTCAGACCCATTTTCCAGTTCATGGTTCTCCTGTTTTCCCGTGGTGCTCAGAGACCCAGGTCACTGCTCTGGGAGCAGGTCTACTGTCTGAAGGACATGGAACTAGAAAGGGATTTGTTTGCATGGGACAAGTGGCATCTGACTAATCTGTTCCAGTTCACGGGCTGCTGCTTCTTGCTGGGTGTCTCTTCGAGCATCCTGGTCATGCAGCCTGCAAATGGCTCCTAAGAGATCCTCTGGCCCTGGGCTGCATTTCCTCCCCTGCTCAAGGTTATTTCTGGGCCCTGACTTGCTTCACCACCTACCAGCCAGCCAGATCAGCCACTGAATCTTTAATGCTGCAGAGATTTCAAAGGACCAGACACATGAGTGGCAGGATCTGGCTATGTGGGAACGACAGAACCTGCTCCGTTTTTTTTCCCTCAAGTCAGCCATGTTCTTGGTATATTCCAACCCAACTCTCATGGCCATCTTTATGGTGATTTTACATATCACAGAGTGCTTACCCTAGTGCCTTGGGAAACACTGATTTCATAACTGATCATTGTGGTAATAAAGTAAAGCAGAACAGCCCCCTCAGTCCCCGCTCCAAGGCTTTATGTGCTGCTAGGAGTTCAGAAGGGAGCAAGAAAATTTGTGAGAGAGCTGTGGTGTGTGCAGAGAGGCTGAGGAAAGCTCTCTGCCTGAAATACAGGCACAGGGATTGCTTCTGTGCAGTTGCTGATCACACATTATTCTGACCAGGAGCTGTCAGGCATTTTAGACAAGCAGAAATTTCTCCACTCGCATGTGCTGGGGCGAGATTTTTGTCAAGGGAAGGTTTGGCAAGTTCCTGCCACACTTCAAACAAATTATGGGGATAGGAGCTCACAGAAGTAACCACGAGGACTAGAAAGAGCATTTCAAGCCCTTTTATCCCAGGGCAGTAGAGGCTTGAGGGACTGTATTTCATAAGAGTTGTGCCAATTTCTTGAGGACACATCTTATTTTTGTCAGAAGCCAGCCAGTCTGCACAGCACAACCATACCAGAGCCATACCTCTGCTCTGTCTGCTGGACCCAAGCCCTGGTGCATTCCAAAGCCAAGTGCCACATCTGGCTGTCTCCTCTCCCTCTCTGCCGCCTCCAAAATGGAAATGCTGGTCTTTCTTAAAAATAATGCTTTCATCCCCCGAATGCACACAGAAAGTGTCAGCAGTGGTATAGATTGAGACAAACTGAGTCATTTATTGAGTCCCCTTATCGGAAATCTTTAATAAGAAGCAGGTGTTTTTCACTGGTAAAATCGATGACCATGAGCGCCAGGTGGCTGGTGGGTGTGGGGTGTGGAGACCCTGGCCCCTGGCCCTGCCAGCGAAGACTGCAAGCAAACTGCCAGGCACGTCAGCACTCTGTCAAAACCAGAAAAATCCTGAGTTATTCGCAGCAGGAAGACAGACAGCAGCAACGTCAGAGCACACTGTTGCATCCAAGTGGTTGGTGACTGTTACAGACTTGAAAGTCTTCCAGAGCGAAAGGCTGTACGCAGCAATAGTGCAAGCCCAGGACAAGGAAAGCAGATGTTCACGTCTCCTCCCCCATCCTTGTTCCCATATGTTGACTAAGTAGGTTTTGTAAAACAGAACACGCTGTAAATCAGGGCTGGGCAGGGTTCACCAGTTGGGTTAAATGTGGCTTTTAGGGTGCACAAGTGAGCTACTGTAATTTACACATAAGGAAACTACTGCTTTAAGCTTTCCCTGGACGACTGCTCTGGCATCTAAGTGGAATAGCTTGTACTTCACTGAAGTAGGCCTTACTTTTGCAGAGCTGTATTTTTATGTAATCCACATTTTCTTGCATTACCTGTGCACAGGGATCCCATTACCTGTGCACAGGTCGGAGTCATCTGAGCAAGAAAATTCTAATCTGAAACTTCTTGAACCTGCCCATCTTGTCCCTTGTGCTTCAGACTTCCATGGCTCACAAAGGTACTTTTCGCAGGATCAAATCCTGTTGTTTTGATCATTCAGCACCAAATAGGCATGATGCTGTGATTTTTGGGAAAGACAGATTAAAACCAGGATTGGACTATGGATGTAGACTTAGGATTTGTGCATTTTCTCTCAAAATTGACAGTTTACATTTCACAATATGGTTTGCAGACAACTGAATTCTGATTGTCTAGGGATTTTGGAACAACAGGAAATATTCCCAAGCAACATGAAATGTCTGTTAAAAAAGCTTTCTTAGTCATGGGTTGAGTGTTCAGGAAGCTGCTTCCTCTTGCATGTATTACGTCAGGTCTGTAGGCTCCTGTCGAGCTGTAGCACTCTGCATCTCAGCCCTTCTCCAAACAGCCCCAGCTCCATCTCTGCAGCTCGAGGGGGAAAATCCCACGTATGAGAACAGGCAGGGTTCTCATGGCAGGCCCCATCAGGCTGGTCCTGACTTCACACAAAGATCTTCCACAGCCTGAAGTCCTGTTCTCACAGCAGACCTGTCCAGATGTGAGGCTGGAAACCACAGTCTGGTCTTGCAAGTCGTGGACTTGAAAAGGCTTCTTCCTTCTAATACATTGACTCAATCACTTTATTAAGATTTATAATCCTGTAATGAATGTGTAATTAGCAGTTGAAAGACAACTTCATAAAATCGATATACTCTAATGTACTTTGTGTAATATACAGCCTTTTAGTTATATATTGATTCTCTTTCTTATGAATGTTTTATCCCTTGTATTTCCATTTTGCACACTTTAATTAAGAAATTAGAAAATTAAAAAAATTAAAATTTGCAATGGAAGGAAAACATTTTATTTGAGATAAAAGTGGCCTTGCAATCTTCCAGTATACCTTTATTTTCTATGGCCTAACTGCAAAAAAAACCCTCTCCTCTTTTAATAAAAAAGGTAATAGTTAATTTACGTGTGTAACATTTAAAAAAAATCAGACTAAATAAAGCCTGAATGAAAATGTTGCGAATGAATTATTTTAGTCAAAACAACTTATTTTTAAAGTAATATATTTTCACAAACAGCTGAGTAATATTAAATTTTAAATAAATGCTTCAAAGTGACTGGAATTAGGGAACACATCAAAACGAAATAATTTTTTACCTGTGTTTTAATGAAAATTTTTGAAGTCTTGCTTTTTTCTTTCCTTTCAAAATAGGAACTTGCTGATGAGTCTCATGAAATGGGATATCTATTTCTATGCCAAATTTAGTTTGAAAAAATCTTGCTTTTACTTACAACAGGTCAATAGAAATTTTTATTAATGGTAGATATTTTATGACACTTAATACAATTAACATAAATTTTCATTACACAGGCACATCAGTGGTATTTTAAATGATGAATAAGCATTCCTTTATTATCTTAACATCCCTCAAATTACAGCCGTTGATGGAGAAATTAAGAAACCTGCTCCCTTCAACTGGTTGCAAGCAATATCAGAGACACTGTCCACATGGACTTGGAAGTTATTGTGAGACAATGAAATGGGCCATTATTCTTTGAATAAGCCAATTTTTAAGGGTTTTTTTTTTGTTTGGTTGGGGGTTTTTTTCAGTTTTTGAAGCAGAGTTGAGGCACTCACCCACCCACAAATTAGATACCATTAGGTATCTAATTTGTTCACCACAAACAAGAGTATAAGGATCAAACATTTTGGCTTGCCAGACCAGAGGACTTTGGTGCCCTGGAATTTTGTGCTGCTGGGCTTGAAGTTTGGGTGTGAATTCACAGGCTGGGCAGGGCTCTGACAGAGGTGAGAGATGTTCCTTCACCTGGACACAAGGCAGCTGGCATGTGAGGAATGGGTGCCCAAACCAGACGTAGGAATTCTTACATCCTGGGTAGTGTCTGAAGCTGTCAACCACCTCAAGGATGGGGAGATTGAGGCTGCTTCGGGCTCAGCACCCTTCTCTGTTTTGGTGTTGGTATTCCAGTTTTCCCTCTGGAAAACAAAGGAGTTGGTGAACGTGAGCTCTGAAGTGGTAGAAGAGTTGCCCAAGAGCTGGAGAGAACATCAGCTGCAGACCTGCGGTGATCCGAAGCAGCAGTGTCTAATGCATAATGGTCTGTGAAAGAATAAAACATGCTTTTGTTCTCCAGCCTGGGCATATGGGTAGAAATCCAGGTCTCCTCACAATGGGATCCTTCCTTCATTCCTCAAACAATTGCTGAAACATCAACCCCATCCCCTGCAGGAGTCTATCTAAACCCTGACCCAAGTCCCAGAGTCTGGGGGCTGCTATTTTAAACCTGACCGTGGGCCTGTGATGCGCTGAAGGAAAAAAAAAATCCATTTCTGATAATGAATCTTGTTATTTTCCTAAACTCAGAGGAAATCTGCAGCACAGCTGGTGGTCCTGGAGGAGAGGAAAGGAATATCACTTAATGAGAACCTGGTGGGTTAATTAGTCTGTTGTATGATGTGGTTAGTCAATAGGAAAGAAACACTTGGAAATTTTGAACGACATAATCATGATTGACCTTAAGGTAGCAGTGGCCTAATAAGCAGTTAAATTTGCCTGAGCAAGGGGGGATGTTTGAGCAGAAGGGGATTAAGAGGAACTGTGCTGATGTGTCCCTGCACAGTGTGAAGCAGAAGAAATGCAAAAAGGAATGTATTGCTGAGGCTTTTAGTAGCAGAAGAGAGACTGCAGCATTCCCAGTGCAATATGTGATGTCTCCTTGGCGTCCTGACCCACAGAGTTTGTTGGTGCACTCAGAGGGGCAGCACATATTGCAAGACCTAGGAGGGAATATGGGAAGGAAAAAAAGAAAAAGGGATCTGAGCTTTAGGTTTATGTTTCTATTTGACCTTCTCAGATGTCCCAAAATGGTTTTGTCTTCCTGTCTCTGGCTCAGCACCCCAGTCACGTGTACTCAGCCTGCCTCCTCTAGTGACCCTTTCAAAACACATGCTCTTGCGACCTGTGCTTCTCCTTTTGGCTTTATGACAGATAGTGCACTACCTACTTGGTTTTTAAAATTCTTTTTTCTTTAATTTTTAAAGCATTTTCTAACTTGAAGTTTGAGATATATGGTTATTCGTTTTGCAGCCATTTTGCAGTGACCTACTAAGTCATAGAGCCCTTCTCATGTACGTGTCTCTGAAGAAGAAGGCTGCCACTAGCAGCATGTGCCTCCTGCCAGTGCAGGATTTGTGTCTCTGCTGTACCAGGCAGCTCAGTACGCACCTTTTTTGGGTCTTCTCCTCTCATACCTCCCATCTCCTCTGACTCAGCTGATTGCTGGGTGCCTTGCAGTGCTTTCCTGGCCTTGGTTCTACAAGGGCTCCAGCTCCCTGCCATCATTCTTCTATTGCTACTGGTTTCATTTCATCTGCTGTCCCAAGCCTCTTGCTGTTTCATATAAGCCTGCCAGATTTGCCTGCATGATTGTTCTTTTGTCCAGATGAATGTTTAGCTCAGGCTATTTAGTGCTGATCTGGTTTTTCTATTGCTTTGTGTGTACTCAGGGGAAGAGGTTTTGTATTAAAATTCTCCTGGAGTGCTGAGTCACTTGAACTCAGCTACTGTGTCATGTGCTCGATTGTCTGAGTGCGGGACCTGGTTATGTCATATCTTGCAAAATGTGTTTTCTGTTTCCCCACTGGAGTTTTGCCTGAATGGCTTTCAGATTATCTACCTACTAGAAGCTGGGAAAGTTCTCTCTCATGATGCAATTCCCCTCTTAAATTTGTTTTGATCTTTTCCAAGAACCTGGCTGGAATCTGATCGATAGGATACTTTTTTTGAGTGCTTTGCTCTTTCTATGTATTGCTGGGCATTGAGGAGGATTTACTCCCTGTGATTTGGCCAGCCATATAATTCCCAAATGCCAACTGTTTGTACAGTCGTCCCATCAGATTATAGCCACGTTAAAGTGTGCTCAGAGACGTTCCTCTACTCCAGCAAACTCTTGACTGCACTCTGAAAAACATGTGTAAATGCTGCTGGTAGGGCTTCCATTAGTGATTCAACATTCACCAGACTTTTCTTGTGGCTCGCTGAGGCTAAAACACAAGCTCAGAGAAATTCATTATCTGCAGCACTTCCCCTAAGACTCGTCTTGATGCAATCACCAGCAGCCAGTTTTGCCTTGAACAGCCCAAGTGCTCTGGCTTCACTCACTGGTAATCAGCAGTGACACTTTTTTTTGGTTGTGATTCTCTTCAGTGGTTTTGGATCAGTACAGATACCCAAGTGTCTGCCAGGCTTTCAGTGCTGTTAGAGGCAGTCTGTGCTAGTTTCCAGAGATGTAACAATCCATTTTCTTTGCAGCCTTGTAACTTCCTTCCTCGGTGGCTACACAGTGCATTTCTCACGGCTCATTGGCTGAAGAGAAGCTTATTTATAGCCTCAGTTCCTTGTCTTGTGCCCCTGTCCATTAGAGAGCTGACCTGCCGTGGCTGCTGTCTCAGCCTGAGGACATTCACGGTTCTGCTTTACCAGATCAGGGTCTGCATTGTCCTGCCTCGTGCTGGGTCCTATAAACCCACGGCAGTGCTTTTCGTGAGAGTTTCTTACTGGCGGTTTGCATTCATCTGACGGTTTTAGCATACTTGCATAGCTTTTTGTGTCTCAGCGACACAGTTACATTTTCACAGCCTTGTGCTGATGTTTATTGTCGCTGGGATGAGCTCTGCAGCTGACTGTGCTGTTTGCATGGAAATGAATCAGTTGTTGATCCTGCAGCCCCGTGGTGGGCGGGCTGGGAGCATGGCTGGCAGCCTGCTTTTCCAGGGAGTGTGAGCCCGCATCAGGCAATCCAATTGACCCAGGCTGCGTTGTGTTTCTCAAATAGCTTTAACTGTAACCTATCACTGCTGACATCATGGCTTCTATTGCCTGGTCCTCTCCCTTCAGCAGATCAGCAGCACTCAAAATATTCCAAGAACTGCCCCAGATTTAGATTAATTTCTCCAAACTTCTGTTTCTTTAGGATGACTTCATCTCCAGAGTTAAAGGTACATTATCTGGAGGAATCTGCATACACATGAGATGTCTAAGGTAACATTATAGTCAATGAAGGTGCAGACCAGAGACCTGAAAGAAGAATTCAGCTGGCCAATTTTCAGTGCCCACTTTGAGACAGAATGGCTGAGAAGCTCTCTTTGCAATTTAGATTGCCTGTAGTGACAAAGGAGGGGAACGCTGCTGTTTAAAACAAGTTCAGTGCTGTTTGAGACCCCCTATGATACCTGGCACATCTGCAGTGGATTGGCCAGTATGGAATGGTAGAATCATTAGGGCTGGAAAGGACCTCCAAGGTCATCAAGTCCAGCCTTTGACTGAATGCCATCATGCCCACTAAACCGTATCATATCACAATATCACAGAGATCATCAAACAGAGACTAGAGAGTCATAAAATCATAACAATTTGGGTTGGAAAAACCTTTAGGATACTAAAAGGCAGATACTTCACAGAACCTAAAATAACACTGGACACATCAGCCTCCACAACCATCTACCTCTTAACCCATCTACCTCACATGCAGGCACATAAGCCTGGCTATGCCACTGTCAGGAAAGTGTCTGGTGCTACTTGAGATGCCCTTGGATGGCCTGCTTGCCCTTCAGTTGCTGTTCCTGGGTGTCTCATGGGGCACCCACTTTGGGCAGTTGCATCCATCATGTTTAAAGAGTGCCAGAGCATTGTCTCAGCTGATTAATCCTCCACCTACCTCCACAAACACTGTTGCTTTTTCCCTTTCCCCAGTGAGACAGTGAAGGAGTTTTCCACAATCTTCTCACCAGTACTCAACAGCCAGCTCTGAACTGAGTCATTACCAGCTTTTGCTCTCTTCGTGCTTGTGCTTCCTCATAATGCCTTCATATTTTCTCTCTAGAGGTCACAGTTCTCCCTGTATTTTCCTGTTTATTTCTCATTTTCTCCCCGCTCAAAATGAAACGGCCAACAAAACCTCATCTTTTTGTGCTGTGTTCAACTAATAACATTTAGGCTTCCATAGCTCTGCTGCTAAGAGCTGTTTGCAAGCTCTTGGTAGCAGAACTATCTAAGACTGCAATTCATACTCTACCACATGTCCTTAGAGTGTGTTAGGGATACCTCCTTCAGATGTCTTCCTATCTTTACTTCACCTTTCAAGATTCAAGTACATTGATGAAGGGGTAAGGTGGAAACATTTTTTTAATGCTAAAGAAGAGAGGATGCTGGCAAATATCCTGATAGCCGTGTTCATGAGGATTATTTCTCACTATTGATACTATGTCTCCAGACTGCATGAAAGTAAATATTTCCT
Source organism: Cnemophilus loriae (assembly GCA_013397755.1). Classification (NCBI taxonomy): domain Eukaryota; kingdom Metazoa; phylum Chordata; class Aves; order Passeriformes; family Corvidae; genus Cnemophilus; species Cnemophilus loriae. The sequence continues at coordinate 2,520,687 of VZTF01006489.1, forward strand.
ATTTACAGTGCATAGATAGCATAACAGTAAATGTGTGTATATAATGGTTAAACTCTCAAGTATGTTATTTGATTTACAATTGTGTCAAATAGAGCATTTAATTGCTCCAGCCACTACCTTCAGTCTCTGACCTACATTTATGACAGGAACTGCAAGAAAACCTACGAAAGTCAAAGACAGGACTGGTTTTAGACAGCTTTTCCTGGTTTTTATCTGATGAATAAGAGACTGTTTCTGAATTAGAGACAAGTATCACCTAAGCCCAGATTTCCAGTAGGTGTAAATGTGACTCATAAAAGAGGGGGCTGAATCACTACAGGTAAAAGCAACAGCTCCCCCTGCCCCCTCCTCCCCAACCCACTCATATATGTTAATTTAAGGAAAGCAAACATTTGTAAAAGAAAGCTGTCCAGCTAGAAATGTTGAGAACATGTGTTTTCCTTTTTGCAGCACAGCCAAAAGAGACAAAGTTTGCTTTACACAGTATCACATTTTGCCAAATTAACAGTAACAGTACTATTAATATTTAATATTTATACGACACTGTCATCAGGAGGCCAGTTGGGTCTGATCCCTGCTGTGTGAGATGTGCAGACACCAAACAATGATCTAGATTATTTTATTTATGTTGAGGAACTATTGTAATGTGCTGCAATCCTGTGGAGCCTGCCAAGATGTAGGCCCCATCTTCAAAAGGCTTAGGTGTGTTTTTAGGGCAAGTTGCTTTTATAACTGAGAGTTTCAAGTAAGGTTATTCCTTTGTAGCTTTTTGACATATCATTAAAGGCTGAGTTTAAATGTTGAATCAAACAATTATGGGATCTGGTTCTGATAATACCTGAGTAGTGGAAGAGTGCATTTCCCATGGCTGAGGTACAACTGCAGAGGGAAAAGTGGATGTATTTTTGTCTTGTCATGGAAAATTTGAGCATCACGGAGTTTTATCTTTGTGTATGGATATAAAAACAGATGTGTTCAAACCTCCAGTGAAGTTGGTGAGATGTTTTGGTTTACCAAAGCCGTGTGAATTTTCCTAAGGATTTGCTAGCCACATAAAATGAGGTTTTCTGGGTACTGTCCTAGCCCTGTGACTGTTCCATGTCCCTCAATTTAGGCATCAAAAGGAGTGAGATGTTTGCCAGCATATGAACTGTGTCCTTCAGCACAACCACCAAATAAGTAAAGATCAGTTTTACTTCTACTACCGCTACCAGTCTGCCATTGGACATCTCTCAGGGCATTGTAATATGCTTAAATTTTAATAACTTCTCTTTCAATACACATAGGTTTGATTTGAGGTTCATCCTGACATCTCTGGCCAGTTGGGATTGTAGAGCCCTCAGTTCCATGTACCCATGTGGTCCCAGCAGATAGTCTAAATTGCTTATTCAGAGTGATGAAGTTACTCGAGAGTGGGAGCTATTTTGTTAGAACCTGTACCACTGCAATCTCGGAGGCATCCAGGATGGCTCACAGCTGCCATGGGAGCTGCACCCAGGCTGTAATGCCCTCTGTGGTCCTGGCTTTGGTGGCTTGGAAAAGTCTCTGCTTTTATCTGCCACTGTGAGAAAGAGGCTTGAAGGTTTCTATAGAGCACATGGTTTTCTGAGACAACAGTGTAGAAATGATGGGTTTGAAGTCAGGAATAGGCAAGATTTTAGCTCCAAGCTTTGTGCTTGTCCCCACTCTCCAGTTTTGGTTTGCACCATTTATCTCTGAGTGCATGAGCCAGATCCAGCCAAATGTTATGCTGCAGACAACCAAGCACGAATGTACTCCAGCAACTGAGAGGAGTTCTGGCCTGAGGACAAGATTAGAGCTATCCTGAAATAAAACCCCACGAGTCACATGGTGTAGCTGCTGTCCTTAGCACAAATGGCTTTGTGAGGGTTGCAATTTGCAATAGGATCGTCTGGTGCTCCTGCTGCACCACATCACTTGTGGATGCAGATGTAGCCTGAATCAATGTGTGTCTGTGAGGAGCAGAAACGCACGCACGCGCTCATTGCCTCTATGTGACAGCCTGTCTCCCAGAACATCAATGATTCCCTGGGTATTCAGGAGCCTGGAGATTCTTCTTTGGTGAATAAACTGCAGTAGGAAAATGTGTTTGAAATTTCCATCATCTAGGATCCTTAGCAAACTCTCTTGTGACAACTACGCTGAAGAAAACTAGGTGGATGTATGTGGAAAGTGTTTCTTGAAGCTACATGTAATGACAGTTCACTGCATTTATGTCATTCCTTGCTGAGTTATTTTACTTGCATTACTTCCAGAATGCTTCCTACAGAACAAATTCAGGCAGAATAAATAATATAAATAATATAATATCACACAGAGATCTTCCAAACACTATTTTTCTCAGCCAGCTAAAGGGATATTCTCAGCTCTGGAGATGACAAAAGAAATTTTATTCTGATCTAAGCATGCCTATCATTCAGAGCCTGGGAAGCTAAAGCTTTGAACATCCAAAGGCTTATCTGTTCCAGTTCTTCCCTGAATTTATCCATGCCCCCATGTTATAATGTATAGGCATAGGAGCAATCAGATTAAATGGTTGGCCTAAATTCTTCCTCCTCAGCTCAGCTTTTAGGTAGGAAAGGAGGACTGCATTCCATACAGAGTGTGAAGAAATACCATGCTGTGCCTCCAGAGTGGACTCACACATAAATCAGGAAGTCTTGCTCAGCAGAGTATGCTGATTTTTCTCTGTGTTTTGGTTTTTGTTGGGGTTTTTTTCTTAGACAGAAATGTAGTAGTGGTTAGGACTTTTTTTATGCACTTTACTTGAATTTTACTTCAGCTACCAATCCTATGACTTCAATAATCATGAGCAAATTCCAGTCTAGCACAGCTTCTAGTAACATTCAGTTTTCAGCTGTAAATCTGTAACATAGAAATCAGATCAATATTTTTCACGTGTCAATTCTAATAGATCTTTTTTTAACTACAGTGAGATGTATTTAGATTCCTATGTGCCCTTTTCTTTCTGTCCAGCCTATCCATCTACTCTTCCACCAAATCAGAATTGTCCAAGTATGAGGAGATATAGAAAGAAGCCAAGACATGGTTTCTATAATCCTAGAGATGAACTTAAAGCTGTGAAAAACATAAATATCATCAAGTATGCTCAGATTTGAGTAAGCTTTGTTTGTTAAGTGTTTTGCCCAAAAGTGGCATTTCAGTGGGCTTAGAACTGTTTTAAAAGTCAGGATGAGCTTGTCATTCTTGAAGGTGAGAGGTAGAAAAGCAAAAGAGATACATAAAGATAGATTAGTTGATTTAAAAGCCACCTGTCTCCTGTCTTTCAATAGTTCATCTGGCAGAGACTCATTCAAAATGCAGAAAAGAAGGCTTTAGTTTCCTCATCTGCCAGATGAGATCTGAGCCCACCTTAATTTACCAGGAACAGCTCCCAAGTGCCAGTATCCCCCAGTGCAGGATGGAGAGAGAGGAAATGTTTTTTCAATACCTCTGATAGAGTATGTTCTACTTTGTTTACAATATTGAAATATTCATACGAGTGATGTCTTGTCTCTCCACTGCAGGGCCTAAACACCATGCTATAGAGTTGTTCTCTCTGGCCTAATGGATATTTCAATATTATGTATAGAGTAGAACAATATCTACAGGGGAAAAAAAAAAAAAGCAAAACACAAAGTATTTCCCAGCAGAGTATTCCCCTGTGCAATAGATTAACCTCCTTCTCTGGGTTCTCATCTCTGGGAGGGAAGTGGGAACTGAACCCCAACCTTCAACCTCCTGGCAGAACTCTGCAGCCACTGAATAAACAGGTGGTAGTGCCTGTTTTGGGCATTTTTAAAACCTATAGTTTCCATTCTTTTTTATTTTTTTTTCTTTACCTAGTAAAGAGACCAAAGTAGAAATCTATGGCTTTGTTATTTTCCTTTTTATCATGAAAACCTATAAATGCTTCATATTGTTTCACTGGGGCTTGTCAGGTTTTGCCTACAAACTTAAAAATTTGTTACTGCCTCCTTACTTATAATTGGTAGAAAAGTATTGGGGGAAAGCAAGATAAATTTGCAGCTTTTTAATGTGAAGATCAAAAAGCGCTGTTTGGAAAGGTGATCTTGGCAATTTTGAACTCCTGATGATATAAGATCAAATATAGTCACTTTACAAATTAATAGGTGTTGTTTCTTTGGGTTTCTTTTTGGGTTATTTCCCCTTAACTGGTAGGTACAGAAATTCCACATGAAAGCTGTTTGGTCCATGAACATGGGGAGCAGACCTTTCAAATAAGGACTATTTCTGAGCACATGCTTTTCAGACTATTGCTGCTGTTTTAGAACTGACTTGCTGGATTTACTTCAAACCTTAACAGAAAAATATCTCTCCTGGATGCTCACCAAAGTACCTGAAATTTCAGCCTCTTGGGGGTTGTTCTGCCTCTATTTTTTTGATCAAAGTGTGAGTAAGAGGTTCATAATCTGGTTTTCTAACAACAATGTCTTACCACTTTAAAATAAATACCCTCTCATTTTTTTACCATTTTACCTTTCTGGTTAAGAGGAGTTGCAATTTATGCCAAAAAATGCCCTGCAAGCACTGAGTCTCCAGTTTCACTGCTTTATTAGAGCTTTAGCTATATGATTAGCCTGAGGATAGATTCACAAATAACAGCTGCTCAGCTGGGGTGTTTCCTTAACACATGCCTGTGCCTTTCAGAATCAAAGCAATACTGAGGCACGAGAAAATTATCTCTACCCTACAGAGCTTCACAGAATGAAGTAGGGAAGCGAGCAAATGGGCATTTCTCTGCTGGAAATCTTGTAGAGGCTCAGACGAGACAACTGCACTTCAGTGATGGAACTACCCTCTGCTGACACATTTAATCTAAATTAATTTTTTCATCTTTATGCAACAAAGTGTGACCCAAACCATCTGGGGCATTGGAAAAAGAAAGACAGAAAAAATAGCTATAACCAAACTGCTGTGTGAGCAGTACCATGGAAGTGCTGAGAATGTTTTTAGTGCTAATTATTGTACATAAAATATATTTATCTTGCTCCTTAGGAAACCCTTGAACGTTCTTCATTTGTCCATTCTTATCTCTCTGAAACTTTTTTCATATATACTTAGTAATATTTTTTCATAAGGAGAAATATAACAAAATATGAAATATGGAACCTGATTGTTTACCTATCTACTATGGCACAAATAGCAGTATTTTCACTGAGCCCAATAGACCTAAACCTCAATGGATGAAATACCTCTGGAGCTACTGGTTGCAGTAGCAACCTACTGATTTATACTAGATGAAAAAATGGTAAAGTGAAACTGAAGTGGTATGAAACTAAAGTAAATGAGACAAAAATCAGTGCCATTTGTTTACTGTTTTCATACCTTTTGTGGTTTTGTGATACTATTATGTGAAATAATTCAATTAGTATCTCACAGCCAACTAAGAAGAACCTGATGGAAAAAAGAAATCTTTTCTAGCTCTAATGAAACAAATTCCTTTAATACTAAGACCACTTTTCTATGTCTGAAAGCTTTTGGATATGTTTGGGATATATTTTGAGACAACAAGAATTAATGTGCTAGTTGCAGAAAGACCTTCTGTCCCTTCACCAGCTGAGTTTTTGAAGTCAGTCCCATAAGGTAAGTAGAAGAGATGAAAAACAAAATTAAAGAGAAGTAAAACATGACTCTTGGACTATTGGACTCGTGGATATTTACCCTTCGTGTACACAGCTGTGTTCATACTTAATTGGAGCTCGAGAGAAAGTTAAGGGAGCACATGCAAGATAAATGGTTCCTATAAGAGTAACATGTCCAGTACTTTTTTTCAATTTTGAAGCATCTCTCTCCTCCAAAGAAATTATTGTTTTTATTTTCCCTTCATTACTCTAGAGGTCTGTTTCCTTCAAGAATTCAGAATAAAATATGCCGTTGCTAGTGACATATATTATGTTTTGTTTCTGCTAACTGTGCAGAACAGCACTTTAGGGAGAGAGAATCAAGATTTTGCCCTTACTTTTGCCTCATGGAGGGAATATCTGGCTAGTTTCCCACCAAGACTTCACTCTGTATAGCTATAAAAGCGGTGGAATCACAGTTGTATCTCAGATAATACTTTGAAGCTTTGCACAGCTCCAAGTCGGGCTCCCTCTTGAAGGGAGATGGATAAGAGCTGGCACACATCTGGAAGTCTGAGGTATGCTTGTAGTTCCCATGAAAGGCAACTGCAGAAGTTCACAGACCTGAAAGAAGGCTGTGTGCCCATCAGTCTTCCTCCTTTTCACCCATTATTCTGATTGGTTTTATAAAGGATATAGTTTCTGCCTATCAAACTCTCAGTATCACTTGTCTTCATGGTAGATACACAGGTTAAACTTTTCTTCCTCAAGATATGTTACAATTTTACCCTTTGACATATTGATAATTTTTGGGGGGTATTTTCTGCTGTTCCTTATTGATTACAAGGTTTGGGGTTTTTTTGTTTGAGGCTTGTTGGAGTTTTTTGCCGTGTTCCTGTCTCAGAAGCAAGTGCAATGTTTGCCTGTTTGTGTTTTGGTGCCCCAGTACTTTGGTTGTCACAGCTTGATGCTCAGTGATATATATATATGCCTGACTGTGGGTGATACTCCTTGTGCTAATTGCTTCTCCTCTGACTGAAAAGAGAGCTTTAGGTAAATAAGTCCTGCCTCAGAGATGCAAACATCAGGAGATGAGATCATTCTATTTTTAAAATTTCATTGCTCTGAATTTGTGCATTGAAATAGAGGAGTCTGAAGGTGATGCTCTGGGCTCACTGATGACAGTGGGAATTTTGACATGGGTGTTCAAGACTGCTTCTCTGAGAGTTCAGGATAGTCCTTGCTGGATTCCAGGTATTTATCCAAAGAGGCCTTGTTTAAATATGGATCTGTTTCTCTAAGAACCATTTGTTATAGCCAGACATTAACAGCAGGGAAACATGGACCTGTCACACACCTTACAGCACACACCTCCCTCCTGCCCTGCAGCAGCCCCCCAGGGATCTGGATGGGCATATGGTGAGAGGTTGCCTTCTTCAGTGAAGCTGATTCACCTAATCCTTAAGTGAAATAACACCACACAGAGCAGTCTTGTTTAAGCTGCATATTTGTTTTTTACTTTGCAGCTTACAGTTATAGTGGAGCATATGGCAATGCAGATGAGCAGTCAAGGTCCAGACCTCCGGGATGAGTGTAGCTGCAGTCCTACCTCAGTGAAACCAAATGACTTACGGCAGAGATGACTCTGGTCCCAGGAGACATCTGCTGCCTTGATGGGGAAAGCTGTGGTGATTGCACAGAGCTGGCTGATCAGAGCAGCAGAGCCCAGCTCAGACATGTAGCCAAAAGTGTGCTTGGAAATGCAGGAAGTAGCATCACCAGGTCTACTTTTGAGCACCCGCAGTAGTGCCTAGAAGCAGCTGACCCCAGGCTATATATTAGTAGTTTTCTGCAGTATCCTGGGGCAATGGAATGAAGGAAAACAAGACTGTTGCCAGAATGGCCATATTTCCTTGCACTTCTACTAAGAGATCTTCTCCTTTTACTCAATGTGTTGCCATCCCATTACATCCAGGAGTAGCATGACAACAATAATAACAATAACAATATCAACAACAACAATAACAAATTATAATAATAAATAAAATCTCAGATCTATGCTCTCTCTGGGGACATTTGCACAGAAAATTTGCATTTCAAAAGGATACTTGCTCTAATACTTTCCTTCCAAATATCTGCCTTTGGAAAAATACATACCACAAAACTCTACCAGATGAAAAAACCTGACATGGTTTGTCTGCCTGTTTTCGCTGCCATTTTCTAAGGACAACTCCCAAGACTGCCATGGTTTTGATCACCAGTGCTGTTTCTTTGTCCTCTGTTCACTCTTGCTACCAAAAACACTGTCCTACCAATACTTAATTCCCTGCAGTCTGCAGACCGTGTCTTGCCCCCAGCGTGTGTCAGGGCACATTAGTTGTGGTGTATCTGTTGTCCAGGGCAACTCCACACTCCTGGTCTGAGGGTCTGATTTTTCCCACCACACTCTGGGAAGGAAGGAAGGACCCTTAGGTGTTTCTTCTGCACTCTGTATAGTCTTACCAGTGCTTTACTTGGTGAGTGGATGGTGAGATGAACGACAGTGTGACTGAGTGCAGCTACTTTGTGAAGGGCCATTTGTAATGTGGAATTTATCCTGTGTTTATCTAAATGGCAGCAACTGCTCAATGTTACTAAAGGAACAGAGAGCAGCGTTTTCAAAGGACAAGGATGGCATGACTATAAATCCAATGGAATAATGGGATTTGTATGGGGGAAATGTCTAATCCCTTTCATAATAAACAGGTTTATGAATGACAGATGTGGATAAATAATGAATGCTTCCAATTCACAATCAAGGATTGAGTGAGCAGAAGATAATGCAGTTGCAGCTCTGACTGAATTTTAAACACCACTTGAAATCTCAGAGTTCAGTGTGAAGAAGACCTATTCGATCATTCACTTCTGTAATGCTCTTTACTTCATTAGTTTTAAGTACTTATAATTCTGCAGACACAACCAAAAGCAGAGGTGGGCTGAGAACAAAGAAATGTAAACAACAATTAAGATTTAATGTTTTATCTAAAGTGTTCCTTAAAGCTGTTTCACTATGAACACTCAAGCACAAACAGTGAGTGTTAATTGAGTGGAATTGGGTGTGAATGCACGCATCAGCCTTGTCAGCAGCAACAAGGCCAGAGAGACAACAGTGAGGAGTACTATATCCAGAGAAAAGAACTAGTTTGAGAGGCACCCAGGGCTGGATGAGTACTTCAAAGCATGTAATGTGCTTGGGATTTGAGCACATCTGGTAAAGTCTTAAAACAGAAATTAGAAAAGGGACTAAATTTTTCTTATTAGGTCATCTACTCAGTCTCCTTGTCAGTGTAGCATCCTTCTCTGAAATATTGCCTTCAGGGTTAACTTTCCAGCATTTTATTAATTCTAATTTGGGCATTTTATCTGCACTGACACAGTGAATAATTAACTCAAGGAACTCTTTGCTGAAGGTTAGCCTTGGAGCAAAGCTCTCAGCAGTGTTTTAAAAAGGCGTGGATGCATTTGTTAATAGCATCTGCACCTGCGCTGCTGGCAAATGGAACAGGGACTATCGATCTGGCTCTACCTGGTCTCAAGACAATTATCCTAATGGTATGCTATAGCTGGATTATAAGACATTTGTATCAGCGTCTAGAGCATCTCTCCGTTCACTTAGAGGCAGGAAATCAGGTTTCTAACTGAGCTGATGTATGAGGTTTTCTAGGGTATCCATCAGCAGAGTAGCTGAAATGTCTGTGTCAGTGCAGCAATAAATATGAATGCAATCATGTTAAAGGTTGCACGGTGTGATTAAACCTGCTGCACGCTCAGCACAAAGGATGTCCTCAGACCCGTGTCACAGTAGATGGGTCACAGCTGCCATACGCTGAGGCAGGGAATCACAGGGAGGGGTTCTGGCTGGGGTGAGCTGCTCCTGCCCACGTGCATCGCTGTAGCTGGGGCAAGGTGAAGGGCTGTATTCACACCACTAGTTTAAATGGTGACAGGAAACAGTTCTAGGAACTGGAACCTGATCGTTTGTGCTGTGAAAATACCAGCCCCTGGCACCTGTAAGTGGGGACCTCTGGGCTTGGGCCCAGCCCTCACATTGCTCACAGCAGGCTCGGGGCATCCAGGAGCAGAGCTTGGAGCATCCAGGAGCAGAGCATGCAAGCAGCAAAGCTTTTCAGAGTTCATAGGAGAATTTTCGGATGTGCTTGCTGTCAGGACGATGTTGCCACCCTCGCACACAAGGTCCCACGTGGCCAGATCCTGCCTCTTTGTCTTTTTACAGAGCTTTTCACACTCGCTTGCCTGCCACAACATTCCTCATCACCTTTTCGGATCTCTGGGCTTCTACCCATACAGATCCCTGTACCAAAGAGAACGAAAGCTGTTCTTTCTTTATTCTTTTCCATGGCCGTGCCTGAAAAACACAGTTTTCAAAAAGGCCTATGCAGCATGGTTCCTATGTAGAAGAGGGTAACTCAATAGTCAAGCACATAAAAATAATTAATTATAAAATATATGGTATGTATATTTATCTGTGGATATGAATATATGTGTATGGACCTCCACTCCTCCACTTCTCTCTCTCTCTCTCTTTCACTCTCTCTCTGTAGATAGAGGGATAAATGTAAGTCAAAAGAGCAAAACTAAGAAAATATTTGAGATACTTCCGTGGTCTTCCTCTCTCATAACAACTGAAAATTTTTTTGTCATTATCCTAACAATACTTCTATGGCAAAGGGTGAGGCAAAAATCAGGAATAAATTTGAATTGGTGAAGGAATGAGAGTAGATCCAGATTGTTCACCAGAGCACTGCAAGTGGTGTGTGCTTGACCCACATACTCCTGGGTGTTGTAACCAAATGAGCAATTATAATATAAAAAAGAGCCATGCATTCAGAAGATAATATTTTCTAGTTCATTTCAGGGGATTATATTTGAGATTTCTATTTAATAAAACCCCCTCAAACCTAATGTCACACAGACTGATGTATAGGACTAGGAGAAATAGTTACCACTGAAGTGATTTAGGGTTAGTAACCCAGACCACCTACAATTATTGGACTCAAAAATGTAGAAGTTCAGTTTTCAAAATGCTTCTCTAAGAGTAGCCTGCATGCCATATGTCTGCAAATGTTGCCTTCTATAGTGCATACAAGGAAATCCAACAGCCTTGGAAGGCTCATATTTCATTTGATGCTGCTGCTGTGTTTATAAGAAACAGAAGAAAAATAATGATCTGGTGGCAGAATATGATTTATAGCTTTATGTGTAGGAGTGGGATAAAAACCCTGCCTCTTGGCAGACAGTTCCTGATCCTGCATCTTTCCAGTCGATTTCAACTCAGCAACAAACATCTAAAAGGAGTGTAGTTAGGGCTGACTGAGTTTTCCATTTAGGAAAGGCTGGGAAGTGGCCAGATAACCTAAAAATGATTTTGGACTGAATAATCTAGGAGCAGACAGAAGCATTTCCACTAGCCTTCTGCACAGCATTTCACTTTTAACTACATTTTGGGTTTGGTTTAGAATGCAACTGCTTACTTTCTACAGAGCTGACAGAGCTGCAAAGTCAAACCAGCCCCCTGGATTGGATATTTTACCTGTGAAACTGGCACCAAACCTCAAAAAAAGAAAAAAGAAAAAAGAAAAAAAAAAGCAAAAAAAAAAAAAAAAGCAAACATGGAGAATACGAGTATATGAGTTGCAAGCAGTCACAATACAAGTCTCCATAACTCACTGAGGTGTCCAGTCTGGAACCTCTGTCCAGAACTGAGACCAGCTTACACCGGTTGTTATATGAACATGAAACTGCGTAGAAGGTAGTCTAAACATCTTTGCTGTAAATAAGGCAGAGGGCCTTTATTTTCAGTTTTCCAGTAGAAAAAATGTGAGACACATAATTTTATATCAAATCCCCAGTCTTGCTCACAGCAGGAAGATGCCAGCTAAGTGGTTTCAGACAGGACAAGTCACATACAATCCCAATTTTTGACTTTGCATAAGATATAAGATCTAGTATCTCTGAAGCTCAGAGTTTTTAAATAGCTAAGACATTCAGAACCCAACTGCCTTCAAATGCATTCAGTGGGAGTTGCATACTTCCCTGCATTTGAAGATCTGGCTGAAGTGGTATACAGAAATGGGGCTTCAGTACTGAAAATTCTTCAAATATTTTAGATCTTTTTCTTTTTCAAATTATGAACTATGTAAATGTGGTTTGGCAAAACTGTGTAATAAAATGAAATCCAAGGATAAATTTGGATTTTATTTTTTCATACTTTCCAGCATCAGTGGTAACTTGGTAATTGGATATGGTTTGACCCCATTCCTAATTCTGACACAGAGCAGAAGATACAAATCCATGAACTATTTTTAGACAGTATAAAAGAAATCAGCTACACCAGTGTCTGCTGTGCAGCAGAGTGCACTGAAGGGACTTTTACAAAAATATGTCAAGTCTGGATGAGGGAGACATTTTCGTGACTTATAATCCCAGTTACTGCAAGGTGAGCATTTCCTTTACATTTCTTACTTAGGCCCTCAGTCAGTGGCTCTCACGTGACTGCAGACATGAGCAACTATCAGCAGATGAGCAGGATGATTCCTAAGCATCAGCTGAACTGATTTTTTTTCCATAGGCTGTGATATACTCACTGCTTCCTCAAAGTCCAGGAATGAGTAGTACTCTTGTGCAAGTAGTTCCCCAAAACGACCCAGGGACACTAAAAGCCCTTCACAGTATTGTCAAAACAGAATAGAAATTAACTGATCAACCATCCAAGACACTGTTTATCTTTAATATTGGTGCTCCTGGTGCCTCGAGCCCCAGTGCAGCTGTGTATAAGATGCAAAGTCCAAGGCCCTATCCTATGCTCACACAGTGCAGCTTATAAACATTTCAAGATCATCAGTAACTATAAATCTCCATTCTCAACTAAATCAGATCTGCCTCACAGCTGATATCATCATTGACCGTCCAATGACTTCTGATGGATGATTTCTGGTAAACCTCTCCCTAAACCACAGATGCACTTATGCTCAGTGGTGTAAGGCACAAGACCAAAGAAGTAAATGGTCTGAAGACAGAATTCTTATTTTCCTGTACTGTGGTGTTTTCTGAAGCTCAGGTTGAGGGCATATCAGCATGGACACCATGGATCAACCTCAAGCTCACTAGGAGGCAGTTTATGCTGGAGCAAAACCCATTTACAAGGTTCACTGGTGCAGAGTGTCTGGAGGCGTTTCCACAAAATGTTGAAAACCCTGTTCCCACCCACCCAAAATCCTCCTACACAGAAACCCTCAAACATGCAAGCAAGCAAAACCAGAACAAAATAAAAGTAACAAATGAATCTTTGACATTTCATCTATTTTTTATTCTTTTGGAAATAAAAAAAATATTGTGACAACACTGAAACAAACTTTCTGTGAATATTTTTCTTTGTATGTTTTTAATTTTGTTTCCAAATGAACAGTACGCCCATTAATTAACAAGGGTGGGAAACACTCTTCTGAGGTCAGAGCAGTGATAAAAAGTGCACAGCCCTGGATTCTGTGATGAGACAGGTCCTCCTCCATTTGCCAAAATCCTATGTGTGATACTTGGCAAGTCACTTTGCAGCTCCCTTGTATCTATGGTCATTTTTCTTCTTCACTGTTTGTACATATACTTGCATCTGAATGAATGAATTACAAGTACAGTCTCATGTTTAAATAGTCACAAAATGATTAATTCCTGGTATTTGAGCCACTGGTATAAAGTCAGACAGGTCCAGCTTTTTATCATTTAATAGAGAACATTTGCAAACACAGAAAATGATTTTTAAGAAGCAGTTTTTATGCAGATGAACTATCATTGATATCTACTGGCCTTGGGCTTGTTGAACTTCTGGAAGTGTCTTCAATAATTGCCAAAGGTAAAACACAGACCAAAATAACACAGTTCAAGAAACACTGTCACCATTAAAATGACAATATCTGATTATATGACTCAATGGTTCAACTGACAGGTACTTTAAAACAACTCAGATAAATGACCAAGAATGGCATGAAAATGAAATAAATAAATAATAATAAAAGGAAGGAAGAAAGAGAATATCTCAAATTTTCTTATTGTTGTCAGATGGTGTTTCATCTTTTTGCCTTAAAGCAAGACCTCTCTGCCCCTGGAAGACTCCAACGTCACCCACTTGCATTGCTGAAGTGAAGGTCATGCCTGCCTTTCCATCAGAAATCTCTCTGTCTTCCTCCCTTTTCTGTTTCCCAGCCTTTTTCTGCCCAGACTTTTATAACTCAGCTGTAAGAAATTGCTTCTGGGCTGAAACTTGGCAGCAAAAGTCTGATTTCAGGCCAGGAATGATCCCCCTCCCCTTCTGGTTTTCAAAACCCTTTTCTTTTGGTCAGATTTGAGGAGCAGAAGAGCAGAGCGGAGGGGGAGGGTAGCATGGGGCATTCGGCACAGGAGCTGGCTGGCTCTGGCTGCTTTCATCATGCTTCAGTGGCTCTTTATTTTTCCAGCTGAAATAAGGGTGATTTCTGCATAATGTGGCAGGGATATTTTTGTGTATGTGTTTGTATTTAAGCAGAAAACAGCTGAGTCATTTCTTCTCGAAAACAATTTGACTGTGTGAGCCGCTTACTTCCTTTCTGGTTCTCCTTCATTTTAGTTTGTGTTAATGTTCAAAAGGAAGGTCCAAAATAACACGCTCCTCTCTGGGTCAGCAAAAACAGCTTCACAAATGCTTGTGTGTGTATTCAAAGTTCTCCTTTTGTGCTGGAGCTGAACAGAAATATTGAAATGATAGTACTGATACCGTTGTAACAGCAGTGACACAGTAAATATCTGGGACTACTTTAGATGGTTTTCTTTAGATTATGAGAGTGCTTGAAAAACCAGACTAAAATAATGTTTCATTGTGTGAAAGTGCAGTGAGTATAAGCTCTGAATTAAAAGCCACCAGTCTAAAAAAAAGAGAGACAAATCTGAGGTGAGGAGGTGCAGAGGCTCAGGATAATGACCTCTGTAAGGCCACCCGGTGGCTCTTGGCTCTTTAGGCACAGCAGCAGCAGCATGGGGAGCAGTGTAATGTAGCCTTCCATGTATTTGGTGCTAATGTTATATTCATGACTGCAGTATTACAGGAATGTGGCCACGGCTGGGTGGTGCTCACACAAGGAAAGGAGGTGTTGGTGTTGAAGGCAGCAGTGCAGCCTCTTCTCAAACACTGCTGTGTGCTGATTCTGTGCTAAGCCCCAGCAGCTTTTTTGTCTGCTCCGAGCAGTTTGTGACCTCAGTACTGAACATGCATATCCAGCTTTTATGTGACTTCAAAATACTACTTTCCTCTGGTGCTTCTATGGCAGTTTACTAGAGGGACATAATTGTCCAAAGCCTGCTGTGACATGGAGCAGGGTGCTGGAGGAGGATCAGCCTCATGTGTCTGGTTGCTCCGTGGTGAAGCACCTGCTGGCTTCAAGTGTGAGTGTTCTTCTCTAGACCTGTGAGTGTTAGTCACGGGATCATAGAATGGTTTGGGTTGGAAGAAACCTTAAAGATCATCCTACAAACCCTCCTGCCATGGGCAGGGATGTCACCCAGTAGATCATGTTGCTCAGGGCCCCAACCAACCTGGCCTTGAACACTTGCATTAAACCACATATCCAAAGAAATAATGACCAGCTGTGAAAACACAGGAATCAGTGATTTCCTTCATGATGTCAGAGGGCAAGGGACAAACCCTGCTTTGCTGGATCTGTGGTTTTGCTTTCTACTACTGTGAAAACATCTTTGCTACCGCTTGACCAGCTCTGTTCTGTTGTCCCTGCAGCTGTCCCCTGACTAGGGGTGGTGCTGCTGGGGCATCAGCCTTTGTGCCCAGCACCGCACCCAGTCCCAGCACTGGAAATGGTCTTTAGGCCCTGTGGAAAAAATAGTTTGTGGGTATTTAATTAAAGCTTATACACAGTGGGGCCAATTATGGTTGCCCTAGCAACTTTAGTTCTGGTATTTCCAAACTTCAGGCTTTGGGAAGACTTTTTCTTCTGTTCAGCCTCTTGGGTTGTGTTTGTTTACATCTATTTATTTCCCTCTGCCTGTGATCACACCACCCTCCTCCTCCTAATCATCCCCATGGCTTCTACAACCTCTTTTCCTCTCAACTCCCACACCTTCTCCTCCCTGACACTTGGGCATGGAGAGATGCGTGGTTCTTGTTTCCAGTCTTTGGAACCATAAATATCTGGGGTGAAACTGGAGATTATGGTTTGGTCAACCCCTGCATCTGCTGCCGAGGGCTTGGCCTTTGTGGAAGAACCCACTGCTGAACCCAGCTGACTCAGCAGCCCTGAGAGGAGTGTGTGCAAAAGGAGATATCTTAGAGATTTTCAGAAAGTATATTCCTGCTATCTTAGTGCACCCTGACTCAAAGACCCTGCTTCTTGCTGCGAGGGGTTTTGCATATCCCTCAAACCACCACCATAGCTTGTGTCTTGAAATACCCAAGTAAAGAGACTTTTTAAAGGCATCTCTATATGAACCCCTGTATATAAATTTCCCCATGCATTTGTTAATGCACACCTGGAGGAATCTGTTGACTTTTTTTTTTGCATAATACCAAAATCTCCTGCAGGTACAAAGCATGAATTTTAATCCATATGACATTGAAAAATGAGATATGTGTGAGTGGTAGTGGATTATCTACACTCTCCTTGAGTAGGCTCAGGTAGCCACTTAAAGGTTTCTCATAGTTGCAGAATCACACCATGATTGCAGTAAAGATCTCATTTGAAAGAGGAAGCTGTTGAAGACATGAGGATTCAGCCTGGATTCATCCAACTTGAGTTTAGGCACTTAATTAATATGCCTAGATTAGGGTCATGGTCATCAGAAGGTTTGCTGTGCAGACAATGGAAATATCTCCAGATAGTCCTTGGGTTTACATCCTGAAGAGAGCTCTGCCTTGTCTTTAATGATTGCATAGCTTCGGCTCCTGACTCAGGCACATTTGTTAAATATTTACAGTCTTCCTGCCCAGCTTGTGCAATCGGACAATTAAGGGGAAGGCAGCCTGGAGCCGTGAGCAGACACAGCCTGAAGATTGGTTCCAAAGCATGGAAGGAGTCATCCCTATGGACTGATGTTCTGCACAGCTCAGGGGTGATGCTTTGTTCATTTTGCCTCTCGCTCAGAACTGTTGGGCTTCTCACTGGCAAACCTTCCTATCTTGGGAAGCTGGACTGCCAACCTTGGGCACTCAGAAATTATGCGTCTGGTATCAGAACAATTGTGTGACAGCTTTAAAAGCAAGGGGGTGTTAAAAAAAAGAAAAAAATAAGACAGAGAGGTTGTTGTATGCTTCTGAGTTTCCATCTGCTTTCTGAGGCTTTCATGTTTGACTTAAGATTCATGTTTTCCAAGCCTTGTGCTGCAGCAGTGAGGTCTGGAAACTTCATTTTCTTCAAGAGAAAGCTGAGATTCTTGTGTAATGCATGTTTTCAGGAGCATAGTCTTTAAGAAAAAAATGCAATAATGTGAGATGTAATAAAACATTGAGGTTGGCAGTCTTGAAGGAGAGATGTCAGGCTGTGGCTCTGAGAGAGCAGCAGTGATGGGCCAAGCACAGAGTGCTTGTCTGAATTTGAACTCTTGTGCTTATACTAAGCAGAGTTATGTGTGTTATGCCAGACTGGGTCCATAAGAATGTTAAATTTCCTCTTTTTCTCTGTATTTAAACCCATGAATTTTCCTTCGCACCCCATCCAGAAATATCAATACTGATTTTGATTATTTAAAAAAGAAAAAATTGTCACTAAATCAGTGCTGCCCTATGTGGACAACTGAAAACTATTCATTCTCCCTTATTAATTGGCACTGGCATTTTATTTATTGCATGTAGTTTCAAAATTGTTTTCTCCTTTCTTTTTTTCCAATAGGAGTGGCCAAATCAGCTACCCTTACTCAGCTCCTGTCTCATTTGTGGGTGGAAATTTACAGCTTCTGAAGCTGAGCAGAGCTGAGACAAAGAGAGAAGGAGTCAGGATGTCACTGGAGATCATGTCCTCGTAGGAACTGCTCCGAGTCCCAGCACAAAACCACAGCTGCCCCACATGTGAACCACGTGTCATGTTTTGGTCCTAGCCTGCTGCTGGATAAATTTCTGGTGAAGGGGGAATAAAAAGAAAAATATGTGGCAGCTTAATGGGATTTAATCTTTCCATCAGCAGTGATAAGTGCAGTGCTCAGTCAGACAGGAGAGGCAGTGATGCTGCACAGCTCCCATGAAGTTTGTGTCTGAATCCACCCCTACAGTGCAGTGCATATCTATAAACATCTCTTCCCTGGCTTCTCTCAAGCTGTAATTGGTAAAGAGCACTTTAAACATGCTCCAACTGGCAGCAAAATTCTACTTTTGAAATATTGGATAGTGCAGCTTATTTGTATGTTTTGAACAACAGTGCACAAGTAATTGTAGATGTTTTTGAGAAAAATTACATTGTGAAAAAGCCCCAGAGAATCTCTTCATGATCGTTAGTATTTAATTGTGGAAGGCAGAAGAGGAAAAAAGCAAAGGACAGCAAGTAATGAGTCGTTATATTGTTATGACTCATGTTGCCTCAGAGGTTTTGTTTTCAGCTGGTGGTGTGTGTATTTTTATTAAGTTATTTTATTATTAAATTTGGACTGAATTCTTATCTTAAATTTGGGCCTAAAATTACCATCCTGGTACCCATGAGATGGGTGTAAAACATGGAAAATATTGATAAAAGGATCCAGCAATGAGAATAGAAATGTTAAGGTAATTAGAAGTAATTTTTACATGTGTTAAGCCTAAAGATAGAGAAAATCTTGGGAATTTACTGGAAAAAAAATCCTACTACTTAAGAGACAAAATATCCTGCCTAAAGAGAAGTAAAATTTAAAAAGGAACAGATTTGCAGCTTCTACACAAAAAGGAGAACAAACCCAAACCCCAAAGAACACGCACACAAAATCAAAAAAGCCCCATCCCAACAAAAAACACCCCCCCCAAAAAACCCCCAAAAAACCAAAGAACAAACCAAAGTAAACAAACAAAAAAACCCAAAAAAACCCAAGAAAACACGTGCTCTGAAAATAGGAATACTAAAACATGAAGTCTTAAGTCAGTTTAGATCTATACTAAATGCTTTGCTCTCTTACCACTGTTTACCATTTCTGCCTCATTTCTAATCTTAAAGCAAAGTTTTCTCTCCCTCAAAGAAGCTCATTTTGTGTCCTTCTTTATTATCTCCCAGCATATTTTCCCCTCCCATTCTTCGGTCTCCTCTCTGGAACTTCGCCTGTAAATTTTTTTCAAGGAAATTGACTGTCTCTCATTATGTGCTATACAGACTTGAACACCATAGATCTCCAAAGGGCCTAATTCTGAGGGAAAGTTCTTGCCAAATTATTTACTGGTGGCCCACTTTTGATTTAATTTTTCAGCTTAGGACTTCATTCCTTGTTGCACGTCCAACTTATGAAACTATCCTCAGGCTCCCCGGGAGTTTTGCAGCCCCTGTGATGATGAGTAGAGGTCAGGCTACAGAAAAATGGGGATGAGAGAAGGCAAAAAACTGGAACAGAGCCATGAGAGAGGCTGTAAAAGCTGTTCGAACAGGATGGAAGGAATGAAAAATGGTAGATCTTCCTCCTGGGACATGATGTTCTTGTCCATCCTGCTCTCTGCTTAGTAGAAACTATCAGCCCTAGCACGTCCCAGATCCTTCTTGAATGCAGTAAGTAATAACAGTAATAGTAGTAGCTGCTGTAACAGCAGTATTAGCAACAATAATAATTATTAATAAGAACTATTTATCTTATTTCCTCCTTGAGTGCACCCAAGTGGACTCTCACTGTGGTGCCTTCGGAGGACCTTCTATGTCGTGTCATCATAATAAGTCTTTGTGGCTCATCCTGTCTGTCAATCTGTCACGCCGAGGCTGCATCAATGCTAATAACAAGGTTAAAAGTAAAGAGGGGAGCAATAGCTCAATTATCATTCCAGGCACGTGGTGTAATTGTGCTGCTGGCTGCTGGCCATGTGGCTCTTGTGGTAGCAAACAGTGCTTTCTCTCAGCAGCCCCAGCCGCCCTGTTTTCATATGGGATGGGAAGGTCAGAAAAATCAATTAGCAGTATGGGACATTAACAAAAGCCAAGTCCAAACACAACTTCAGAAACACTTTGCTGAAAGATTAATGTATCTTTGAAAAACAAATGGACATCTGTGTCATTTTTCAGAGCTGCTCGTGGTTGCTGCTCCTACTAGAAAAAGCCAATGTTCTCACTCTGTGTGGCAGCACTGTCTCTTAGCTGCCACAGAGCCATGTATCAGACAGGGACTTGCTGATGTCCATGCAAAATCCACAAAAATTAGCTCATCTCCAGCTGAGATGGTGTTTAAGAACCAAACAGACACACCAAAGTGGCTGAGGACAGAAACAGCAACAAGGTGTGATTTCCCCCATAGACACGAGGATGTGCAGCCCTGCCAGCACTGCCAGACCCCTGGGTGAGGGACCAAGCTGACATAGTTCTGGGTTTATGGTTAGACCAGGGAATAAAACTCTGACTTCTGAGTTTTATGAGTTATGAATTCAATGTAGTACTACCTTGGGCAAGTCACCTTCCTTTTAGTGGTCTCTAATAGCAATATCTGGCAGGGGCATTGTAAATTTTAATGAGGTCCTTCACTATCCTACTGTTACAGATGCTGAAAACTACAAAGTGTCATTAAATTCATTGTCATCTGGCATATTAGTCTTCAAATGGTTTAATCTAAATTACACCTCTACTTTCTAATATAAATGTTTTATTTCTCTCATGCTGGAATGTACAAAGTAAAACATAGTCTTGCTGCCCACAAGCCTTATTTAAAGTCATATATATTTGTTAGATGTTTGTACTCTTTTCCTCACTGTTTCTTTTTCTTATTATAAGGGAAATGATCTAGAACTGCAGAAGCTACTCAAATTGTCCCCTGGGCTCATCTGATTTTACCTGTCGAGTTTGTACCATTCAGTTAGAGTTTTGCTCCTTTATAGGTGTTTTATATTTTAATATCATGAACACTAACAAAACCACACTGGGCAAGATGACAAGTTACGATGACTCTCCGAGAAAACACCACTACATTTCCTAGGCCGGGTGAATGGCCAGTACATAAACCACTCCAATGGTATCTGCACCACTTGCAGATCATGTTGTGTAATAAAGACAAGAACAGTTATCACCCAGCTGATGTGCGTCTTCTTCCTGATCCCCTGCAAAGACAAGGAAAAAAACCCAAAAAACCGCTTCAGTAATTTATGCAATTAATTGAACAAGGTGGGGATATGACTTCTAGTAAAATGAGAAAGGAAAAATCAAATAGGTCAGTCATGGACCTATGAGGACCCAACCACAAACCACAGCCTTTTAGGGTCCATCAAGCTGAGCAATAGTTGAAAGGGCCCATATGAAAAGGATCCTTGTTCTCAAATGTGGGATCACCAACCACCTTGGAATGGTCTAGAAGAAAGTTGCTTAAGGGAGAGTTTCATAGGAAAATCATTTACTCTCACCATTAGGTGGAGGGTATGAGTGTCTGCTTGGAAATCTTCTTTTTCAAAAGCATTCTTTCCCCTCATTTCTTTATCAGGGAAGTATGGGGAAAAAAAAAAAAGAAAAAGTTTTCCCACATCTTTGAACCACTTGATTACCGGTATATAAATAGATCACTGTCCCAAAAAACTCAAAAAGCACAAAGCCATTTTCTGTCTCAAAGGCTGGAAAATGATCACTAGGAGCACAGCTCATTTCTGTAATGTAGGGACAGCCATGAAAATTTGTTAAAAATGACATTATCCTGCCTGGGGAATAAGCAAGACCTGTATGTGACAGCTAATTATCTTAACCGCATTTTAAGTTAAATTATTTTTTCTTACAAGTCACGTACCTAGAAGGAGAGAGCATCAGACTAGGGAAAGAAATGCAGCAAAAACTGAGAAGGAAGAAAAAGAGAAAGAATTATCCCATTTTCACCCAGTAGAGTACAGATTGTCAGTATTCTTTGGTATCCCTGGTGTAATTTGGTTTTGGTCAGTCCAGTAAAACAATTGTTCCTTTAACTATAGCAATGACCAATTTACTGATTATCTGTTTCCTAAAAGCATTGAATGCTGAGTATCCTGTTCCATTTCCTGTCAGATATTCGCATGCAATTAGATACAGGCAGTGGGAACGTAATGTAAAATGGGTATTTTGTTCCGAAACATGGCACTGTGCCTGCACTCTTCCCCATCTCCTTGAGCAAAGTTCAAGTGCCAAAATGAAAGGCATGTTTAATGCCAAAGGTGATTCAAGTTCAGGCCAAAAATAATTCCAGACAACTCAATTTCGAATTATTTTCCTTCTAAACATTTTTTTGGGGGAAATGGAAATACTGCCAGGTGCTTGAGGCTGAGATGCTAACAGCAAAACCTCTTGCAAGCTATTCAAATATCAGCTGCTATTGTGTACAAAGTCGTCCCTATCACTGTGGAATTTGTAAGAGGAAGCCAACAGAACAGCCAGATTTACAATGTACTTTCAGAATTTTCCAGAAGGTTTTGGTTTCGTAAAAAAAAAAAAAAAAATTAAAAACACTGTGAGAAGGTTTTTCTCTTCTAATATTTTTGCCTGAATTCCAGGAAAGAGGTTGTGCACATGAAATGTATTTACTGACATTTGATATTGTATAGTTGTACTTCAAGAAGACAGCCTTGGTAGCTTAAACTTGAAGTTAAGAAATTATAAGTTAAATACTTGTGTGAAATAATGTACATAGAATAATCCATATTTGTATATTTGAAGTCTTGCTTTTCTTGTATAGCATTGCAGAACATCCCTAGACCTCTTTTTTCTTTTCTTTTCTTTCTTTTCTTTTCTTTTCTTTTTTCTTTTCTTTTCTTTTCTTTTCTTTTCTTTTCTTTTCTTTTCAGACAGGGATGCAATATGTGATATAAGCTAACCATGGTCCGTGGAGAGCCCCCAAAATTAGATTTGATAGTACTGTGCTGAAGTAATGAAATGGAGTGACAAACCAGTGGTTTTGGGCTTAGCTGCTGAAGAAAGGTCCTGATAAGGGTGATACATCTGAAGTTTTCTGACCAATTTATTTCAACTCTGTGCAACGGAATATTTCAGTTCAAAAGTGGCAAGGTGAGAAGAAAAAGAAAAGGCTTTTTTATCGGGTTCTTCTCTGGCATAGAAAAGTGAAGTCTTCCTTTCATCCAAAAAGACTGATACTTATTTTGTCTGAAATGCAGAAACATCCAGAATCCAAAAACTTTTCAACTTCTTGATTGCAGTCAAGCACAGAATTGAAGGGTCACAGAATCCTAGTGGAGAAATGATTCCTCCCAAGGATTTTGAAAACAAATGTGCCTGCAAGCTTCTTGGGAAAGGGTAAACCAAGGAGCCAGAGGTTCAAATACAAAATACTATATGAACATAAACTAGGCCAGAATGGAAGGTATAAGGGCAGCATGGATAGCATGTTCTTGTAACCACACCTGACAGAGGCAGGAGTGGACAAGGTTATAGTCTATGCAATGCTGCTTGGAAAACTCCTGCAGGAGGTGTCTGGACAGCCATTCCCTAGAGGAACCTGTCTTGGAGAAGAATGCCATGGGGTGTAGTGTGTGATGGGCACAGACAAGAGCACTCAGACTCTTCTGAGCCAGCTGCACCTGAGATTCCACCAGCCAGAAGCTGTGGAGCTCTGTGCTGGACCTGGGTGAAGATGCAGCACTGAGCACTTGGGCTCCCAACAACCCCAGTGGAACCAGCTGACTTGTGCACTGGATCCAGCTTGTCTCTGGCTGGCTGATGTGAGTCTTTCTATTTCTCTGAGACTTACTGTTAAAGAGTCTCAGCAGGGAGACCTGTGAGAAAGCTCTGTAAAAAATGATACATGAAAGAAAGATAGAAATCTATTAAAAAGAATGGAATAGTGAGCTTGAAACAAAAATTCATGAAAAATGTATGACCAGAGTAATAGGACTAGCTTTGCTTTGGCACTGACAGTCTGCAGAAAAAAAGATAGTAGAGAATCATATTACACAGATGAAAAGGAAGGAAGGCAGAAAACTGGATTAAATAGATATAGCTATACACTTTAGTTTTAAGGATTATCATTGAAAACCATATAAGTCTAAGAACATTAAAAATCAGGAATGCCAAAAGGGGCAGTTGGATGACACAGAATTAATTGAGAGAGAAAGACAAAGGTGGAAACCACTTCACGAGAAACACAAAAATGAGTGTGAAATCTGCTGACTTCAGTGAAATCAGCATCTAGATCTCCTTGCCAAGAGGACAGAGAGAAGAGATACAAGCAATTATATGGAGACTCTACACAGAATGTATTGCGTTGTTATTTTCAAACTATTGCACAGTCGTGAGAATTGTTTTCCAAGCTTTTGAGACCTGAGGCCCCCTTCAGGAAGATGCTGCCACCCACATCCTTACCTTGTAGCTCTGCCAGGTGTTGAGACAGATGTTTTCCTGTTGACATCTGCCCTGCCCACCCTTTCCTTCCTGCTGTGGGGAGCGGTGGTGAACTGGTGAAAGTACTTTCAGATTGTGACACTTGCTCTGATATATTTGGCACAAGTAAAAAACTGGGTTTTTTTTTTTGTTGTTTGTTTGTTTGTTAAGAAATTGCAAAATAGCAACCCGTCTTTCCTAGGTGGGAAGGTCTTTAAAATCCTCTAGCCTAACCTGGGGCCTGCTAAGTGCCATGAAACACCAGCATTTCCACACTAAGCACATCACTTCTCTCAGTGCCAACTGGCATTTCCTGCTTGTTTTCTGTCTCCCTTTTGCTTCTCCCTATCAGTGCAGCAGAGCAGGCAGAATCACTTTACATGGCAAAAAATCAGCTCAGAAGGAATTGGCCAGTAAATGTGGATTATAGCTACCACTGACAAATGCCAACTGGTGCCTTCTGGAGAACTTCTTAACTACACTCACTATCAGTTTGTCATGGTCCCTGGTCCTTTGAATAAAGCAGGGGATTAGAGGAGGCATCTGTGATGAGCTGGAGGCACTCTGTTACGTTAATCTCCGAAAGAGCATGGAGCTGAGCAGCCTCCTCTCCCTCTGGGATGCCTCTCTGCTTCCCAAACTGGAAGCACCGCAGGGCAGGTTAACCACTCAGCACCAAGGGCAGAAGCAATCAGACACTCTTGGTAAGAGGTGCAGCCTCCACTCACTCCAGTAAACCCATTATATATGAGCCTGTGGCATTAAACGGTCTGGAAAATAGTTCATCCTTCTCTTTCTTGCCTCAGCAGAATATAGCACCCCATGTCCTTTGCTGTCCTCTCCTTCACACAGCTCCATTCACTTCTGAGTTTTGTCTGGACGGTAGATGATTATTTTCCTAAGCCAAAGCCAAAACCCAACTTTGTTCCCATGGACAGAGAAGATTAAAGCAGAACAATTGAGGTTAATAACACATTACCTCAGTGTGAACTTCAGAAATGAGTTAGCTTTATTCCAAAATACCTTGGTAATACTTTGAATGGATTACAGCTTCTTTTTAGGAGAGAAAACAAACCCAAATCCTCCTTGGCTGGGTTTAACTCTTTGTGACACATTCTGCAAGTTCGTGTTGAGTCAAAACCCCCAGGTTTGCTCTAGACAGATTATAGAAAATCATTAAATTTGGAGCTGGGAGCTGAAGTCACTAAAGTAGCTGAAGGCTGGGGAGTGGAAGCAAGGCAAGTTTTAAAAGCTGCAGCAGACGTGAGTCCAAGGACAACAGCACCTGTCCCCAGATCCCCTCTGCCAATGTTTGCCCCTCTGCATGCAAGGCCAAAGTCAGTTTTCTGCCAAAGTATTCTCAATGAATGATTTTCGGCCTGGCATGAACTGCTTGGAGGCTGATAGAAAACACTGCGTAAGATTTTTCTGCAATAAAAGATCCTACAGTCCATGTCTAGACAGAGAAAATCAGGAACAGGCTGGGGTTTAGGCATTTAAATACCTAGGGACTACCATGGTAATCCTAGCATAGCCAACATCCATCTTAATATTATATGCTCAGAGTGTTTTAAGAAGAGTAAATTCCTTAGGGTCAACTCCAATCTTCTTCTCTATCCTTGAAAGAGAAAAGTCTTTCCTTGCAGTGAGTCTTTGTGATGAAATGCCACCTTCAGCTTTCTCTGTCTGGGGGATGTTTCCAGTCTCTGCTCCATCAGTTGCCAGTGTGGCTCTCACAGCAACAGAGTCACTCAGAGTCTCTGCATTGAACTCATCATGCACAAAGTGTCCAGGAGACGGTTGGCAGCAGCCAGAAATAAACAAGGAGGTGATTGTTTATAAAATAACACAGGTCAGAAGCCCCAGTCCTAATCTGGCTCCTGTTTTGCCCAACCTGCAAGGAAAGACAAGGTTTTCATTTTATAAAGTTCACTAGTGAAATCAACAAGGCAGGCGAATGGTAGGGAAACAAGGTTTGGTTTCATTCCATAAGTTGAGAAGGACAGAACCTACCGGTTATCACATTTATTCCAAACATTACCCCAGATATAACGCTTCAGAGAAAGACAGCAACTGCTTTTGTTCCACTTTTGCCCACATAAGCACCCCAAAGTCTTTCCAGAAAAAAAATCAGCAGACTTCCTTGCTAAGTTTACATTTTGATGAAATGACAATTTTTTTCAACAATGAGAAAACAAAAAAGCATCAGAACTCCTCATCACGCCTGGCTAAAGTTCACTCTGCACTACAAGCTTGACTTAAAAATGTTTCCTTGAACTCTTCCATTCCTGCTCTGCTCTCTGGTGCATGGCCTCCTGGTAAAAGCATGTTTGTTCTCCAGGAAGTTTTAGCAAAATCAGATTAGGCGGTTTTGAGGCAGGACTGTGGAAAATTAGAGGGTTTAATTCTCTTTTAGATTTTGGTGGCAGGAGGGGAAAAACAAAAAAAAATATCTGGACCTCAGGACTAGCGCAATCTAGCAAAAATATTATATATACATATGTATATAAGCATATGTGCATACACACACACACACATATAGATATATATATGTAGGTATATATGCCATATTTACTTCATTCCTGCCTAAAAACTTTGCCTATTTACCCAGCAGGCTGACTGATTCATTTTGATGCAATCTGCACCAAATACTTCAACCTCTGAGAACTTCTTAAAAGCTTAGTGTTGTTTCCAAATTTTTCATAGCTCAGTGCTTGTGGAGTTTGTAATTGCTGCTGGGATCTCTGGAGGAATTTGTATGTTCAGGTAGATAAGCTGCTCAGAAGATCGAAGTTCCTCAAAGATTAAACTTACATAGAAATCGAATGTACTCTATATAAAGTCTGGTGCTGATGCCACCCATGTAAATTTTATAGCCATGTTTTAAACCAATGGAATTAATCCTGATTTATTTTCATACCTATGAAATAATAGCAAGGGATTTAGTTGTACAATCTTTGCTGCAATTAATTATTTCATCAGATCTTGCTATAATCAAGTAGGAAGTCAGAGAAAAAAGGACCGTGTTTCATTTTCTGTTATACTTGCAAATGCAGCCATTAGTAGAGGCAGAGGCTCATGAACAAATAAAAATTTACTGCTGCCCTCTATATGTACATATTTTAGAACCTTTTATGATTTGAAGTAAGCAGTTGATTTAGACCTAAGTTGGAATCTGTCTTTTGCCATATCTGTAACATCTGCAATTAACTTTGAATTCTGCTCCAACGTGCAAAGTGAATAACCACAATTTAAATTCTGTATTGCCTTAATTCTAAACACTTAGCTACGTATCAGCAAACTCATCTAAACAAACGCTTTTTCATTTTTGTCATGGCTTCTCAGAGAAAGAGAAGGAGAAAGAGAAGGAGAAAGACTCAGTTTTCTGAAGAAAAGCAGCGTGTGGATGTTTGGTACCGCCTTGTGACAACAGTCTGGGCTGCTGCCCTTCCACTGAGCTGTCATATTCCCAGATGGGATCCTGGGACTCCAGGTGTGGCTGCAGCCTGCTGGGGAGAGATGAAAATGCTTTTGCTTGCATTTTGAGACCAAGCCAGATGGCAGAGTGACATGTGGGTCAGGCATGATGTGGCAGGTAATGGTGCCTTGCAGCCCCTTAACCTGGCTCAGCTCCCGGGCCAGTGAGGGACTTGAGGACATGCTTAACTTTTTGCTGTTGAAAATGAAACTTAGGCCTGTCCTTAGGTGTTTTGTTAATCAGGATTGGATTTCATCACCTGTTTTGTTAAGCTGTTGTCTTAGACCTTTGGATTGTTGTTAAGACATTGTCTGTGAGCTGTGCAATAGAGACCTGGTGCTTTGAAACTCTTGTCATATTCCTTTCAAAATGACAAAAGGAAGCAATAAATGTCCAGACTTCTTAGGACTGGGATTTAAAAATTTTTTTTTTTAATTTTATGCGTATATTTGCAAGTGTATGTAAATGTATTAAAGCATGGGACTGTACAATAATGATCAAACATAAATATTTAGGATGTTCATACTGTAGATGACAATTCTCATGATGATGGAATTGCAGTCAATTTTTATTTCATTACAGGCTGACTAGAAACTGATGGCATAATGATGTTAGATGTTCACCTTACACTGCATAGATTGCCCCAAACTAATGCCTTAAAGTTAGCTGTTTGCTAGATAAATCTTCTTTATCATCTGTTTGTTTTGACAATGTAACTTCAATACTCCATCTGTCTGTCCTCTATTACATTTACCAATGGGGGAAAAAAAATCAATAATCTATTACTCTCCCAAAGACCCTGTTGTTGCATTAGAAGGAAAAGCATATTTGCCTGGATATGTAAGGGGTGAGGAGGGTGTGAGCTTGATGTTTCAAAACCGCCACGTGCCAGCCTACTGCAGGTTGTGCTATGTATGGAACCTAGAATTCACCCTCTAAGGAAAGACCAGAATACCAGTGGCACTGTGAAAGCGAGAGATGAGAGTGGCAATAACCTCTTGGTTTGTCTTTACCTGCAGGGCCATTGTGGGAGTCTCTGGCAGACAAAGACTTTCCCTTTGGTTGTTTTCTATCCCTTACTCCATGTTTATCAGTACCCTGTGCTCCCACAACATCCGCTCTGTCCAAGGAAACCGCAAGGCTGTGGTGGGGCAGAGGCAGCCGCTGTTCAACTTCTGTCTCACTGTCATCTCGTGACTGGGGGTAGGTCAAGTGGTGTAACTGGAAATCAGACTGGCAAAACAACTGTTCCAGTCTTTGCACTTCCCCTTCCTGGCCTGCTAAACCTACTCTTTCTGACTCAGCAACAGTCAGAACCATCCTCATAACTGAGTATATAAATATACTTTTTCTGCCTTGGTTCAACACATGAGGCAGTGAGAAATAAAATGAAAAATTTCAGATGTTGAAAGTTTCATATGTACCCTTTCCTACATAATCCAAAACACTGAGTCTGTAGATAAGAAAAAAGCCTGCTGGGATCACAGTAAAAAACATTCTGTTTATGCTGCTGTTCAGTACAATACCTCAGAGAACCGTGGCGGATGATGTACGTGCAAATAATGTTTACTCCGCTGAGAAAACTTAAAAAAATTGTCACCGATTACTGCCCACAACGTGGTTCTTTCAGGAGCTCTGGGTATAATGAAATGGTTCTTGGTTAAAAAAAAAAAAACAAAAAAAAACAAAACAAAAAACAAAACAAAACAAAAAAACAAAACAACAAAAAAAAAGTGGTCTTTGTCAGCTCAGATGACATTAAGAATGCAAAACTGTGGAAAGGTACCAGCAAAAAAAGTCAGAAGGTCACTCAGCTAGAGATATCAGAGACATGCCAAACTCAAAAGCTGATATCTAGCACCCCTCAATGAATTAAAAGAAATAAGAGTATTCCTAATTCAATTCATTTAAGTAAGTGGATCCACACAACCCTAGCAAGTGTGTTCCACTGTGCTCCATGTCTTTAACTCCTTTTGAGGGTAGTGTCTGCATTTGCTGCCTTTACTGAGATGGCCCCTAGCCTGCATCTCGTACCAGACCAACCACTGGACCTTCTCCAGGGTCCTCCACTGGATTTAGGTGGAGCTGAGATGCGCCCACCAGAGCATGTGGAAAATTTTTGGCTCCCATGTTGCTGGTCAGCACTTTTTAATCAACATGCAAGCTGCAGGGTACCCACCAGGCTGCTGTGGGGGGAAGGTAAACTACACACGGCTGTAAACACGGACACATGTACAAGTTTTAGTGTTGCATACCCACAGCTATTGAGACTTGGGTGCACACACTAAGGATAAGTGAGGAATAGCTACTCATTCCAATGACTACATTCCTAATGAATAAATAATATTTGGCCAGGAAAGGAGAAGGAGCTTGCTGCGTCTGAAGCCTTGTTTGGACTAGGGTTCATATTCCTACACCAATAGTTATTCAGGGAATGCAGAACAGCTCTTATAGAGGATGCTGAAACATGGTCAGCTGAGAACAGCAAATGGACTGCTCAGGTACTCAACCAGATAACTGGGCAGCCAGGTCCAAAGATGTGCTCTGGGTATGCAAGTGGGGCTGGATGTCCTGACCTCACCAGGTGCCCTAACAATAACCGATTGGCTTTCCTAGACGAGCGAAAACATCTCTCTTTCTCTTTGGCATTTTGACCAGAAATCCTATCCTACCATGGAAACCTTTCTTATGAAAATTTCATCAAAACTGGCATATTCCCAAGAGAAGTCTCCATTTCAACAAAGTGGCATTTCCCAGTGATAAACTATGTTTCTGGAAAATGCCCAAATAACTCTACTGCTTGGCACCTGTTTAAGTTGCTAAATATTGGATCAAGTGATTCACATTACCGTGGAGTACCATAGATTTTTTCATTATATGATACTTGGAACAAAGGCTCTCTTTTACAGTACCAAAAAGCACTCGGGGCAGGGTGAGAGCTCAGGGGTGGGCATGATCAAAACCATCATGCTTTACCCAAGATGAAACACTGGAAACAATGCCCTCCCAAGGTGCACCTGTCCCTTTCTGCTCTCCCTCCTGCATTCCCCTGACATGTTTCTGCACACACAGGTTTAAGGAACTTTAACTGGTTTTACAAAAACAATTCAATATGTTTCTGTGAAAGTGGGCTTGGTCCACCATCCACCACAGCTTCACAGACAGCTCTGCCCAGACAGCTGAGAAAATCCAGCAACACCTCAAGATCAAATGCAGGTGGGAAAAGGAGCAAAGTAGACTTGTGGGGGTCTTGTTGCTGGTGGCAACAGCAAGTCTGAGGGACAGAAGACCAAAGCTAAAAGTGTGACATTGCTCCTATCTCAAACAGGTATTTGGTGTAAAGATCTGATTCTTGCAAGCTTGATTCAAAACTTACCAACGCCCACAGAAATCACTTGTACTGACTTCAGGAGTTCTGGTCTCTAAAGCTATTCTGTAATCTAATTTATGTGCAAGAGCCAAACCAAATAATGTTTGCTTTTGGTAGGACAGAAATAGCAAATCCCTGAGGATATTTTCTTTTCTTCAGAGATTATGAAGCTTTCTTACTCAGATGGAAACCTCAACGGTAAAATTCATCCTAATTTTATGCATCTAATGTCTTTACATAGCTAATGATCAGACATGATTCATTCTAGCTACCTGAGATGTCTGCTTTGGGATGGGATAAAAGGCACCCCAGGCAACATGGATTCTCTTGATTACCTCCCATCTGACCATTACAGATGAATCCTCTTCCAATTTTTGGAAATAGAAAACAACATCTCTTCAGAAGCAGGTTAACATTTGTGTCATGATGCTTATAACAAGTTTCTTGGTGACTCAGACAGCATAGCTTCGAAGGGGTGAAGCACGGCTAGTTTGAAATTCTTATTTTCTCTCTGTTTATGCACACATATACACACAGAGCTACTTTAAATACATAAATGCTGAAACCCCATTTTCTTCCATAATCGGTAGATTCTCTACTACAAAGACTCAACTCCTTGAGCCTGGCACCCTATGGGGTCACTTACGTGACTGCAAAGTGGATGCTCACTCCTGCTGTGAGCTTTACATCTGCTTAGCACAGCTGTGAGTGGCCAAATTTAGTACAGGATGGCAGAGAACTGAGTTCTTAGGAGTCTTATTCTCTTTGACTGCAGATTTTTTTATCCCCTCAGTGCACAGCTTAAGCAATAAATTTCCAACAGGCAATCAAAATATGTACTTAACCCAGTGAAACTCTAAGAAGAAAAACACTCTCAAAAAACATTTGACAGCAAAACTGGTGACTAACTGACAGCAGGTCTGATAAAATTATCAGGAAATCATGGGATTAAATAAATACAGGTGCATTTCCTTCCTCTATTCTCCCATTTCAATAGATACAAATTAAATGTAAATGGTTATTAAAAAAAAGTCTGTGTGGCATTTAGTGGCTTCAAAGGCCTTTGGAGGCTAAAGATTTTTATTTATTCCTGCAGCATATGGAAGATAAGCAACAGCACGGTAGGATATGGTGCTATGGAAAGAACCCCTGCCATTTCCAGCTGGTAGCCTGAAGCGATGTAAATTCTTTGACTTCTCTGCTATGGCCATGGATGTGACCCCTTGTGACATAAGTTCCTGTTCACTGCACCCTTCTCTTCAGGGTGGCATACTGTGCAGTGTTAGGACATCCCAAGGAACAAGAGATAAATGAGTGGCTCTGCCACAGGTTTTTCTCAGCTTCCCTGTTGGTGGGATAATTATAGTTTTAAATGACTGTTATTAATTTAATGACCTGTTGCTCCTTGAGGAGAGTACTGTGAAGAGGTTTATCCTAGTCCTGGCAAACAGCAACTGTCTGGTCTAGCTCACATGCTGGAGGCTGCAGAGACTTGGCCGGGCTGTGTTGAAAGTCCTCATACTGGTGGACTTAATGGGAGTTTTCTATTCTCTCAGACTGTCCCAAAATGCAGAAATTGATCTCTTGTGGATAATTGTTGGCCTTGTAGGCTTTTTATGCTCAAATAGGGTGAATACTGAACACCTCAGCTCCTATTTTGGAATAGGAGGGAATATTTTTGGAATAGGAATATTTTGGTTACCACAGAAACCAACAGGTTTTGGGGGTGTTGGTAGGACAGAGATTTTAAAACATTTTTTTCAATGCTTTGTCACTCTCCTTAAATTTGTGCCAATAAAGGGAGTCCAGAACAGTGTGTCTGCAGAGAGCTGTGAGGCTGAGAAGAACCTTGTGCTTTTCTGTACCAAGGAAACCTCATGAGAAGGTAAAAAGCATTGCAAAATGTCATTGAAGGGAAGGCAAGGTTGGGATTCATGTTATCTGAGTACGAATGTAGCGCTTTACACCACACAGAGGTCAACATCTGGGTTAGTTTTTGTGTCTTGACAGATTTACTTTTCAGATTTGACCCCTATTCCCAGACTGAATGAACTGCCTTGTGGAAATTCCTTTTTTTCTCCACTGACTACAGAGACAGTGTAAACAGTTCAGCTGCAGACATCTACACTGAAGCCCTGACAGTAGCCGAGGCAGCATTTAATGCACCAAGAGAACCAGCAGAAGCAGCAGCTTATGGAGATGGGAACAGGATCTAAGTTAACACCATGAACACCAACCCCCTGACAAAACTGTGCTGCCATGTCATTTTTCACTGGAAGAACTTGATGCAGAAAAATGCACCTCTCTTGCTGCTGAAATCTCACAGTAGCTCCCTGCAATGATGTCTGAATCAATACATAAATGTAGGAAAGGCTGGAGTCTGTGTGGGTCCAAGAGTCAAGTGCAGAGTCACTTTCTGTCCATCATTTTCTGCAAAGACTCCAAACCAAGTTAATTATTGGTTTGTTTCCAGTTAGACATTTGTAGCTGTTGAGTCATTGCTGCTAGGGCTAAGTCTCAGTCTGAGGAAAATATTTTTGGGAAGAAAATCCTTGTTAGTAACTACTGAAAAACCTCAGTCTCATAAAAAAAATAAATCTAATTTCTGTGGGGAAAATAAGAGTTAAACACATGTGCGGCTACTGTGGATATTCCTTTGCTACACTTTCTTTGGGACTCTAGTTTGTTCTGCCCTCCCAAGGGTCTCTTGGGAATGACTGGATGCCTTTTCCTTGGAAGTCAAAGCAGAAAAAAAGCTCTTCAGACAAAAGATTAGTTCAAAGAGAGAGAGTGAGAGGAGTACATCCCGAACATATCAGTATCAATGAGACCTCTCTAATATGCCTTGATATGCAGTTGTACAGACCTATCAAAGGTGTTGAAGAGACAGCTAAAGTGAGAAGAATAATTCCAAAGTTGAGTAAAGTAAAAGCCACAGATCAAACCTTATTAATGCCTGTCTCTTACAACATCCACGTCAGAAGAAATTAGCACCTCTTGGCACAAATCCCACATGTACACAAAGCAAATAATGCACAAGTAAAGGCAAAAAAAGAGATGAATATTAAAGCAATCACTCAAAGGAAGGATTCATCTCCTGATCCTAACTATGCATGAAGTAAAAAATTAAATGTCTATAGAGAAATTTTATAGGCAGAAAAGCAGCTGGGTACACCAGGGACCAGAGTCAAAGCGTGGAAGCTGTGAAGAACAGATGAAGAACTCAGTTTGATCAAATGGGATGATTAAACCCCAGTGAACTGAGAAATAATGAATACTGAGATGAGTAATGGGGCTAAACACTGATTAGAACTAAGCACCTGTTTAGAAAGAAAACCAATCATTTTAGAGTACCAACGAAAAGAAAGGTTGAAGTCAGAGCAGTGACAAATATTGCTGTGACAGAAAGCCCCTACAGTACTCTGGTTGAATAGAGATAACAGAGGTAAATAACTTAAAAGTCATGAATTCAAGGGATGTGTGTGTTTGATTTTCTCTCTTCTTCAGTACAGGTCAAAAGGACTGGAGTTTGCAATCATGTTGATGAAAATGAAAAGACCAGAGGAGAGCTAGGGAAAAGGAGAATTGCTCTGTGTCTAATTTACCGTGAGATGAGGGAACACATAGTGATGAGCCACACAATCATCTTTCACTGTTTTGCTGCTCTGTACAGCTGCAGTGGCAATACCATGTCTGTCATCCATTAACTTTTGGTGTCTATAAATGTACAATTGCCCCTTGCTGGCAGCAATGATCACGTATCTGAAATTCTCCTAATCTCTAACGAGACTACTCCAGGCACATCCCACCTCTGCTGATCACTTTGACTGGCTTTATATCCCCCACTATGAACATAATTCAATAATTTTCTATTGAGTTTGGGGACACAGCAGCCTTTCAGAACCTACTTTTCCAGCTTGTTGTGTCTGTGTTTGCTGGCCATCCCCCTCATCAAACCCAACAGGTTTCATTTTCTCCTGGCTGTGTGAGGCCAAGGACGAGAGTGTGTGTGCATGTAGATGTGTCTCTATAAAGGGAAGCCTGGCACTGCACTTTTTACTGAGGGAGGTACAGATGCTGCAGCCTACTCACTCTCTCTTCTCCTCTTGGACTCCTACACTCATCAGCAGCTAGAAATACTCCAGAGACTGCACTAACCTACGCTGGCTGGGAAAGGTGCCAAAGTGGCTGTTGGCTGAGAGTTGCTGAAATCTGCTTCAGCATGGCCTTTCATACCCTCTGTTCGACCCTCCTAAACCCTGGGGGATTAGTCCCCCTCTGAGCCTCATTATACCATCCATCAAAGAGTCTCCACATGAGGGTAAATCTCAGCTGGCCAAGGAGAGCTGGAGGTTGGGCAGCATAAAGACCTTCATTCACTTTCCAGCTGAGGCTCTTAATTTTTAGGCTTGCTGGCTGCTTATATACAGTGTGAAATGCTCAAAGTGACTACTTCCTGGGATAAGGAATTAAAACAAACAAGTAAACAGAGAAGCAATGTTAGCATGTTTCTGCCCTACTATTAAAAACAGTTTTATGATCCGGAGAGGATACACCGACTGATTTTGGCAGTGATCACTCATTTAATCTACTCTGCACATACATGCATCTGTCATCTTACTTACAGCATTAGCTGTCACCATGGGACTCTGTCTTTATTTTCTTCAACAGATTTTTAGTGGGTTCTCTAGACCTAAAAATAAACAAGCTCTCCTGGGGAATATGTTTGTCTCCTCAACTCTCATGTGCAGGTTGCAGCATGATTCCTGCTGGCTGTTCGGAGATTTATATTCCAGAGCTCTGCACAGACCTGCCAAGCTGCAGGATGGGAGTGGAAGCCAACAGACGAATTATAGAAGTTGCTGGGTGTTTGCAGCAAAAGGAACACTGACTTCCATAGAAACACGGGGGCTGATCTTGCTTATCCTTTTGCTTTTGGTACTGAAATCGTCATTGTGGACTACAAGACCTTCTACAATGGGATTCCCCTACGGGCCAGGCATCTCCATACCAGCTCTGCTGCAAAATATGGTGAACTATAAACTGATCTGGATTACTTTGTGCATGTCTATATCAAATATGGAAGCTCATTCCTTTCTGCATGCACCTTCAGGTCCCTCAGAGTCAAACCTTTGCGCCTGCAGAACTTGATCATTAGGACACAGGCTATGAGCTCTACTTCACTATCTGAGTCCATTTGATGGACTTAGGGGATTTAATTTTTTAATTATTCCACTTGGAGTGTTGTCTTACATGGAGAACTCTGAATCACAGAATGACAAAAAATGTCTAGGCTGGAAGAGACCTCTAGAGATCACCTAGTTCAGCATTTTGTTGAAAGCAGATTTTAGATTAGGTTATGAGGGCCTTGCCAAGTCAAGTCTTGAATATTTCCATTGAGGAAGACTCTTCTGCTTTTTTAGGCAACCTGTTCCAATATTTAATTGTTCTCACAGTGAAGCATATAGTTTATATCCAGGTAGAATTTATCTTAAATCCAATTGTGCCTGTTGCCTCCTGTCTTCTCACTGTTCATCCTTGTGAAGAAAGTACCTTCTTCTTCTTTATAACTACCATTAAGTATTGGCAGATCATGATTAGATTCCCACTAACCTCCTCTTCTCAAGGCTGAACAAACCCAGTTCCTTCAGCCTTTATTCATACATGAAGTTCTCCAACCCCTCTTGTCATGCTGAGATTGTCTCAGACTTTTTAGCAGCTCCAAGTCTGATCTTGGCACTTATTGGTTATGTTGAATCAGGCACAAAACACAATCATGCAAAAAATGACCTGTCTCCTGCTTTATATAGCCCAAGGCAGCTTTGCAACAGTGATGTAAGAACATCTTGGGCTGTAGAGCCGGCTGTGAGTCCTGCACTCAGTCTCTGAGGCTGCCAGACTGACACAGCTCAGCTCTGCTAAGCACACACACAGACACACATGTGCACACAAAGTCCCTCCCTCGGAAAGCTGGTTTAACTGATCTCTTCAGAATGCTTTGGCCATATGGTTCTGATTATTTATAAAGATAAAAGTGTGTATTTTTCTCTGTCTAAAAATAACCAGACTTGGGAAGGAAGATGCTTTTGTGTAAATTATTTAAGAATAGGAAAGCTGCTAATCCCTGGAGAAAGCCCTCGCTGGCGTTGGACGCGGCTCCAGGAAGCCCCGGAGAGGACAGGACAAGGGGCCTGTCTGCTCAACCATGCTTCAACAATGTCCTTTTACACCCTCGGCGTGACCACCCTGAATGCTCCCTCTTGAGCTAGTGCACGTTCCTGCAGAAAGCTGATGAAAGGCAGCTGCAGGGCAAATATAACTCATGGCATTCTCTGTTGTGGCTTCTTTCCTCCCCCTATGCTTCGAGATTTTAACAATGTCCCTTAAACTCTCACTGAATGCGACTCTAATGAGGCTGGAAGGCTGAAGGCTGACATCTGTGGCTGCTCAAACTCATTTGATTTGTGGGTTTGGGGTCTAAGCTGCCATGGTGGAGGTTGTTCTAAGCTGCCCAGCAGTTTTGGGCAGGGTGAACAATATGGATATATGTGGTGAGGAAATTCAGGTTTAAGATGGGTGCGTTCATTTAAGGTCAGCACTGGGTTGGATGAATGGCCCCGGGTGTGGTTGAAAAACATGAACCATCTCTCTCTTCTGCTCCTCCTTCTCTGCTTTCAGGCTGATGTCATAACTAGGGTGAAGTATGGCCCGTGGC
The DNA here is from genome assembly GCA_013397755.1 of Cnemophilus loriae. Taxonomy (NCBI): domain Eukaryota; kingdom Metazoa; phylum Chordata; class Aves; order Passeriformes; family Corvidae; genus Cnemophilus; species Cnemophilus loriae. The sequence goes on from VZTF01006489.1 coordinate 2,558,374, forward strand.
TCCTTGCAGCTATCGTGTGACTCCTCCATCTCTGACACCCTTGACTGGCTGTGCTGAATCTTGGCACAAGCATAGAAGGCAGCCAGGCCATGGCTGCCTTTTCAGTGGTGGTGTTTGGAAGTTGTCTGTCCTAGAAGCTGTGTCCTTCTGCTGTACCTATCCTGCCGAAGGATTTCATGAGGTTAAACGCACTAACATTTAGCAAGGTCTCTGATACAAGTGTGAGCATGATGGAAAATGTGAGTGCTGCTCGTTCTGGTTCAAACAAGCAAACAATTAAACTTTGAATTTCTTCTCAGTTATGGCAGCTTTTCTTGTGACTTTCTCTGTCTTTTTGCTGATGCTGAGCAAGAAAACCTGTTTGTAAGATTTATGGTTACATAGAGCTCTCTTTAACAAGGACTTTCTATGGCACAATTCATAACCTTCCTTTTCCTCCTTTCATCCCCAGTCTCATGTTGTAGGAAAGTGTTTCTTCAGGGTGAAATTGTTAGGGGACCAACTATTTCTGTCTCCCTGACATTTCTCATTACAATCTTCCTCATTCCCCTAAACGGTTAGTTTCTGACTGTCAGCATTGCACAAGCTCTTTATGACAGTGGAGGAAATCTGACATTTAGCTGAGCTTTGCATTGGTAATTTGGGTGTAACAGAGCAGTGAATGGTTTTTATCGATACTATTGTCATTTTCTGAAATTGCTCTGGGAATATAAAAAGCCAGCATTCTGCATCCCAGTTTCTCTCCTGTGGTAAGTGTTGGCCTGGCAGACTACTATCTCATTCTAGCTCCCTCCAGTTTCACAGAGGATCCAGACTTGTGTCCCATTCAGATCCTACAGGCTTTTGTGGCTGCAACTGCTGTATTATGGCAGTACCTCTCAATTTCATCCTCCCAATGTTTCCGTGAAGAAGGGAAAATACAGTTGCACCCATGCTGTAAATGAGGACCTGGAACATAACTAGACCCTCTAATTTGTCTTTGATTGCACACTGGAAGTCTGTGGGAGGTCAAGAGATTAGCTCAAATTCCCTCCTTGGAAGCAAGTGGTCTCACTGCTGGATGACCTCTTCATCTTTAAAACTACCTCCTCCCAGCCCTCTGGGACCTCATCTTTTGCTTCTGTTTCTCAGTCAGTGCTTTCACAGCAGAGCTCAGGCTCGGAGCCTTGCTCTGGGCTGCAGTACAGAGCACTGAGCTGGCACTGGGTCAGGGAGAGGACTGCCAAGGAGTGCCAAAGCCTCTCAGCAGTGTGGTGGATGACAGCCAACCCCAGCCTCATGGCATCTTCTTCCTGTGCTTTGGGAGCAGGGAGAGGGGATTAGTCTTTCCTACCTTGCCTTCAAGTGGCCAGCAATATGGAAACGGTCTCATCCATGTCTCATGGGAGACCAGATTCCCTTATGCATTTCTTCAGAACTCCCTGGATTGAGGTCCAGTAGATGAGCTGCCAGACCCTGTCATGTGCATAATAATGATTACTGTCGAGCACAGAGTTTTTGAGATAAAATTATTGGACTTTGGCTTGATCTATGACAGAAGACACAAAAAACTCTTCAATCAGGATCCCCTGCTCATTCAAAGCAGGTTGATGAAGAAACTGTTCTATTCACCACCTTCTCTTCCTCAGAAGGACCCTGTGATTAATTACTGACAGGTAGTCAGGAAAAGAGATTCCTTCTCTGCTGAACGACAGCTGCATTCTGTTTTCATGCTGGTGGCAGAATTGGTGTTATTGTTTCAAATCCTCACAGGACATGTATTAATTAGTAGCAAGAGTGAGTTCCACAGATCCAGCGCTTATCTCTGACTCATTTCTCCGACATAAATACTGCCAGTGGAATCTCTCCTTGAAGAGTTTAAAAAGCAGCAAACAAACCAAGGATTCAAAGCAACATGTTGCAGAGACATGTTGCATGTCATAAGGCACATGCATTATTTCTGTGTGGGTCTGAGAGTCCTTCTGGGGCTGAAAGAGCATCTCAAACATAGTTAAAGATATTCTGTTAAGGTGACCTCTTGGTTACCTTCTTCCATCACAAGCAATTCCTAATTGTCAAAAGTCATCTTTTTTGTTGTTGTTGCAGTTGATTTCAAGGACTAAGAAGAGTAAGGAATTTTCCTCCAGGCAAAGAAAGGTAGCTGGAGATTTACACATGTTTTCAGTGGAAGTACACTAAATCCGTATGTCTACATTTGGAAGCACTCTCTGTTGGTTTTGGACATGAAAATAATGAAGTTGAGATTTCTGTTTTGCAAAAAAATAAAGTGTAATGGATGGAAATCATTTCACAGAGCCAATTTTGGATTTTCTCCTGCACTTTTTTTGGATTTAAAGAACTTTGAAAGGTAGGTTAATTCTAGCCCAGAGGAGATAAAAAACCTGAAAAATTCTATTCCACTTCCAACTAGCTAGCAGAAAAGAGGACTGCCTTGTTTCAGGTTTGTTTCCAATACATTTCCCAAATTCTTCTTGGCTCATATATTTTGAGATTTTTTCTTGCTTGAATTTTTTTCTTTGTAGAAGTTTTAAAGCCTGTCACTAAGCTCAAAAGTAGCATGGGGTCCTGCTCTCATTGGACAAGCCTCAGCAATTTTACTTAAAAGCTCATGCTCAAGTGTTAGTCAGCTTCAGGGTCTGCAGGCTGGGAAGAAAATATATGGATTTTTCAGAACTTGTACCAACATATCAGGTTAGAGCTGAATTTAAGTTCTGTGAAATGAAAATTCAAACCAATAGAAATATTTCCATATTTAAACATTCCAATGAAAACAATGTTAATTGGAATTATTCCCTTGCTGGGTTTATAAGCCAAACACTGCATCATTTTGCTAGAAAAGAAGAGCCAAATTTTTTAGCTTCCAGGAAGTTTCACAGTCTATTTTCATTCTTTATGTGGAGTGAAATACAGTAAGTATGGAATGACAAAAATTGAAATGCAAATTAAGTTTTTAAAATTATTTGCTGTGAGCAATACAGGAATGTAAATGCACTGAAAAATATGATCTCAGGGTTGAACATTCTCCCTGCTTAATTTGAAATCAGAGAGGAATTTCTGTACTTTTGAATTGCATCTTACGGCTGATGTTTGCAATGCTATCCCTGGTGCGTAATACAATGGGGTGTTAATTATTTAATGATGTGGACAGGCAGTCCATGAGAATGGGGAGAGTGGGAAATAAGAAAGATGAGTAGAAGGAAGCGAAGACAGCAACATAATATAAATAACCAACTTGTAAAGCTCTGTCCTGAAAAAAACTTCTGGATTGCCATAGCAGCAAAAGCCAGGAGTATGGCGTGGGCAGCATCTCCATCCCCCCGAAAGCCCGTGGCTGATGAAGGGAAGTGAGAGTCTGGGATGAGCTTTGCAGAGGGCTTTTTTTGGGATCCTTCGCCTAGAAGTTTGGAATCTGTTGCTTTAGCTGCAGATGCCTTCCAAGAGATGCATAAATGTCCCTTCTGGCACCCACGGTTTTTCTTTGGCAGAGCTTGGACCCTTCACAAACAGTGACTACTTCCCTGAAGAGTACTGTCTATGCCAGTCCTGAGGAATGGTCTCTCATACCTAATGCAGGCTTGAAGCCAAAATAGACCTTCACGGCATGTTGTTTCTATACTTAGGCAACAAATACCATACCAGTGCCCTCTCTCAGACTCCAGACCACAGCCAAGATAGAGTTTGGGAGACTAAACCAGAGAGGACCAAAGAAGGTGAGGTTCCAGCAATTCTCTAAGATCTTGCATTGCCAGGAATTTATTTTAGGAGTTGAACCTGGATGTTATCTTTTTGTCTACATGAGTCTTGAAAGCCAGCCCTGTAGATAACACTGTAAGTCAGCTTGGTAATGAAGCAATTTCCATTTAAACAATCCTATAAGTTTGTGAGCTTCCAATGAAATTGCCAGGGGCTGGTTTTTTGTCTTTGGTGGAAGTGTGTCTAGATCTATATTCCTTCATAGCACTTTTTCCTATATGTTAGATCTTGAGAGAATTAAATAATTCATCTACCAAGTAGAAATAATAAATTATCAGTGAAGGGGTTTTAAAATTCACTGTACATAAGAAAAGATGGATCATTATAACTTATCATGAAGTTCTCCTTACTGCCAAGCTTTGAGGTTCAATGCCATAATATAATAAAGCCAGTGAAGCTCAGTGATTAAACTCTGCTTCCTCAACCCCTTTAAATTCGGATGGGAAAAAAATGCACGAAGGGGATATGACTTAAATGGTGATGGGAGGGAATGGTAATAATGCCGAGTCAAAGAGAGGTCATTTTGAAACACACCTTGGGGACAGCAGGTGTGGTAATAAATTAACTGTATATGCTTCAAGGCAAGGCAAGAAAGACACCGAGGAATTCCAGCAAAGAGTAACTTGCACGTGGCAGAGCCTGCCAAGCAATAAACTGCTGATTTAGGGTCCATTCTTGGAGAAGCTCCATGCTCAAAACACCCACAGACAATTGAACAAACAGGGCCAGGCTTGTTCTTGCACTGCAGCCCCTTTCCTACGCTGGTGCTTTCCCAGCATGGTGCATTGATCTGAGGGGGTGCACCCTGGCTGGTGGAAGGCATTGAGACACAAGGTGCCCTTGGAGGAGTTTTGGATCCATCTCTCCTTCCATACCTACACTAAAATTATCTCAGTGCCACCTAACCTATTTAGCGGCCCCTGGCTGTGGAGCTGACATCCTATGACAGACAATAGTTCTTGGGGGACTGCAGTAGCCTGCCCTCCACAGCTAACCCAGACAGGAGGGGATTTCATCCCTTTCCTTCCCTCATACAGTGGAGGGTAACTCGAGGAAGGAATCAAGGTTTTAAAACTCATGCTGCCCTCCTCTGTGCCTTCATCCTGAGAATGAATAGCACAAAAACCAGGTGGTGCAGCTACTTTAAAAGACCTGAGAATTCATTATCCTGATGTCTTCACCCTCAGATTCAATAATGCACACAAATAGGCTCATACTTCTCATTTCATCCTCCTCCGATGTTTCATAAACCAAGTACTGAAAATCAATATATGAATTTTGAAAATTGTGTTCAGAACCCTCCAATGAGGAGAAACCCAATCCAGCATCAACAATTGCTGAACAGACAGTTTTATGGTTACATTTTTAAGGCTTTGGAACAACAACAAAGAAAAAGATCTTACATGTAGCAGTTGCTGCAGTTGAATTTTAATCACCCCAGACTACGAAGTTTTGCTGACTTTTGTGGACCCTGAAATTACATGACCTAGATTCTGCATCTCCTTTTGCTCATTTCAGAAGTCCAGATTTAAGAAGCAGATCTCTGTTTGTGACACTTTAATGATCTGCAATTTACGCAGAAGAACGGGACACTCAACAGACAGCTTTCAACATTGCATTTTTTGGTAGGAAGTTTTACTGTGCAATTTCTCTTTTCATCCTGTATCCATGTGCTGAAAGTATATGAAGATGAAGTTCCATGTATTCAAGGGTGGTAAGATTGAACCTTAAATGGAAATCAGAGTGCATTTCCATCTCTCCTCTCCCAGTATACTTTGTTTATAGAGATGTCATGGTGTACTCAAATATAGCCTTCTACTTGTTAACGCTTACAAAAAACATCTCAGCTCAATTGAGGAAAAGTGGGCAATTTGCCTGTCTAGATTTCTCAAAATATAGAATTTTATAGTGAAACAAACCCAGATAATCTTCCCAAAAAGCTACATTTTGCTTTAGGTCTGAAATATCAGTAGTTTGTTTCAATTTTCTTTGTGAGAAAGTGACTATTAAACATATTTTTCTAGTCTCTCCCAGCTGAAGGATGTAAGATCTGTTTAGTTAATGGATTTTACATAGGAATTAATGGGAGAAAGGTTGGTGGTCTTGCTTTCTAGGGACAAGTTTAATTCACTATCAAGCATTATAAAGAAATCAGTGGTCATGACATTCCTTAGAAAATCCTGCCTGAAGAGAGAGTCTTTGCCTATAAAATACAGAAAAATTATGATCTTGAGAAATAGCTGATCAGCTTCATATATGTCAGGAGCAGACACGACTTCCTTGACATCCAGATCCTATTCTGTCTCAGAAATGGAAGTTGTATCACAGGAGCATGGAGTAAGAAACAGCTTGGAAAATGAGAAAAAAGGAAATTACATCTCCATGTAGTTGGACAGACGACAACAATATGTAAGAACTAACAGGTTCAAAAAATGGGAAAGAAAATAAGCTCTGTGCAACTCGAAATGGACAACGCAAAAAGTAGCTAAGATTGGCCAAAAGAGGTGAAGAGTCTTAGGAAAATTAGGCAGGTCTCTCGCAAAAAGAAGAGTAGAATAGTGCAGCGACTTTCCAGGAGAAGGTGAGGAAGCTTTCTACTACAGATGAGATCCTGAGGTATGAAGGGACAGCCTCCCGGTCCCCTGGTAGTGACCTGCACTGTAACTGGTGACATCATAGGAAGCTTCATTACACACATCCTGGGAGACACTGCAAATGGGAGAGAAATCCCTCTTGGTTGTAAAGAGGAAAGGTTGTAAAAGGGAAGAGATGGGGACCCTTTTGGCTCTGTAAATTTAGAAGGGAAAGGGAAAAGAGAAGACACTCTTCATCTCAGCTCATGTAACCATTATGTGTTCATATATGATTCCAGGTCAGAAAGACTGCTGGAATATACCTTTGAAATACTGAAGTGTAAGATGTTTAGAAGCTACAGCTTCTCCTTGTCTTTCATTGGACAACACAACCATCTTCTCCTTAAACCTCTGTTTGTAATGTGGGAATGCCAGTGGCAAAGCTTAACAAACTCTGTAAATTGGTTATCTGAATAGTCCTGAAGGTCCAAAAAATCATGATCTTCCAAACTCAAAACAAGAAAACTGAGTTGTTTGGGTTGGTTGGTTGGTTGGTTGGTTGGTTGGTTTTTTAAAGGCGTCCTGTAGGAAAAGGCACCTATGAAAGAAGCATTTCCCTAATGTAAAGAACAGGAAAGTGGGAGTTAAAAACCACAGGTGAAAGTTAAAAGTTATAAAATATAAGTGATTGATAGGAAAAGCTAGAGGGTCAGTAGAATGGCAACAATTGCCAGGACTTCAAACAATAACAATAAATATTTTAGGGGAGAAAAGAAAAGCTAAGGTTGAGTATAAGTTATCTGCTGGATTCAGATGTAAAGTCCTGCAATAAGTATATATAAAATCAAAAATAGTAAAGAAAAAATATTCAGCAGATATTTCTGTTCTATGTTTGAAAGATACAAAACAAAGAAGAAAGTCTAAGCCTAGGTGATGTTGTGGATGAAAAAGAAATCACTATCCATATCAAAAGAAGATATGAAGCAGAATTCCATACCAGATTTCTTCAAATAAACAAATCAAGAAAATAATTTACATTAGGCATCAAGAAGGGCTGAGGCAAGAATTACCCAGATCTGCTGTGGTTATCTGATAATTCCTCCTGGCAAATAAGGCAGTGCTGTATCTTCAGACAATCCTCATTGTGATTCCTGTGTAAGAGAGAAAAGGGAGAAATCAGAGACCATCAGTCATTCTGATGTTTCTTATGGGCCAGACAGTGGGGCAGTAAGTTCAGGACTCTGTCAATGAAGAGTTAGAGCTTAAGAAGGTAATTGATGCCAGGCAAAATGGTTTTAATGGAACGTACATCTCGTTAAACAAGTCTGTTATCTCTTTTTGATAAGATTATAGGTTTGGATGATTAAGACAGCTGTGCCGAGGAGGTACCTTTGGATTTCTCCAAGGCGCTTCTCTTAATACTGCCTGACATACTGATTAAAATCTTGCATTAAAGGGAATCAACAGGGCAAAAAATAGATGGATGAAAAACTGCCTCACTGACAGAACTGGAAATGGAGTTAGCGCAGCTGTTGCTGGATGGGGCCATTAGTAGAGCACTTGTCTGGTCACCAGCTCTTGGTCGGATACCATATGATGCTTTCACCTCTGATAAAGCAGATGATACATGCTTTTTAACACATGTTGCGAGACGAATGATTAGAAAGGTCTGGTTTTTAGTTTTCATCCAGAAAATTAAGGCTCATAATGCCTAATCAAGAAGCAAGGACAGGAAAGAAAGAAAACAAATGTCTCTGCAGGAGATATAAAAAAAAAAAGGAGTATGTTTGTAGGAGAGTCATCCTTTCTTCGGACACAGCACTGGATTGTTCATTAACTAAATATTTCATCCAACTGTGCTGACATCCTTCCAAACAGATATGGAAATAAAGGAAGCCCAGAAGAGGCCCAGGCCCAAACACTAATTGAGAACTTGGAAATCAACCTTTTTTTAGAAGAATTAAAGAACAAAATCTATCCAATTTATTTATGAGAAACTGGGAATGAGGGATTTGGTCCTATCTGTGTCTCTGTGGATTGCTGAGAACCAATACCATATACCATAGCACGTTAAGTATAACTGATCCCTTCCTGAAGACAAGATGAATCAAGAGGCCTCTCAGGGTCTCTCCCAGCCTCATATTCTCTTATATTGTGATGTGATGTGATTTAAGTTAGAAAAAAATGGCAATGTCCTAGTTGTGAGATAAATTAGATATTTGAGCAGCTACCAGTAAAGGTGCTGAACTCTCCCTCACTTGAAGTCCTTACAAGGAGATTAATTATCCTGATTAAACAGAAGCTTAGTCCAGATTTTGGGGAAGATTGCACAGGCCTGTGCCACCCTGCAGGATCATGCTGTTAATCCACAGAATGGGAGTATTTCTGCCAACATATCATTGCTATTTGCACCTCCGTGCATCTTCTCTGATTGTTTCATTAAGCAGTACCTGAGCATCTCACTGTCTTCTATTATTTTTATATTTGTATGTATATATATATGTATATATATATATGTATCTATATAAAAAATATAATATATTCACATATATGTGTGCACACAAACACACACACACACACATATACAAAATAACACTCCTGGGATTAAATTTCTTCATGGTGCTTCTTTAATACACAGCACTATCTTCACAAAGTTACCTCTGAAACCATAAATCTGGACTTTTCTGGAGGCTGAGTTATTTTAAAAAGCCTGAGGAGGGGCGGGGTGGGGGGGGGTGTGTGTGAAGCTTTCAGCGGTATCTTCAGGCTGCTCTGTAAGTCTCCTGAGCTCTCCTGGGACACATCTTCACTACTTTGTCACCTTTGTACTTGGCTTGGGTCTTCTCATAGGGAAGTATTTCATTTTTCTTCCAAAAAGCTTGTGTCAGGGAAATCTCACCACAGCTAGATGATTTGAAGCATTTTGAACCTTTACTAAGAGAAATTATATTGGAATTGAATCCCTTCATTTAACTGAGAGGTGAATAGAAGGGTGTTGGGTGCAGACCTAGGGCTCAGTGCTCTGCACTGCCCCTACCTCTGCATGGGCTGCTACAGAGACCAGCACCCAGAGGTCCTGGTTACCCCTTTCTTACACACATTTCTGCAACAAGGGCTTATCTCTGAGGCATGAAGAAATACCAGTCATCCGGGATAAATTTCCAACAAACAAATTGTCTTAGAAGAAAACTGGCACGCCTTTGCTTCTGAGCTGTCATGTAATTATTATAATGCAATCTTTTCTCATATTTTACTACATTATTTCACGTTTATAAAGCAGGTGGGAAGTAAAGCACACATTTTATTACTTTGTAGAACCTAATGATTAGCAATATTCTTACAGTCTAGGTTTTCCAACAAATAATTGTCTGGTTTTGTCTTGTTTGGTATTAACACATTCCTAAATTATCATGATTTTTCCATCAAAGACTTTTCTATTCCTGTGCCTTATTTTTTCAAGTGATATCTCAAGCAGTATCATCTTGTAATAATTTAAGAATATGGCAAGGCTAGACTGTAGCACTAAAAAAAACATACAGAAGCTCTGGAAAATGTCAGAAATAGTGATGTGGAGAATACAATAATCAAAGTTCACACTCTCTGCAGTCACTGTTTTTCAAGATGTGCTCACAGGAGCTTCTGAAACTGAAAATTACTGGGGGTACCAACAGTGATTTAGGTGACCATAAGTTTAGGAGGGACGATTTTCTTTTCAATGCAGCTCCACTTGGCCCTTCTGACTCAGGGACTCAGAAAAGCTAGGACTGTTATATTATTATCATTATTAGTAGTACTTTGACTTTTTTGACTTAGTATTAACATTTTTTTCCCTTACAAAACAGGGTTTCTCAGTTAATAAAGTTCTTTTTCTTTTCAAGAATGGGTGCTGTCAAATCAATGTGCATACTTATTTTGTTTTTGAATCCATTACTAGGTCTTTAAAAGCACCTTCTGATTTATTACTCCTGGAGTAATTATTAGAAATATTAAGGTTCGTGGTGTCTTGTCTCCTGCTGATAATGTTTCTATTATGAGCATCTTAGAGAAAAGCTGATAGCTTAGCCTACTCTATACTACAAAACCTAATTCCCACTGATTTCGGTGGGAGCAGGGCAGCACCAGTTGATTCCTACTGATTTCAGTGGGATGTTAGGAACCATCTAAATAGGAATTAGAAACCTAAATACTTTGTTGTAGAAGGGATTTAGGGAGTAATAAGATGGATTTCTGTCATAAGCCAGGAGCTCACCAGCAGGAAGTAACTAAGGAGAAGAAAGACGTGTAATAGTCAGATAAAAGCTGAACACAAACCATAGAAATGGTGCAGGTGTGAAGAAGGCAAAGGCACTCCTGGAGTGTCTCAAGGGAAGTATCTCCAGCAGGGAAATGTTAAATTGTGCTGCAATACTGCACAGTTCTCATCACCCCTACAAAAAGAAGGATGAGTTTATACTGCAGCAGTCACAGAGAGTGGTCATGGTGGTGACTTGGGAAAGGAGAGCTCGCCGCTTGGAAAGAGCTGGGAGCTCGTCTGGTCTTGCAGAAGGAAAAGTGAGAAGAGGTGTGGCTGTCAGCTATGAACACACCAGTGGGTGAACACCAGGGAAAGACCAGAATGAGTTAATTTGAGAAATACAACTATGAGAAAAATTAAGTACTAACTGCTTATGGATAAATGTCTGAAAGCTGGAAAAGTGCTCCTAATTGTTGCAACAACTGCTGAGATTCTGGAAAAACCTCCAGTAGCGGTAATGAGGACAAAAATGCTTTTGTGGTTTGAGGGGGGGGTTTGTTCTCTCTCTCTCTCTCTCTNTTTGAAACATGATCAGCTTATAGGTGGAACTTGATGATATGTGACAGCTGGGGATGAGACTTGTCCCAGGAGATCCTTCCTGTATCCTATTCCTAGGGATTGTTAAGGATTGTTTAAACACAGGATTGTCCTCTGTCTCAAGCAGGCAGGGATTTCCAGTGGAGACTAATTCCTGTCAACATTTTGTATGTGACAAGAAAAGCCTGGGTCACAACAAAGCCTGCCACTGTCTCCAGTGTGGGCAGTCCAGGGAGCTCTCCCATTTTTCTGGGATAAAGAGCCATCTCTGAGGATGACTGAGGAAAACTCAGGAGCGTAAATAATGGTCCGGGCCATCTTTTAAAGTCTCAACAAAGATACTGCTGCAAGAAGTAGGACAAAAGAACAAAGAACAAGTATGAAGCCAGTTCTTTTGCAAGAGATGGGAAACAAAGATGTCTGTCCTACATGAGCCCTTGGGACTATTTATCTTGTGAAAATCTGGTGTTTTCTCTCGTTATTTATTACCGCTTTTTCCTGAAATAAGCAATACTGAATCTGGAGCCCAAGGTGAAATAAAACTCTTTTTTTGTGAATTGGAACAGTCTAATGGCCGTCATTCTGACCTGCTGGCTTTTTTCTGTCATTTTGGAAACGTCACACAGTGGCCAAGTCAACCCAGGCTCCCGGGCTAGCTTGCTCAGCTTGAGAGACCTGAGTGTGCCCAGAGGGCGTCTGCTTATATCTTAGCAAGCTGAATATAGCTTGTGAAATCTCATCATTTCCACTGAGTCTTACAGTGCTTAGAGTTGAGCAACTTCAGTGCCTGTCAAATGAGGCTTTAGGCAGATTTGCTAATAACCTTGAGAGATGGACAATACCGGAGCAGCACTGAATGAACAACATTTTCCATGTCAACATCTTTCACTTTGCAGAGCACTGCTCTGCCATGATCTCTTAGTTAGAAAGAGGGAGGCTGAGGCACAGTGGCAGCATACAAGAGCCTCTTTAATTAAAAATAAAGCACCTCTATGAATGTATCGTGCTGCTTGTTTTGTTGAACACATCTACCCACTCCCTTCAGTCATTCTTCTCATCCTGAGAAGCAGCTCAGGCTGTTCAGCTTCCAGAAGATGAAATTTGCTTTTAGAAATAACAGCAAACTAAATTCTGTGGTATTTATTGAATGAAAGATATTTACAGAAGGTGTTCGTTGTTGATCATACGATTCAAGTATCCACTAGCAGCAATGTGCGTGGCCACTTGAACTATATTTAGAGAAAATGAAAATCCTATTTTAGTCTGGTATTATTTGTCAAGTCACACCCAGGGGGGTCCATAGGCAAAATGGGCTTGTTGTGCAGGAGTCTGTACATATGTAATGTGGGAATCAGGAGTCTGGCTCAAAGGCTCCCATGATCAAAGCTATAAAACTGTGAAAGTGGGACAGAGAGGCTGGTAATTAGCTTATTCTGAGAGCTGTGCTTAGGTGCTGTAAAAATTCCCTATTGTCTGTGCAGATCCTAGGAAATGAGTCCTGATCCGACTCACCTATCGCGCCTCTCAGTTTCTGATGCCAAATGAGCTGCTATAGCTGAAATCAGTCATCAGTTGCAGCTGTATGTGACTCTGAATGGGGTTGTAAATGGAGAGAAATAAAACAGGATTCATCTCACCCTGCATTAGACACCCACAGAGTAGAGCCCTGCCCTACTCAGTGAAGAGACACAGCATCTTTAAGGTACGCCCTGCCAAGGCAGATGCCTAAAGCAGACCAGACAAAACTCTCCCTGAAAGTGCCTGTTTCTCTCTGTTCCCTCTGAAGAGTGCCCAGTTGATACCTGTGTGTGTGTCCTGGTTTTGGCTGGGATAGAGTTAATTTTCTTCTTAGTAGCTGGTACAGTGTTGTATTTTGAATTCAGGACAATAATAACTTGGTTAACATACTCCAGTAGGGGCTGAGCAGTGCTTACCCTGAGTCAAGGACTTTTCAGTGTCCTGTGCTCTGCTCTGAGCAGCTGCACAGAAGCCATGAGGGAGCATGGGCAGGACAGGTGACCTGAACTGGCCAGAGGGATCTTCCACACCACAGAGCATGTTACTCAGTATATAAACAGTCCCAAAAACCTGCCAAGGCAAGAACCATGTCCTTACAACAATGAAAGCAACCACTGGATGGCTGGAAACATAACATGTGCCCTATGCCACCACTTTGAACACTATACTGGGCCTCGAAAAAAAATTTTAGGGAGACATGGCATCCCAGAAATAGTGGACTCAGACAATGGTACTCATTTCTGAAACAATCTCATAGACACTTAGCACTGAGGGGCTGCATCACATCCCACATTGTGCACCAGCCTCTTGGAAGATTGAATGATGCAAAGGATTGTTAAAGACTGCACTGAGAGTAGTGGGTGGTGGGACCTTCAAACATAGGGGTACATATTTAGCAAAAGCCACCTGTCTGGCCAGCACTAGAGGATCTGCCAATCGGGCTGTTCCTGCCCAGTCAAAACTTTCATGTTCTGTAGAAGGGGATAGAGTTTCTGTAGTGCACATCAAGAATATGCTGGGGTTAAACCACAACAGTGGTGTCGTCCTTCTTTTCTCCAGGTGAGCTGTGTGCTGTCTCAACATTGTATTCAGATTCAGTTTGTTCCTCGATGGCAGACACATTTTGCCTTAATTCCTTATAATTTACAGATTTTTGTTATAAGGTGATCATCCATTGAGAGCAGATGAATACAGTTCTTAAATGGGCTAGAGCTTCTGTGCATGCTGATGAAATCACAGAAATAAGATGCTGAGAAACAGGCTAGAAATACAGAACAAAAAGTAACAAAATATATGTCAGAAAAATGGTAGTTGCTCTATATAATGTGTGGAAAATAGCTTGAGCACATTCATTACCATGATGGGGGATATATAATTTGTCATTTTGATGTTATCGGCAAATAAAGCAAAACATAATTGCAGTTAAAGAGCAAAGAGATAACTGAAGTCCTTTGTAGCTCTTAGAGGCTTTGCTGTAACTGCACTGGGCATATTGCATGAAGTTCTAACTACTGGAAATTAGAATGCGTTCAGGAAAGCAATAAAAATGATTAGGGGCCTGAAATTACTGACTAGGAAGAAAAGATGAGGTACATTGTAGCGCACCCTTGGAAAGATGAAATGATAAGCTGATTGCTCCACAAAAGGCTCCACATGTGATTTTCCACACCACACAGAGCTTCAAAGGGCCACAGTGTAGGTGAACCAATTTTGATATGTTAGTCAGCAAGTAAAGGTCCAATTTAATCCAGAAACATGAGCTATATTCCTTGCTGAAACTTCAGACTCTGAAATGTTGTTTTTATAACCACAAATCAAAAGGCTGGAAAATCCCTTTGAATTTTTTCCTTCAGACATTTATTTTCTGGGTACTAGGTGCCTTTCTCTTAGGACAAAAAGTCACATCAGGTTGGTGAAACACAATGCTTTTAGAATCCTTATGCAATACCAGCAAATGTTTTGTCTTTCTTCAAGTGCCCTTGGGCAAACTTTCTGTACATGTCAATAGAAATTCAGTGAATAGATTGAAGTGAAAATATTGTCCTGAGTAAAGAAATTTTTTTAAACTCTGAATTTGTCACTGCTCTATTTTGAGTTTTAATTGCCACCTAGAGCATTTGGATGACATCAAAAGTCAAAGAATTCATCTGTAAATATTTCACCAATGCCAGTGGCAAGAGTCTCTAAAAATACACAGTAGAGGACAAAAGGCTCAAACTGAACATCAAACTTATATTTGAAAATGTTGACAATCCAGTGAATTAATTTAGTGATTGATGGCATTGTCCTGAGCTTCGCCTAGCCTGAATCAAACTGGAGGTATTGTCCCTGTGCACGCTCCCCCACGGGTGGTAGGGAAGTGCACTGATAACCAGACTGCTCTTCTGGAGGGGGAGCAGTGTGGGGCCAAGAACTTGAAGCTGACTATGAACTCTTTGAAGAAGGAATTATTATTCACAAGAGCTTGCTGTTATAAATAAACTGAACCACATCAAAGCTGCGGAGTTATGTAAGCATCCAAACATTGTCTTTCCAGAGCCCACAGGATCTGGACTGGGCAGACCTGAGCCAATGTTACAAGTGCAAACTTAGGCTGCTCTTAATGATCACATCATGTTTAATGATGATGCAGGAAAAAGAAATAAATTAGGATTGCTTTTACTGGCATGGTGAATTCCAACTTTAATGTAAATCGAATTCAGATGAACTGTTTTGCATGTGCTTGTGTCTGAGGACTTCATAGGATTTAAGCACGGCATTTTGCAGAGTAAGCATATGGCTAAGTTCTCTCTGAAATAGAGATGTTTTCCTGGAATATGACTGAAATTAGAAAAAGAAAATATTAAGACTGGAAGGCAACACTGAGGTAAAATAATACAATCTTCTCTCCACCAGATTCCCTAAGAGGTCATCAATTGGATCCTGCATTGCATATATACTTCTGGAGAGACCTGGAACACAATTTTCTTCTTGATTTAGAGATCTGCTGTGACAGAGCTCTGGCCTTGAGTTAGTTATGCCAGTGATTAATGCTGTTGGAGCACAAAAAAGCATCTTATTTCACCAGTTATTCATCACTCTGATTATTAAAAAAAGAAACTGTTGCAAAACTCCAATGCCTTTTAGGGACAAAAATGTAGGTTAAAAGGAATTGCTAGAACAGAGCCCACTAACTTACCTTTTCTCCCCTCCCACTTCCTCTCTGGTCACACCTTTTAAAATCATTAACTCCTTAGACCTGGGTCTGTCCCTTTTGCCTTGGATGTAAATCACCCAGTTTGCTGAGGCCATAATAGTAGTCATAATTGATATCAAAGGGTAAGGCTCAGAGTCATAGCTTTAAATTGGAAAAGCACCCAAGAGGAAAAATTATATCAAAGAAAATTAATTAATGGAATAGGCTGAGCTCCCACTTACCAGCTATCAAACATTTGACAGCTTTACTCTAAATGTGATCTGCACTGGACTTGGTCTCCATGTCTGCTGTGTGGAAAGCATGGCCTGCCAGGCTTCTCCCAGGTACCTAAAATTCAATATTGTAGTAGAAATTTGAAATGTCAAGTCAGTTCAAAGATCTAAAGCCATTCAAGGAGTGCTGCAGTGTGCATGCTTTGGTACCCTCACTTTTTCACAGCCTGGCAGCCAGACATCTTTCACCTGTGCACACAAAAGGCAGAGAAACCCTTGAGGAGGCAGGTGGAGAGATAATTCTCTACCAGATTATTCATTCATTCATTCATTATCCAGGGGTAATAAACTTGTTGGTAGTATCAGTAAATCAAGTCTCTTCTGCAGTGTCCAGTGTCAAGCTACTGATAGTGGTCAAAAAACCAGCATGTCACTGTAGTCCATCATCTTTAAGGTGACACCTGCCGTGCAGTACCAACACAGTGAATAACAACTCATTCCCATATAGGGGAAATAACATAGCTCTTGTATTAATGGTTCCCCTGAGCTGGCTGTTCTGCACCGTGTGCCCTCAACGGACCTACTCCTGTTCCTTCCTTCGGTGGAGGCATCAGAAGAGAACCTGCACTCTTTCCCTTTGGAAGAGGACATGGTGACAGCCTGGCACCTGTGAAGTCGGTGGGGGTGTTGCCAGGATACCCTCCAAGGCTTCAGGACTGGGTGAAATGATGACCCAATTCCATCAGCTGTGTCTTTGTAGGTATCTTCTGAAAGAGACTGGCTTATACAGGTGTGCTGGGTATCAGAGGGCCACTGCCAGAATCGAGTCTGTTTGAAAAGTGACCTTTACTGCTGCACCACCTGAGTGAGCTGAAAATGGCCTGGGTGAGTCTCATGTGGTGGTGCTTTGTGAAAGCACAGCAACTAATTTTTAAGATGACAGAGTGACTCAGATTCACAGATCATCTCTCGCCCTTCAAGTGTTCCCAGAAATTCAAATAATTTTAAAACACCAGTATGATTTCCCTAGATTAATATTTTTTATCTTCACATAAAGAATAAATCTTTAAACTGAATATGATAAAATATGAGTGCATTTACAGAGATGTTATTTTATTTAATAATATGTTCCATCTCTGTTCCTTTCCTGCCCTGCCCTTTCTTTTTACTTCAATTTCTCATTGAATTTCTTCTTTGATTCTTTCACTGTTCCACTTTAAATCTTCCCCAAAGTTAAGATAGAACGCAAATGGTCCAAGTTCTAATTCAACACTTAAAATCACCAAGCTGACAAGAAAATGTTCTGTGAATACATTAGAAATATAAAGAAGGAAAAGAGAGTGCATAGCACCCCACAATTAATGGGAAGAACAAAAAAAAGGGAGAAGACTGCAGAGAAGACTGCAGAGAAGACCAAAAATAATTGTCATCTTTGCTTCACTCTTCTCCCCCAAAAAGATTACTTATACCTAGATACATGACAAAATTAATTTTAACAAAGAGATTGAAATGCAAATGAGATCAGGGAGGGAACCAAAAGTCAGTGATTATTTATATAAAATAGATGCTCTCAGCTCAGCAGGACCTGATAAAATTGAGCAGATTTAAGGAATATCCACGACAGCTCTGAGTTATCCGTGATTATCTTTGAGAACTCAGCAAGGGCACCATGGTCCCAGAGGACTGAAGGAAAGCCTACATCAGATCAGGGATTTCAAGATCATCTACTTTAACTTTGTTGCCTAGGTAGACACAAGAAAAGATTACTAAATAGTCAGTTTCTTCAGGTTTATAGAATAATAAAATATTCTTAAAGGTGCTTCCTTCCGCTTAAGCGTGAGTCACGAAAAGGAACGAGTGCAGGCGTGTCAATAGCAAATTGGGCCAAACTAATTTAATTTTCTTTTTTGAAAGAGAATTGGAAAATTATGTGGACACAGAAGAGGAGGTCTGTTTAGTAAATATTAGATCCAGCTTTAGTGATGCTGTTGATGATCTCCCAGTTGACTCTAGTATGTACACCAGGAGAATAGAGTTTAGATCCCTGACAGCCAAAGTTCATCGACACAAGGGAGCAGCAGGACAAGTGATGGGTTGTGTCAGTCATTTCTCCTTCATTTCCAACTCCACTAAGAGAGTCCTAGGTTAGAGAATGGGGTCTAAATGAAGGCAGTGGATGCAAATATGTTTTGAGGATCCACAGAGAAAGAGGAGATTGTTACAGTGAAAGAGGAGGGTTCAGAGGGGCTCAGTCTGGTCTGCTGAGCTGGCCATTATTTTGTGAGTGATTTTGATGGTGAAGAGACAACATGCTCAGGACAGCTGAAGAGAACCCTGGATAGAATTGGGCTGCAAAGTCTTGCTAAGAAATCAGCTTTGAAACTAGTTTTGAATTGGAGAGGATGTCTGAAATTGGTCAGATGAAATTGCATTAAAGTCAGGAGCCAAGCGCTATACTTTGGAAAGATGGACAAGGTGGTTAATGCTTACTTTAGTACAACAAGTGCCAAAAAGAGCATGGTGAATTCTGGGGATCACAAACTGAAAATATGTTGAAAAGGGGCAGTCATACAAAATTTTTTTTCTGAGAGGTATTGGGCAAGGTTTTGTATGTAAGACCAGAGCAGTGTAATTTTAAAATAACCAGAATAACTTTAAAATAAAGATATAGGCAAAAAGAAAAGAATCCAAATGAATTATACAGAAAAAAAAATTGAAAAGGCCAGAGAAAGAGTGTTAATCTAGAGAAGAACAGATTAAATCACATTCAGTCTGCAAAATGGTATGATGAGGCAATGAGAATTTCATCATGTGTGCTTGTTGTAAGATAGGAGGAAATCAGTTCACATTAATCAATTTAATCATCAAGCAAAATGTAAATTACATATTAGGAAAATATTTTAAAATGTGAAAGATGCATAGCACAAACAGTATGCAGATTTTGTGGGATCTTCTTCACTGACCATTTTTAAGAGGATTAGGACACAAATTTTTCACAGATGATCTAAGTATGAATACTTTTCCTTAGGGTAAAAAGGTCCTCCTGGTCCTCTACTTCCACAAATGCCTGATCAAGTGATCAAATTAATTCACCCATCCATGCTGGCTGCATGCATGTAAAACCTTTTTAGGATGTGCTGAAGCAGGAAAAGGGATGGAATGACTGTTGTGCAACACTAGGAAGGAACTGAGTCTGGCCCATAGGGATAAGAACTGCAGAGCCCAATTTCTTGAGACTTTTTAGACATGTTTTGCATAATGCAACTTCTTCTTCTCTGTAAGCACCTTAGTGAAGCTATTGGGTTGGGACTGAAAAAAGTGGTTCTGGAAGAAGTTAAATTGAAAGTTTAAGAGAACAGCAAAAACTTACAAATCCAAGTGATAATTTGCATAAACCTTGATAGAATGAAAGGAATGGGTTAATACAGTACAGAAGAGAAGATTAAAACAATGGGCTTGTGACCATGACCTGGCATTTAGGAAGGATCCAAAGGAGCCACATGTGATGTCAGTGTTTCTCCATGATAGCCATTCAGAAGCGAGTAAACTTTGTCTAATAATAGAAAGCACACCCAATCTTTTCTCAGAGATGCAGTGTGCCCCCTGGTACACAGCATTGCCCAGCACCCACACCTAACCTTTGAGTCCTTGATCCTCTCCATGTCTTGACTATCTGGACTTCATTTCAGGGAAAGTCCAAAGTAGCATTAGAAAAAAATTTCAGATATGTTTCTATGCTAAAACTAAACCACAAATTTGGTAGTCATTTCTCAAGTTCAGTAATGCAGGCAAAACAGCTTCAGTGGTCACACTCTTCTGAGAGACAAGAACCCATTTGAACACCATCATTCACCTTCACTGATGTCATCTTAGATCTTGAGATGAAGGGTCATAAGAAGTTATATAGAGATATGAAGGTTTTAAGCAATTTGTCTCATTACAGTGTAGATCAGAATTTGGATCTTCTGACTCTGAGGTCTAGCTCTGGGTTTCAATTTTCATCTGTTGTGAAATTGAACACATCTAGATTTTTATTATGACTTTCCATTCCAGCACAGCATCAATGAAAATCCTTCATGACTGGGCACTATTGACCTAAACTTTTTAAAGTGTTATTTCTATTTCATTAGCTCTGGAGACACCCTTGTAAGTCTTCTATTTCAAGGAAATTTTTGAAAGCAATTTTTAATCCACTGTTTTCCATTTTTGCATATTTTTTTCCTTTCTCTAGCTATTGCTAATGTTGGCAAAGTATGTAAGGCTTGACCCAGAAATACGCAAAACCAAGCTTTACACTTTTGCTTTAAACCTAAGGGGACAGTAGTCAAAGTCACATCACTTCTATTTCCACTGTGCAGATTAATTAATTCATGTTCACAAAGCACTCTGAAAATTTTGGCTAGTGGTGGATAAGTGCTGTTAATATCTGTTAATATAAGAATTTTCTTCCTAGCTTTTTTCAATAGATATCAGTGTCAGAAAGGAAATCCAGTGAAATTGGTGGCCAGCTTGCTGGTATTCTGAGACAGCTGACTATTACTGGAGAGGACAGAAAGTTAGATGAAGTTTTGCTGAACACTTCCATGCTTTTGTCATAGTTGACACCTGGCTGGCAGCCATTACAAAGATCTGAGAGGGAGTGGCACATTTAGGTGGCCTGTGCAGGCCAGTGTCTCACACAGGGAGCATTTGGGGTAGAGCTGTTGATCTTCACCTACCATTTTGAGGTGTGGTGGAGTAATCCACAGTTTCCTTATCATAATCGTCTTTTCCTATCAGTAAGCAGTGTGCAAAGGGTCATGCAATGTTTTCATTAGTCCCAGAAGACTGGAATTCAGGTGAATTATGGATCAAAGGAGAAAGGATGTCTCAATATGATGCCTTCCTTAGGTGGGAGAGAATGATGGAGCAGCTGAGTGGTTCCTAACACCTCTCTTTACTTAAGGAGATCCCTGTATCTTTCTCTAAGGCATGGATCATTTCGATGGGTAACATAGCCTAAGTCTGCTTAGAGCTTTATTGTCCAGCAGTGGTGAGCTCCAAAGACCACCCAGTCAGAAAACTGTTTTCCACCCAGTGGCGGAAAACAGATGTCTTTGGCCTCTCAGTAATGCAGCACTGATTCAGGCAGCTTTGATAAAAATAAACCCTCAAAAGCTTCAATGTGCAACATAGCTGAAGAAAACCATAGATGCTTTATACACAGGCATAACTCATTTATCAGAGTTATCCTCTGATAAATATACCTCAGAATTATCCAAATCTTATCTCAAAGTGCACCAGGTGTTATGCACTGTACCATGGGACTTGGACAATATGCTGGGTTGCGTGATGCTTGGCCTGGGCCTTGTTTTAATGGTGTATGTTCTGCCAGCCTCCGTGGTCTTCTTCAGGCAGGGGCTTTGACCCTTCTCACTGGGATTATCTGTGATGCTATGCTGTCTCTGTTTTATTTATTCCATCTGACAAGCAATACAGTACTTGCATACAGCTGGTCAGAAACCACCCATGAAGCAAGCTTAAGACAAGATGACAGAGCACAAAGGCTATCATCTCTGACTTCTCTTACTTATTGGCCATTTCAATGTGTTGTGTTGCCAATTAGCTAATTGGTGTTATAGGTTCTTCTTATAATTAACCATGCAAATCACACTTCTGGTATATGTCTACATATATACAAGAGTTCCTACGATTGTTTCAAATGCACATAGAAAACTCAGTTAAATTCCGGGTATTCTGTTTCTGTTAGGCCTTAAATTGTGATTTTAGTCCTGTCCATGCTGAACATCTCAAAGTTTAGCATTACACACAAGATCTGTATAACCCACTCCCCTTTTTTTGAGGAGTACCCCTGATGAATAGGTTTGCTCATTGCCAGGACTCGCCAGGTTTTCCCAGCCAGGGCTTCTCTGAACACAGCTTTCCACTTCCATGGCACATCAGCAGCTGTGACACAGGCTTGTGCCTCTGCCCCACACTGGTGAAGCCGTGCATTCTGCGTGGTCCTGTTCACTGGGAGAGATGGTTGTGGAATGTCTGATGAAGAGAGTGGCTGAGAAGTCCTGGCTGTGATGGGTAACGTGAGTCAGGAGCCTACCTGTGTCCTGCCTGTGGGGTAATGTGAGTCAGGAGCCAGTCATCAGCCTTGTGTTCAGTATGGGAAGTTCAGCAGGTCTGTTTTAAATGTCTGTGCCTTGGTAGTAGCAAACAATATTTGCCACCTGGTCTAAGCAAGCTGGTGAAGCTGAACCCTTCTCTTACTTTATCAGCTGGTATGAGAGAAGAAATGTTCTCTTCCCCAAAATTTGCTTCCCCCTATATACTTATATAAACAACTGCGCTCCTATTTATAAACCTAAGTGCTGCACTGCCAAAGAGCCTCACTGACAATTCTGGCTTATATTTATCTTGGATGTAAGTGTGGTCTCCCTCATGTAGTGACTCCAGGAAGCTCTTTCATGTGCAATATGGAACACAAAGAAAGATCATCCAGCAATTACTATTTATCATCAAGATACAGACTTTAAAAAGGTTTTAAAAGATCAGTTTTAAATTGGCCCAGCAATTATTATATTGCTGTAAACCAGCAATGGGAAACAAGGGTCAGAAAGGAAGGAAAACATTAGGAAAAATAATAGAATAACTCAATATTGCTTTATACAAAGAAAAATGGATGTAGGCTTGTCAGTGTGCCATTTATTAAACATTGTCTTACTTTTGCTTTGCTATTTACTTCAAATGCCTCTGAATTGGCGACGATGAATGGAAGTTTTCTGGCATGCAGTACCACTGAGTTCAAAAGGAATAAATGTGGTCAGGCCCAGTCAAAAACACTCCCCATTTCATCGGATGCAGTCTCTCTTGTGTGATTATTTAACTTCCCTTTCGTTGCACAAGGCAGAAATTGTGAGATGAGAGGTTATCTGGTAGCCTTCTTGAAAAAGTGAGGCTATTTTGACCCATCTCAGCAACAATACTGTCTTCAAAACAGATCATTGGCTTAATACAATCCTTGCTTTCAAGGTAGGCCAAGGTCATAAAAATGTTTAAATATTGTATGGTGAATTGTCTCCAAGATTGGAAGCACTTTGAAAAACAAAGATCTTTAAAATTACTTAACCAGTTTTCAGATGGGGACAATGAAGAAAAGGTGAAATAGGTTTCTTTGGTAAACAAATCAGTGACAGAGTCAGGAATAGAATTTATTAGCATTATAATGTAAGGGTCCTTAAACAACGTTAGAACATAAGTCTTCTTTAAAGGTTATTGAAATTTAATTTCAATAGAGTTATGAACTTTTACAATAGCTGAAGAGTGCGGAACTTCTGCAGAAGCATCACCTTGAACTTTGCCCTTGGCAACAGCTGGTTAAATGAGATTTTTGGTGCTTGTGTATGTTGAGTCGTAGCAGACTTCTTAAAGCTCACCTGTCCCTGAATCTCAGCAAACTAATTAAGAGATATTCTGGAGTAGCTTGGCCATGATGTGATAGGCATGGGCTGCCCTCAGGCTGAACAGACAGTCAGAAAGCTCTTGGCTGCCACTAGAAATGGCAAACAAGATGTTCTCTGTGTGGTTTATTTGTGAGGGCAATGCTGTTAGGACAGCAGCCATTGCCCAAGAGAGTCTTCTGGAAATGTGTGGGTATCATGCAACTACACCCCAAATGCATGTGCTCATACTGTGTTGGTGGGAAAAGACTGAAGATTTCACCTGAAAAGCTGAGATAGTGGTCTTTTTCATGGGATCAGCATCTGGGCAGTGTAGGCTACGGAGAAATGAGGACTTTTGGTGTGAAGGTAAGCACTTTATAGACAAGGAGCTAGTACTGAAAGCCTTGAGCTCTGGAAATAGCTTATTCTTTCTTGCAGAACTGTCTGAAATGGAAAGCATTATGACCCTGAATGTTTAAACCTACGATTAATTGCAATTGATTGATAACACCCTTCTTGCCCCACACCTCCAGCCAAGAAATTAGGGGAGATACTGAGTGACTGGTTTAAGGCTACTCCCTGTAAGCCCGTGGCACAGGGATGGAGTGTGAACAGGGCATGGTTGGGTTGTCCTCGTGCAAAGCCAGTAAGCTTTGGGCTCCAGGCTAAACAAGCATTTGCTGAAGGGATCAGCAATGGATGTGAATGCCTGGAGCAGGCAGGACAGTGTGGAGGAAGCCTGACTATGTGACGGGGACTGACTGCCAGGGAAAAAGTCTTCTAGGGGCCTTCCTTGGTACACCCTTTTCCACTTAATTTTTCCAATTCTTCCCAGGGGTGTGGGAAGCATATAGAGCACAATGTCTTGATGGCTGTTGGAGATGGAAAGCAACTCTTATTTCCAAATGTGTGTCCTAGTAAAGCAACGAGGTAACTCCTGTCAGCTGAGTGCAGGGACCAAACTCCACCAATTTTTGTTTAAACCCTGCCACTGCTATGTCATCTGACACATAGCCCAGGAGGAAAGTGGCTATGCAGCAAGCCACAGGCCTGTACAATACTCAAGGCTGAAGCTATGTCATCCAGACAATGTGTCAGCCCACATTACATCCCATGAGGCTACGGCAATAGCACAGACACACGGCC
Organism: Cnemophilus loriae; assembly: GCA_013397755.1. Taxonomy (NCBI): domain Eukaryota; kingdom Metazoa; phylum Chordata; class Aves; order Passeriformes; family Corvidae; genus Cnemophilus; species Cnemophilus loriae. The sequence goes on from VZTF01006489.1 coordinate 2,583,036, forward strand.
CTTGGCCTCCTGATGTTTAATTCCAGGTTTAAACAGAGTTTGACAAACCCTATCAGAAGCTGGCAAATGTGGTTTATTTCTTTTCCTTTTAGTCAGTCTTTCATAAAACAGGCAGCATAAAATGCTAGCTATTTCTTAAAAGGGCCATTTTGGATATTTCAGAGGAAGGTTTAGGTTCCAAACAGTCACCTGACTATCCCTGTCCTCCACCAGCTCTCACCCTGGTCTCTGATAGCCAAATATTTTAAAAAATTTTAACTGATGTTAATTGGCTCTTCCAAGTTCTTTAGTCAGTTTAGGGTAACTTGGGCATCAAGACTTTGCCCAACAATTGCCTGTGCACTTTACCTTAAGAACTTACTGCACTGCAGGGAAAACAGCTTAATTGCATGTGATCTATAAAAACCTTACTGTTTGAACTTTCACTTTTCAATTTTGATAAATGCCTCCTTTTTCTTGAATGGGAACTGGAAGAACAAGCACCTGCAAACTTCTTTGGCTGGTGCATTATTTCTGCTTCTTGCCAGGGATGAGTTTACTGGGGACAGAGCAGGGCTGAAGGGCATCCTGCTCCTTTTTGGCAGTGGCAGCTGCACTGTGGCCAGAGGATGCTGATATGACTCTTAGTGTGGCCATACAGATTCCACCCCACCCATCCTGGGTACCTTCAGATTATCAGTCCCTGATTTTTTGGCACCTCTTCAGACTAAGTCTTGACAAAAGCAGAGACTACATCTGAGGGATGAAATGATCATTACTAGCATTGAGAGGAAGAAATAAGAGAATTCATGGTTGCCTTTCATCACGGAGGAAGGAAAAAAACATTTCTTTCTGAGGACCCTCAGCTGGCCTCAGCCTGTTCTAACTATGAAGTCTGTCTTTTCTTTTCTTTTTTTTTTTTTTCTTTTCAGTCCTTAGGAAAACTGAATGACTGTCACCAGAGATGTTCTAAAAATATCCAGGCAGATCTCTGGACTGCTCCAGGGAGGCAGTAAGGTCACTGCAGGAGATGACAAACTAGGCTCAGAACACAGCAGATCCCAGGTCAGGGCTGCCAAGAACTGCCTCTCTCATTGCTTGCAGAATTCTCGCAATTTACAGGTGCTAATCCAAACTTGGGGACAGTAACTTGTCCTTCAACTACGTAGGACGAGATATAAGGAGTGAACAAATTACCCAGTCTTTTGCTTTCATTTAGGCAATCTTTGATCTTGTGTTTATCTTCCAAAAAGATCACCTAAAAAGAACAGTGACTTGTGGTCATTTTGGCTTTGTGCTGTGCTTTCTTCCCCTTTCTCTGCCCTTGTCATTCTTCTTCTCCTTGCATAAATTGAAAAAGCATGTTTGTCCTCAAATGAACTCCAGTGTCAGCTTGTAACTGTAGTTCTTGTCAGCTACATCTCTGCATTGATTCATAGCAGCTGGTAAATTCAGATACTTTTATAATTCCTAGATCTAGGTACTATATATGAAACTGGCTTGTAATGACATTTTCCTGTATTATTATCTCTACTGAGGGAAGAGTTGCTTTCCATATTGTCAGTTCTTTTTAAAAAAGATAGATTTATGCATGCAGAAAAACACTTGCAAATTATCATAAAACCTGTGAAGGGAGAGATGAAGAAGACAGGAAGGACTCTCAGTATGTGTATTTGTCCAGCAAATGTTTTCTGCTTTGTTTTTTGTTTTGTTTTGTGTGCAATGAGCGATGGGGAGGGTCCTCATTTATTCATTTTGAGTAATGTGCCCAGTCATGGGCAGCCTGGTGGATGTATTAAGTGGAGATGTTTCTCTGAGTGTGTCCAACATGAACAAACTGCCTCAGCAGAATCAATAGGAAGAAAATGCGATCCCATGTGGTCTCCCAGGGATGCTCCATGTACTGTTTTGCTGCATTGGTAGGCAGCAAGGTTTGTATTTGGGACCTTCAACCCTGCTGAAGGAATTCCCTTGGAGTTCTGAATGGTGAGACATTTGCATTTGCTAACCAGGCTGGGAAGATGAGAACTGTAGGATTCAACTGATGGCCCTTGGAGAGCTCGAAAATGTGAAACTCCCTGTGGAGTCAGTGGAGAAGAGCATGTCTGGGCAGGAATCATGGAAGAAAGTTTTCGCTGTGTTGCTTGGTCCCCCTTTCCTGATAATTGGAGGGAATGTAATGGGTGAAGACATGGGAGCTGACTCTCACTTTTGTTATTTATGTTGCAAGAACCTTTGTCTCCATGCTCTGACCCAGCCCTCTGCTTGGGAAGGCAAGCCCCCGGTGCTCTAGGGTTGACACACCCTTAATCAATATGCTGAACCTTGTCTGCCCCCACAAGTAGCTGCACCTGTCCTCAAGAGTTTGCATAAGCAAAGTTAAGAGATCATACATTACTCAAAAAAAGCATCACATTCTGCACCATGGATTCAGGTTTGCTTTGCTTTATGGGGGTCACTTTGTCATGACTCTATCTTGTCACCGTGCAACCCCAGCTTTCTCGTAGCATCTTCAGGTACTGAAAGGGCACAGTAAGATCTCCCTGGAGTCTTCTCTTTTACAGACTGAAGAGCAGCTTGGCACACAGGAAGTTTGTTGAAGGGAATAACAGTGCATACATATTTAGAAAGAGGGCACCTCGACAGATTTCACCAAAGTAAATAATTGCTTCCAATAGAGGACTGTGAGACGTCGGCACTAGTAGTTTCTGAAACTGCTGGAACTTGGTGTTGACAGCTAATGGATGAGGATGGTGCTAAACAGGGATGTAAACATAAAAAAATGGCTAGTTAAACTTCATCATGGTTTAAAACTGGGAGAGAAAACAGTGCTTCAGAAATGTAAAAAGACAAAAACGTGCAGAGAAACATTACTGTCTAGCTTCCAGGACTGCAATAAATCAAGTGATAAAATGCATAGATATTGTGTCATTAATATGAGGTTCCAAGTGCTTTATATCATTTTAATTAATAGCTCAAAGAATTGTTGTAAGCCAGAAAAGTAACATCATCTTTTCATTGCCCATATGGACTAGAGAATTCCATCTGGTTTTTGTCTCTTTAAGGAGGAGAGAGAGATAATAGACAGAGATTTTTTACTCTTTTTTTTTTTTAAAGAAGTTGTGCCCCATCCCTGGAAAAAATCAAGACCAGGTTGGATGGGACTCTGAACAATGTGGTCCAATGGAAGATGTCCCTACCCATGGCAGGGGTTTTGGAACTGGATGACTTTAAAGTCTCTTCCAACCCAAACAATTCTATGATTCTATGAATACACAAAATCCCATTTTCCTGAATGCAGGAGAAATGAAATGAGCAAAACCATCCCCACTTTCTGTCCAAGATTCACCCCGGTTCTTAACATGAAAACTCCTAATTTGCTCTCCAGGATGAACTCTTGGACTCATCAGCATGATTCTTCACTTTCTTATGTTCCCAGATTTTTTGCCTTGACCTGTTGCTTTACTCTCCCTCTTATAGGAACAGTCATCAAATCATAGAGCTGTAGAATGGTTTGGGTTGGGAGGGACCTTTAAAGGTCACCCAGTCCAATCCTCTTGCCATGGGCAGGGACATTTTCATATCAGTCAGGTTCCTCAAAGCCCTGTCCAGCCTGACCTTGAATGTTTCAAGGGATGGGCATCTACCACCTCTCTTGCAACCTGTGACATTACCTTCTTGTAAAAAACTTCTTCCTCATATCCAATCTAAACCTACTCTCTTTCAGTTTAAAGCAATCCTCCCTTATCCTGTCATGACACATGCTTATGAAAAATCCCTCTCCAGCTTTCCTGTAGGCTGCTTTTGATGCTGAAAGGACACAATAAGACCTCCCTGGAGATTTGTCTTCTGCAGACTGAATAGTTCCAACTCTCTCAGCCTGTCCTCACGGAAAGGTTCTGCATCCCTCTGACAGACTTTGTGGCCATCCTTTGGACTCACTGGTATGAGCTGCCAGTTATAAGAATCTCTCCAAAACCACTTCAACGTACCGTTCTTCTGTTCCGTACAATGATATACTGAGGGTGGAACTGTTACTGCTTTATATTTTTATTTCTACAAGAAACGTAGCTGTTCCTACCAGTAGCCTACAAATGGAAAGCTGACGAAGTCCCTGTGTTTCTTATCTGGGTCAATTGGTTTACGAAATGCACAGATTATCTGAAAACTTCTTCAGTTTTGAGTGGCTTGGACAGGTATCTCAGAAATCAGGATCTCAGTCCTTATTCCCTAGCAATCCATTTTTCCTTTCCTCACATTTCAGCACACAGCTGCAGGGGTCCCTGGATACTGCTGAAGGATTTCTGCCTTTCCACATCTCTTCCAGACGACTCTTTTTTTTTCTTTTTCCAGAAGCCAACAGATACAGCTCTCCTAGTCTCTTCTTGTGCTCTTTGCCTCTTCTGGAAAATGAGGTCAAGAGGCACTACAAACACCACCCAACAGGTTCAGAAAGCCCAAAGTGCTCTTACACATTCCTGTAATCACTCTGAAGACCAGTCTAAGACAACTAAAATGGAGCCCAAGAAGATCCTGGTGCTACAAAACCTTGGTGTAAAGGCTCTGACATCAGCAAGAGATTTGTTTTCTACAGGCCTGAAGGGATGTTGCTTTGCCCCCTTATTCAAGGCAGTGTTAAGCTCCGGCTGACTTTGTACTAGTGAATCATCTGTGTGCCCCCAAAGGGCAATTTCAGCTAAATCAGATGTGATGAACAATTTTTAGGAACGACAAAAAGCTATATTTCCTAGGGACAATGTCCTTATCTAAATGACAGTCACAAGGGGACCAAGTCTTAAAACAGGGACAAGGCTCTGTTAGGTTACTCTTCCACCAAACATTGCTCAAACACTCACCTTGCACAAGGGAAGACATTTTAGGATTCAGTACAGTGGGATAAATCATGTATTAAATCATGTATTTTCCCTTCTCAAGCCACTGCTATGCCCATTAAACCACAAATCTTCCCAGCATATGAGTCTCAGTCTGATCAGTTATTTCGCTTAACAGGGCCTGGGGGCACACAATGGGCAAGGTGGAATCTTTGCCCAAATGCTGTTTTCAGGGTCTCCCATATCTCAGAGCTGCACATTTTTGAGTGCAGCTGAGCAGCTGCATAACCAAATGCAAATGAGATGTTAATTAAGCAGGAGTAGGAGAACTTGTCTGTTTTCTTTCTTGAAGTTCAGAAGCAGGTGATCTGCTTTACCTCAGTGATGCCCTGGCACTTCCTTAATTCATTGTACCCTACCCTGTAATGAAATGACTGGGATTACAAGATCAGCACCTGTGAAAATATGAACCAATTATTTTTAAAATCCGTCAGTGAGTGCCTATCAAGGAGCTTTCTGACAGCAGCGTGTTGTTTAGGAAAGGGTTTATGTGGCACAATAATTATGTCAAGTTGTCCCAGCTCTGTGGAGACAAAGCACACAGAAATGTCTTTGAATGTGCTTCAGAAACACAGCTGGTCACGTTCCCCTTCCCAGCAGTGCTTTCTGGGAATGCTAGAATGGGAGGGAGATGACAGTGAAATGCTGGTGTTGGTGTCAAGGCACAACCCACACTGAGCTGATGCCAGCAGTGGTGTCATCCACCGTGCCAGGAGAAGCCATATGATTAGTTATGAAATAATGACAGGGCATTTCACTGCTCAGAGGTGTTTGTTTGGGTGTAACAGCATGGTGTTTTTTTGAAAAAAACAAATTTTCTCACTCTGTCAGGACTTGCTTGGGAATGAGATTTAGGAAAAAGATGTCACATCAGTGTTTGCCTGCTGAGAGCTCATAAATGGAACAGGGGCAGCACAACTAGATGGAGGGCAGCAAACAGCAGAGACCTGTGCAGGGCCTGAAGGATCCACTTCTACAGACACAGCTGGCAGCATCTGCATAGCCTGGTTCCTTTAGGTAGCAGGGCATCCCTCTATATCTTGCAGTGGGGGTTGTAAGACTTCCTGCTGTGCAGATTGCCCTCCCAAGATTTCCATCCATTCCTGGCAGCACGCAGGCACAGGCAGCTGCCTCATAGCCTGAGCTTAGCAGAGGAGCAGCAGCTCCTGCGGCGAGCCAAGGCTGGCTCCTGCAGCTCTCTTGCGAGCCCTAGTGATGGTAGGACCTGCCTGCAGACAGACGGGTCTGAAGACACAGCCCTGTTCTCACAGGCAGCTCTTGTTGGAAAAACAGGAAAACATTTCGTTCCTATGCTAAGCAGGTTTCTCTTTCCATCCTTCTCTTCTACTTCTCTTCCCTGAGAAGACTGAAACACCAGCGCACATCACTGACCTTCACAATGGTTTGCAGAGCAGAGAGACTCGTGTTGCATTTATCTCTAAGAGATAAGAAAGGGACCAAGACAGAAATAAAAACGGGAAGGAAGTGCTAGCTGAAATAAGAATGACTAGTTCTTCCTCTGACATCCAAAATCCCAAGACACTTGCATTCCAGAGTTGTGGACATTGTAGCAGAGCCATTTAGTCCTCCTTCCACCAAGCAATGAAGTTCTTGCTTTCATCCCGTGGTGAATGGTTGTGTGGAGCAAGGACAAGCTCCCAGCTGATGTCTGGAACGGGTCTGCAGTTCCCATCTGGAAACCTGACTTTCTGCTGGACCTCAGAGTGGACACAATGTGACACTGTTACGAGGCTTATTTGTTCTATACAGTTTTTTCTTTCTTTTTATTACATGTTGACTTTAGCCATTAGAAATTGGGATGCTGAATATTGATACGCACACACGGGTAGCCCAGGTGACTTTTTTCTCAAGTAATGTTTTTATAAGTGTAATTTTGCTTTACAGAAAAGTCAGGTTCAATGGAAAAAACAGACAGCTAGTGGTTCCAAGTTCATATCTGCAGGTAAATGGTGAGAGGGAAAGCAAAACATGTGACATGTTTCTTAATTCAGGGGGTAGCTGATGCACTGTCTCTGGATTAGAGCAGAAATACTTTTTGATCTGAGATCCGTAGTAAGTGACTGGCAGATATTGTTAAGGAGTACATCTGTCTGATTCATGCTCCTAGTGAAGGTGCTTCTGTCCTAAACAGTTCAAATGAAAAGACAGATTGTTTAGCTCTTCAAATCCAGCAGCTGTCTCTCATTAATTGAATTGCTGAGAGCTGTCAGGATATAGTTTCTGGACTTTCTGAACAACTGACATTTAATTCAGGCTTTTTTCCTCCCATTTGATGAAACTAGAATGAGTATGGCAGATGAAGAACAGAAACCAGAATCAGGCAAAGTTCTGAAAACATGTGTGTGTACACAAAATATATCCTGATAATTTTTTATATTAATCTTTGGGAGCTACTTTAAATCTTCCACATTTTTCTTGACATGAAATGGGTACATTTAGAAACAAAATTTGCACTTGATGGTGTGAGTTGTGGTCTTGTGTAGTATTGACTTTTATATTTATGTTTATCATAGGATCACGGAATAGTTTAGGTTGGAAAAGATCTCTAAGACCATCAAGACCAACTGTTAACCCAGCACTACTAAGTCTGACACTAAACCATGTCCCTAAGCACCACACCTAGAAATCTTTTAAATACCTCTGTAGATGGTGAGTGAACCACTTCCCTGGGCAGCCTGTTCCAGTGCTTGACAACCCTTAGGTGAAGAAATTTCTCTTAATATCCAACCTATATCTCTCCTAGTGCAAATTGAGGCATTTCCTCTTATCCTGTCACTTGTTACCTAGGAGAAGAGACCGACCCCCCCCCGGCTACACCCTCCCGTTAGGGAGCTGTAGAGAGTGCTAAGGTCCCCACGAGCCTCCTTTTCTCCAGGCTGAACACCCCCAGCTCCCTCAGCTGCTCCTCACCAGACTCGTGCTCCAGACCCTTCCCCAGCTCCGTTGCCCTTCTCTGGACACTCTCTAGCACCTCAATGTCTTTCTTGCAGTGAGAGGCCCAGGATTTGAGATGTGGCCTCACCAGTGCTGAGTATAGGGGGACAGTCACTGCCCTGGTCCTGCTGGCCACACTATTGCTGATACAGTCCAGGTACCATTGACCTTCTTGGCACATCTGGGCACACACTGGCTCATGTTCAGCTGGCCATCCATCAACACCACCAGATCCTTTTCTGCCAGCTTTCCAGCCACTCTGCCCCCAGCCTGGAGCACTGCAGGGCTTGTTGAGACCAAAGGGCAGAACCTGGCACTTGATCTTATTGGACTCCATACACCTGGCTTTGGCCCATCAATCCAGACTGTCCAGATCTCTCTGCAGNTACCATTGACCTTCTTGGCACATCTGGGCACACACTGGCTCATGTTCAGCTGGCCATCCATCAACACCACCAGATCCTTTTCTGCCAGCTTTCCAGCCACTCTGCCCCCAGCCTGGAGCACTGCAGGGCTTGTTGAGACCAAAGGGCAGAACCTGGCACTTGATCTTATTGGACTCCATACACCTGGCTTTGGCCCATCAATCCAGACTGTCCAGATCTCTCTGCAGAACCTTCTCACCTTTCAGCAGATCAACACTCCCACCCAGCTTGGTGTCATCTGCAAACTGACTGAGAGTGCCCTTGAATCATTCATCCAGATCATTGATAAAAATGTTAAATAGAATTATCCCCAATACTGAGCCCTGGTGAACACCACTGGTGACTCTCCGCCAGCTGGATTTAACTCCACTCACCACCACTGTCTGGGCCTGACCATCCAGTGAACAGTGCACCTGTCTAAGCCAGGGGAAGCCAGTTTCTCCAGGAGGATACTGTGGGAAACAGTGCCAAAAGATTTACTAAAGCCCAGGTAGACAACATCTGCAGCCTTTCCCTCATCTACTTAAAGGGTCACCTTGTCACAGAGAAGCTTCGGTTACCTATTATTACAATAAGACAAAACCCCTCAAACATTTCTATATATTTCTACTGTAATAAGTGAGATCAGCATTTGAAAAAAAAAAGTACTCTGATAAAGCAAACCTCTAAGTCTTTAAAGATATAGAAATTTTCCATCTGGCTATTACTAGGTCTGAAAAGGCAGATTTTCATGAGGAACTTTCAGAACTGATAAGTAGGAAAGTTTAGAATTTCCATCTTGTTCTGAGCCAGCTTCTTTTTTCATTGACAGTGTCTAGCCTAGCTGTAGAAATAGAGCAACAAATCTGTTCTTCCTCGATTTCTAACTGCCACAGTCTTCTAAAAAGCTGTCTGGCAAGGGTACTGGATTTATCTTCAGTAGTGAAATTTAAGTAGTTTGGAGACAAAACAGTTGAACAAAGGCCTAATTTTTTCTTTTAATACAGGCAGCAAGAGGTTTCCCACTTATTTAAAAAGAAGGAAACCTGGATTTATATAAAGCTCTGGATATGTTTCATCTAGGCTTACACGCAAGTCTCCAGGCAGACAACTCATCATCCTAGGAAAAATCACCCAGTTTACTCTAAAATGAATGTGAAAAAAGAACGAAAGAGAGAAAAATATCAACTTCACCATTTGTCAAGATGATAATTTTTGTTGCCATGACCATACTTTGTCTTACACAGTCATAATCCAGCTCCTGGTTCAAATCACTCATCTGGGATGCTCAAAATAATTTATAGACATTCATTTTATCTCTCAAAACCTGTACGTGGAGAGCATAAAATGACAGAGAAAATAAGGGCAGAGAAATGTTAGGTTCTCAAAGATGTTTGCCTTCTCATCCCTTAGATCAACGGAGGGAACACTTGGTCTTGGATCCCAGATGAGCTTTCCAAATCATCACCTTCTCCTTACAGGGAGACACTCCCCTTCAGCTCATATGAATTGTGTTCAGCCTGCAGTATCCCAGCTAAACCTCTCCTCGGGTTCTCAGTCTTATCTCCCACAGCCAGCAATTAAAGGGCAAGTCAAACAGTCCAGGAGGTGCTGGGTGAGGGACCCCTTTCTCCTGCCTGGTCCCACAAGGCTGACAGACCATGCAACAGCTTGGGGGGCTGAGAGCTCATAAACAACCCAGCTACTTCTACCCTTGCAGAAGTAGCTGCTCACCTGGTGGCCCAGTCTGGGAGACCACGGAGTAAAAGATTTGTGGATTCTTCTCAATATACAGTGGTTTTTTTTAGATATATTTTTAGGTTTAAGTTCATTTTAATATAAGAAAAATAAGTACAATGAAATTTATTCCCCACCTCTCCCCCCCCCCCCCACANTCTTTGGTTAAAATATTCCCATGAAATGATACATAACATGACTGAAAATACGCAACAGCCAGTGCCATTTAATGGTCAACCAAAACTTTTAACACATAAATAATAATACAAGTAATATTTAACAGCTAATGAGGCACTTTTTGCTTTCCTAATACTTTCATAACATCAACTCAATAATCTTCATAACTGCCAACAAAGTGTTTTAGAGATGAGAAAACTCATGAGTTATATCTGTTAAAAGGCTCAGTTTAAGGATATGAAGTGACTATTAGCTTTTTCTAGAGAACATTGAATACTCGAGGTGTCGTAGTAAAATCTGCAGTTATACCATAAATAAAAAGCCTGTATAAAGAAGTGCAAATGTTCACTTCCATATCTATAGAGAAAAGAGAGGAGGAACGTAACAGCATTTATCAATTTGTAAATGTTCTACAGAGGTGTGTAGGGCAGTGCTACTTGCCTGGTGGCTGATTTCAAGGTGAGAGGTACAAGTCCTTGTTCTTTCTTCCTTGCTGCAAACCAAACCTAAAACTACTGTGAAATAGCAACAAAATGGATATTAGCAGGGAGCATGAAGATGTGCTTATAAAACCAGCCTATAGTTTTAAAAGAATTGTTGGCTCTGTTCCTCTACTGGGATTCACCTACTAAATTTAAGTCTGTCATGAACAGTTTGATTTGTTAAATCACAGTTTATTGTAATAATGCCAGTTTCTTTCAAAATATGAAATATTGTCTCAACTACTCCTGTTATCACCCATTATTTTGGCTATCCGTTAGCTCAAGGCTTTATGTGTTCATGATAAGCTGTGTCACGAATTTCCAAGATGCTCTGCTATGCAACATTAGGCCTGGATAAATTTTTCACTTTTTCATATTTCACCCAGCAGTTTTGGGTGGGTCGTTAAATTGCTAACCCAGAACTTGACTTTTCTTTTCTCCTCAAATATGAGCTGTTTTGGAGTTCTGCATTTTTCCTAATTTCCCTCTGAGCCAGGTTTTCTCTAACAACCAGATGGCTGCTAAAAAACAGGGAGGCCTTTAGATGGTCTTTACGACTAATATTTTAGTAGAATGGTACAGCTGCTTATTAGATGGCCAAATAGAGATTATGCCAGGATACAGAAAACATGCAATTAACTAATAAATAGTGTCTGAAAATATAACCCTGCCTTTTAAAAATTTGTTTTCATTTTGATCGGCTGCTTACAGTTGGAATAAGAGCAAAGGACTTTATAATGTATCTTTTAAAATCTTTATCTTGTTCGTAAAGTATGGTCTTTTACAGTTTCACTCAATAAATAGATTGAACCAAGCTATTCTTCTGAAGCCATATTTGTAAATTAATCAGAAATAACACGCTGTGAACCAGTTTGAGATGTCAGAAGTACTGTGTTAATCCACTGAAACAGCAAGAAAATGCTTATTCTACAAGTAGATATTCACAACTTCATGTGAAGGTTGTAAATCAGTTTAATAACCCTCCCTGGCACAGGTACTCCCTCACTGGAGCATCTAGCAGCTGCCTAAATTGGATCTGTGGCCAGCTGGTCAGTCCCATAAGTGGGCAAAGTAACACAGAAAATACTAAAGTGCTATAAGGATAGAAGTGCAAAATCAAACAGATGGGATATAATCATTCCACCTCACTGGAAGATTCAAGACAAAAGCAAAACAATAAACTAAGCAAAATTGCTCTTTGGAGCACTAAATTAATCTTATTCTGCCAGAATGCTGAACATAAAGACTGTACTCCTATAATATACCTATTTAAAAAAAAACCAAACACAAAATAAAGGCAAAATTTCAAGAACTGGTAATCTTAATCTGTATGGTTCAGATTAATGGATTTGTCATTTGTTTATATAACCCCCCACATATTTTTAATTTAACATTCCAAATATTCTTTTAAAATATTTACTAGGAAAAATAAAGTATTATTAATATTTGTGATTGTGGTGAGTGGACACCAGGTGCCCACCAAAACTTCTCTGTCACTCCCTTCCTCAGGTGGACAGGGGAGAGAAAAGAGAATAAAAGACTCATGGGTCAAGAAATCACCCACCAGTTCCATCATGGACAAGCAGACTTGATTTGGGAGATTTGGTTAATTTATTACCAATCAAATCAGACCAGGATAATGAGAAATAAAACCAAATTTTAAAACACATTCCCCCCACATATATTTGTAGAGATGACTCACCGCATGAAACTTTGGCATGGGTTTCCTGTTATTTTTTCAGAGATACACACACACCTCTTTCCTGCTCTGAAAGAATAAATTGTGTGGTAAGATATTGCTCTGCTGTGTAATTGCACTTTCATATGATTCAAATCCACAACAAGGCTGCTGATTGAATGCAGGGCTGTATAAGCTCCAGAGAAGTTTAGGTATTCTTAGGCTACCAGGGGCCAGCAAACAAAGATTTAGATATATCCTTGACAGTGCATGCAGAATGTCTCAAGTCATTCCCAAATGATGAGGGTAGGAGGCAGGCCTTAACCCTTTCTGAGGCAGCCACATGGAAACAGAGCACTCCTCAGAACTATAAAAATACTGATCATAGGGTCATTAAGGTTGGAAAAGATCTTTAAGATGGTCAAGTCTGACCTTTGACCAAATACCACGATACCAACTAGACCATGGCCCATGTTCCACATCAAGTCAAAGGTACAAAGGAACAATCACTTCCCTAATCCTGCTGGCCATATTATACTTGATATACAGACAAGGATGCCATTGACCAGCTTGGCTACCTGGGCACATGCTGGCTCATGTTCAGCTGCTGTCAGTCAACACCCCCAGGTCATTTTCTGCTGGATAGTTTTCCAGCCACTCTGCCAGCAGCCTGGAGCACTGAAGGGAGCTGTTGTGACCCAAAGGCAGGACATGGCACTTGACCTTCCTGAATATCATATATGTGACCTTGGTCCATCAATCCAACCTGTCCAGATCCCACTGCAGAGCCTTCCTACCCCCCAGCAGATCAGCACTCTCACCCAACTTGGTGTCATCTGCAAATTGACTGAGGGTGCCCTCGATCCTCTCATCCAGATCACCAGTCAAGATATTAAACAGAACTTGCCCCACCGCTGAGGCCTGGGGAACACCACTGGTGACCGTCTGCCAGTTGGATGTAGCTCCATTCACCATTCCTCTCTGGGCCTGGCCATCCAGCCAGTTTTTAACTCAGCCAAGAGTGCACTGGTCCAAGCCGTGGGCTGCCAGCTTCTCCAGGAGAACGCCATGGGAAACAATATAAAAGGATTTACTGGAGTCCAGGTAGATGACATTCACAACTTTTCCCTCATCTACTCAATGGGTCACCTGATCATAGAAGGAGATCAAGCATGACCTGCTTTTTTTAAACTTATGCCTTTTGGGCCTGATTCCCTGGTTATCCTGCATAACAGTATGATCTGCTCCATAACCCTTCTGGGCATGGTGCTCAGGCTGACAGGACTTAGTTCTCCAGATCCTCCTTCCAGCTGTTCTTGTAGATGGGAGTCACATTTGCTGACCTCCAGTCAGTTGGGACCTCCCCAGTGAGCCAGGACTGCTGGTAGATGATAGAGAGTGGCTTGGTCAGCTCATCCAACAGCTCTCTCATTACCTTTGGGTGGATCCCAGCCAGCCCCATAGACTTGTGAGTGTCTAAGTGGCTCAGCAGGTCACTAACTTCTTCCTCCTGGATTGCATGGGGTCTAGATTTCTTCCCGTCCCCGTCTACCAGCTCAAGGGGCTGCTTGCCCTGAGAATATCAGTCTGTTGAAGACTGAGGCAAAGAAGGCATTAAATACTTCAGCCTTTTCCTCCTCCTCAGTGTCCATACAAAGTGTCCTTCCTCTCCATACAAAGTATGGAGATTTTCCTAAGCCCTCCTTCTGCTGTTGATGTGTTAAGAAAGCACTCTATTATCTTTCACAGCAGTGCTTAGACTGAGTTCTAGCAGAGCTTTCACCTTTCTAATTTTCTTTCTACATGACTTAGCAACATCTTCGTATTCTTTCTGAGTTGCCCGCCTCTTCTTCTGAAAGTCATAAACTCTCACAAGATCTCTCCCACACACTCCAGGAACCTCCTAGACTGCCTCCTCTCTGCTGTGTTGAGTTTCCAGCAGACATCTGTCAAGCTAGTTTCCCGAAAGAACAGGGACCAGACATCATGAAATCTCAGCCTGCCACTTATAGATTGATTGCACCTTCACTGGGATTGCACTTGATTGCACCTTCACTGGGATCAAATCTTCTGGAGAATAAACTTAGCCACTGATACTCCACATTTCCCTGCATGGCTGGGTTATGGCAGTGAGCTCAAGAAACCACTGAATCAGAGCCCTGCAAGTGGCTGCTGTATGAGCTGGAAGTATCAATTGTATATGACGGCATGAATTTCACACTGAAACCCATTTATTTTTTGAGCAATGAATGCTTCAGTTCAAATTTGCAAACCATCAGCTTTCCTGGAGGAGTCCCTTTCTTGGATGTTCTTTAGCTTATCATTTTCCATGACACGTGTTGTACTGTAATAGTACAAGTGCTATCTTGAGAACAGTGTTCCAGTGTTCTGTGTGTGCTCTCCTGCAAACTGAATTTTCCTCATCCTCAGTTCTACTGTCACTTAGCAACCAAGAGGATTATCAGTGAAATTCTAAGTAGTATCTTGTCAAGGAGATCAAAACACAAAATACATCATTAAATTGCTGGGGAAAGACCACCTTTTCTTTTGTTTTTTGTTTGTTTTTTTGTTTGGCTTGCTTCAGCAAGTAGAAGATGCGCAAAGAATTGCTAGACATAGTGAATTTATACTGCAGTCTAAGGATCTGCAAGATATCTCCATCTGCAGGAATGGATGCATTTTAGTACTCTTTAAGTCAAAAATGGTCTAAAGAGACATGGAGGTGCATCTACTGGAGACAGAGCTATGGCTTAGCGTAATATCATTAGTAATATCCTTCTGATGTGATGTAACCAAATATTTTGTGCACAGAGATCAGTGAAACTTCACCTACCGGGAAGGTTATGTAGAGAACACGGAAAGATTAGGTCTGTGCAAGAATTTTAGAGGGTATAATAGCACACAAGGAGTTTGAACAAGGACTTGGAAGAATTGGATCCCACTGTTTTAACCCGTCATTATTGCCTCGTGATTTGACTTCCCGGATCACCCAAGCTACAGATTATCACAGTTATTCTATTTAACGTTCATGACTGAGTTAAAAAATATCTTTTCAGAGAGGCAGAGTGTCACAGAGGATGCATTTAAAGGGAGATGGCTATTTAATCGGGTTGTAAAGAAAGTTTTTCAGTGCTTAATTATCCATTAAAACATGCTGGTTTATTTCCAGTCTGAATTTGCCTAGCTTTAAAAAAGACTGAATTCTGTCATTTTCTGCTACATTAAACAATCTTTATAGTGGTCATCTTTTCCTCATGGAAGCATCTATATTCTGTCACCAATTTATCTTCTCACTGTGATTTTTGTTAAGCTTCTCTATTGACTTTCTTTAGTATTTCTCCCTAGTGTTGTCTCCAACCTCTCCCTACACTGTTCTGGAGCATTTGTCTCTTGGAAACTAAAAAAAAGGAACAAGAAAAATCTCCCAAACTTTGAAGTCAGTGGAAGCCATTGTTCTACAAATGCAAACCTTAGCACTGAGCTCAGTATCTTAGTATAGAATTTCTCAGGCAGAGGTAGTATTTTAGACCTTTTCCTGATCAGTGTTTCCTTTCCACAGTTGGGAATGGAGCGTGGTCTCTTCAGTGATTTATTACAAAAAGAGTCGGTGTTCATCTGGTTACCCTTAGGGAGCTCTGAGCTGCCTTTTTTGAAAATACAGTTCTTTATTATGAAAGTGCAACTCAGTCACTGTGATGAACCTTATTGTGCCTGTGTTAAATAACATATTGCATGAGTTCGGCTTGCATATGTTCTAGATCACACCATATAACTAATGTTTGCTTTGAGAAACTTACCAGGTTTTGAGTCATTGTACAACTTTACTCTTTACCATTTTATCATTTCTCCTGGCTAATAACTAATGATCATGGACTATAAATATAGAATGGACTTCAGTAGGTCATCTAAACTACTCTGCTGAACACAGGCAATTATTAAGAAAAGTCCCAGGCAAGTGAGGTTCAGTGGCTGTTCTGTCTTCCTACTGAAGACACTCCAGCTTTACAGTTAGCAGCACACAAAGGCAGGGGAAGGTATGACCAGCATTTCCATCTACCCATCTTGAATTCTTGGCACAGGTGATCAGGTACTTGCTTACACTTGGAGGTGGCTTCAATGCCTGTCTCCAGCAAGGTCTCAGCTCACGCTTTTGAAGCTGGAGACCTTTGGTGACCTAATGGCAGCACAGTTGTCCCCTGGGACTCTGTTGGAATGGATGACAGAATTTAAGACAGACAAGCAGCTCACTCAAGATGTATCTCCTGTATCTCAGAAACCAGTGGCGCAAGCACACAAAGATTTCCATGAGAGGAGGTAGTTAAAAAGTGGAGGACTGTTTTGATATCACAGCAGAGGGTTGTGCAGGGGCATTGCAGCCTCAGGCTATGCAACTGAAATTGATCTTAATGTTTCCTGAATGATCTTAATGATTTATTGAAATCCATGTGGTAAAGGGTAACCGGTTCTGATAGAGCTGTTTCTTATTAAATAGGGAAAAAATGAGAAGGCAAAATCACCTTGGAGCATATCTGTAGTTCAGGATACCACTAAATAAAGAAAAAGCAAAAGAAGGCTTTTCTCTCCATTTTCAATTCCGTTAATAGCAGTTAAGCTGCCTTCAGAGGCCCTGAAGCCTCTGAGAAGAAAATGTTGCTGTCTCCTTTCTGCAGGCTGGGATCCAAAAGGCACAGAGATAAGCTGACTTGGGGGGCGTCACACAATTTTCATTAAGCATGAGTTGTGAAAAAGACCTGCAGGTGTCTGGCTTTCATTTCTCTGAGCTACTTAATAGATAATTCCTTCATTTATTCAGAAAATACATAGAGTTGCTGTCACCAGCGAATGATTTATTTCATCTCATATTTGTAGCCACATAAATGATAAAATTAATCTGTATACAAGAACTCGTGGGACAATGTCTGCTCACATGTAAGATGATGTCATAGTAGAAACAGGTCTCCAACATCTTTTCCTGATTGCTTGTCACTAAAGGCTTGGCTGTCACTTATTCTCTACTCCCTTTCTTGTTTCCGACTGCCTGACTCTGAGGTTCTTACACCACTAATCAGGAAAGAAGATTGTGCTGACAAATTTCCAGGATCTCTGACTAACCTGCTGGTGGATTGCCCTAATCTAATATACATCATGTGTCAACCTGGATTCTTCTTGGGATGTAGCTGGTATAAAAAGGACAAGCAGCATTAAGCGATATCTGAAGCTTATCAATTGCACACCTTTTTGCTTTCATCTGATCTTCTCACTTTATTTTTATGCCTTTGGAAGCACAGGACCTATTCTGAACTCTCTTCCTTCTGCTTTGGAGTTTTTTTATGTGATGGATTATTCCTGGTTGGACACCAGGTGCCCACCAGAGCAGCTCAGTCACTCCCCTCCTCAGATGGACAAGGGAGAAAAAAATAAGGCAAAAGGCTTGTGGGTGCAGATAAGGGCAGGAAGAGACAACTGGCCAGTTACCCTCATGGGCAAAACAGACCTGACTTGGGGTAATCAGTCAAATTTATTACCAACCAAAGCAGGATCATGAGAAATAGAACCAAATCTTGAAACACTTTCTCCTCAGCTCTACCTTCTTCCTTGGGCTCAATTTCATTACTGATTTCCTCTACCTCCTCCCTGCCAGGAGCACCTGGGGACAGGAAGTGGAGATCGAGGTCATTTCATCACATATTGTCTCTGCTGCTCCTTCCTTCTCTGGAGGACTCCTCACACTCCTTCCCTGCTCCAGAGTGGGGTCTCTCCTATGGGACACTCCTGCAGTTTTTCACAAAGTGCTCCAATGCGGATCCTTTCCATGGGGTGCAGTCCTTCAGGAACAGGTTGCTCCAGTGAGGGTCCCCCATGGAGTCAAAAGTCCAGCAAACCTGCTCCAGCAGGGGCTCCTCTCTCCACAGGGCCACAGAAGAAGGAAATCAGTACTACGGCATTACAATCTAGCAATAAAACTATTTCAACCCTTTGCCCATTTCTGTCTTTCCACTGTTTACTGAGTCTGATGGGCTTATATCCTTTCTGCGAAGTTGTATCTCCTCATCCTCTTAGTAACTTTCAGGAGCTCCTCAGATCTTCATAGGTCCACAGGTCCTGGAAGACCATGATTATCCTCCAGGTACTAAATGCTTATATTATCACATAAAAACCAACTCAAACAATGTGTGCGTCCTCCTACTGATTGCCTAAATTAACTCCTACAGTGAAATGAGAAGACAAAATTCTGTGGCTGCTGTCCTTTCCACAGCATGACAAATACACAATGAAATAGCAGCACAGCGGCAGATATCAATAATATTGCAGATAAAGGGACACAGCAAGTGGTGAGGGGTCCATGTGCAGGGGTGATGCTTATTCCTGTTTATATGGCAGCTGCATTTTCCCCGGGATGGCCCATACTGCTTCTAACCAGGACTTCCGAAACATAGCGTGAGGTAAAAATTTCCCTCCTGGGATGACAATTTGGTATATTGTTCTTCCCTTTCAGTCTGTCATCCTGTAGTGCTAGTGATGTCGAAAGCCAGGGTGGGAATTTTAAAGTTCTCTCTATATGCATTTATGAACCATGAAATAAATTAAAATCATCGCTTCTGTGCCATTGGCTGAGGCTCACAAATTGCCTGAATGGTGCCCTCATTTTCAGCAGCATCAGTGAAAGGAGGCAATATGAAAGCTCATAAACTGTTTCCATCCCTTTTTGGTAGTGGCTGAAAAACAAAGAAAGAGCAACTGATGTTCTCACATTAAACATTTTGTTCAATATTTAAACACCAGGCCTAAATTTTTAACATGGTGCAGAAATCTTCAGCTGTGTGCCTCCCATGAAAAGTAATAAGAGGCATGGAGCTAAATCCCACCACAAAACATTTAATATTTATCCCTAAAGGGTCCTTCTGCTGCTGAAGAGATTTGAGCACATTGCACTTGCTCAGGCTTTTGGAGGCATTTCAGTATCACCTAGCTGATTATGTGGTTTGCAAAGAGCGTATTAACTTCATGCCTTGCAGTGCTTATGGAGGGGAAGCAAAATAGTTGTGCCAGGCTGCAGGCAACAAAAGACGCTTGTAAGATTTAAAAGAAAATCAGAGATTTTAGTTAATCAATCCAGCCTAAATAATTTAATATACTAATCTGACAGGGCTAGATAAAAGATAAAGGAATTAACAGAGCCCATTTATTTACCAGCCCGTATTTTTAGATCTTGGCCGCAAAACATGTTTCTATTTATGCTATCTTTAATTTAAGGTCCTCTTTGTGCCTATGCAACCTCTGTCCTCAGGTTGTCATCAAATCTCTGAAGAGGCAATGGCATACCTTGTTCCACACTAGAATGTTTGAGTCAGTTGCAGAAAGGTCCCTGATTCCCTCTCTTATCTGGGGAAAGCTGGGCCATTTTTGTAATCCACAGAAGGTACTTTCTTCTCTGCACTTCCTGAGCAGTGCAATTCTCTTGGGGGAGGAACGCCTACAACCACTGCTGTCCCTCAGACTGCTGGGATAGAGAGAAAGAAGGCTGGTGCCCTTCATGATGGTTCTGCACCCTGTGATGCAATGTTGGGAGTGGAGCAGTGGATTGAGGACACAGGAGTGCACAGAGCAAGGGGCAGGATTGCCCCAGGGGCATTAGGGTTAGGTGGGAGGTCAGGTGAGGCAGTTTGCTGTTGTCCCAGTATGCAGACTGTGGGTTCTCCCAGTCATTCATTTGTCCTACAAATACATGGTGTGAAAATTGTTTCTACCCCATACTTCCCATCCTGTGCTTTCCTTTCCCAAACTGCTGAGTGAATAACCTTCATGGTTGTGGGATGCTTCCCTGGGCACACCTCAAGCATAAGCTCTCAGTATGGACTATTTACAAGTCTGGTCTTGAAGCTGCATTAAGCAGAGCAGGCATAGCCCATTGCCTTATATTGTGAAAGATCCCATGGGAAGCCTTGCCCAGCTTTTCTCCTCCTTGAAGGAATCTTGTTTCAAACAATTCTTGGCCTGTGCTTTTGAGCCCAGACCCAGAAGGAATCAGATGACACTTGCAACTTGTGAAGAAAACGTCACAGGGCTACAACTGATTAATGAGATGTATTAATTAAAACAGTATATGGACTATTATCTAGTAACTAGCTGAGCTAGTAATTTATCAGTTAACAGATTCAGGAATTAAAAATTTCCGTAATCTGGTTAGGGTTATCTGTGGATTGTTAAGTGACGATTAATGGAAACTCTGAGATAGGCTTTATACTTACGATGAATTTTCAGTATAAAAATCCAAAAGTAACAAATATTAAGGCTTTTGGCAAAGTGGGAGAGGGCATTTAGTGGGTCTACTTAGCATGGAGTATCTAATTAGAACATTTCAGAGTATAGATACTTTATCATTATGCTTGTAATATTTTAAGACATATGAGATAATGAATGTATGATTCCTATGTGACCCTCAAAATGAACAATTTTAAAAGTTTTTAATAGTTAAATATACTAGTTAGTTGTCTTGTGGAAGTGTCCAATCCACAATGCCAGGGAAGTACTATAATTGTAATGTCAGACAGTGGGTGATTTTTGCATACAAAGGAGTCCTTTGGGCTTGTCCCTCAATGCAGGGTGGTTACATGAGGATAAGGGGGGAAGGGGAAGGCTAATCCCACAAGGAGGCTCCAAAAGACTGCCTTCCTTCCTCCTGACTTATCTCCATAGGTTGGCTATGCCTGCAAGCCAGGTCAGCCTCTTCATCTTTAGGTGGAGCCAAGAGACCTCTAAGACATACCACTAATCTTTTTGTCTGATTCTATTGCATACAGAATCTGACAAAATAATATTATCATTATCTTCGCTGGCATCGCTTGCAGCAATGAATCAAAAGGAATATGAGCTGTAGTCTGCTGCTGTGGTAGAGACTTGGTATGGGATCTGTCAAATAATGAATAAAAAGCGGTGAGAATCGGATGAAACCTCTGCAGCTTCAGTTTTTTAATCACTGCTCATAACTGTAACACACTTTGTTTCACTTTGCATATGGTGTTCCTTATATGCTCCTCTTAGCAACTGGCAGTCGGAATAGCAAAGGGTCCTCAATATCCTAATGTGTTAGAGCTTTACTGAGCATTTGTAGATACGTTTGTGATTTGTGAGAGCACCACTTTCCCTTTGGGCAGCTCAACAAACAGCACATCTGCAAAACTCTACTGGAACCTGCATGAAGGAAGCAAAGGGTGTGCTGCTGTGGAGGACGGGCTGACTGAAGCTGGACTGCTTTTATGGATGATATTGCCAAACTTTCATTGTTCTAGAGTCGCCTCCCTGCAATGACCAAAGACTGAGGAATAATAATGGAGTGAAAGAAAAAACAAACAGCGCAAAAGCTGCCTCTGAAAATGAAATGTATATGTGGAACCAGAGATCAAAATCCCCCATTAAGCCCACTACTGAATTATTTATCTGAATTTTAATTGTTGTGGTTGGATCAAGTCTTCTGGCTCAGCCATATGCACTGAAAGTTATTTGCTGAATGCCCATGAAAGTGCTCTGAAGAAGTGGTCATGACACATTGCAAATCCTCCTTTGCTCCTCCTGCTCCTGTATTTCTGCACAGGAAATAAGTTGAGGCATTCTTTCAGGCATGTGGCATTTCACAGGGGTAGATGGAAAATAACTATGAAGTGGAAAACTGTTCTTTTTGAATCCACAGTTTGAAAAAATGACCTTACAAAATGAGGTTCCTTCTGGTCTCATGAAGTCAGAATTAAAAGTAATTTTAAAATATCTTATATAGTGGTATGTAGCTAAAATCCTATTTTTTACTATTAATTAGCATTTGTTACTTTCAGCTAAAATCAACCGCATAATCAGTCTGTTGAGAATAATGTTGTAATTTCCTCTGCAAGTCGAAAAGGTGTGACCTATCTGAGGAAATTCTTGGAAAGAAAGACACCAGAAACTGAAAGAATAGCAGAAATTTAGATAGATGGTTACTCCCAAGCCAAATTTTAATTTATAAGGTGGTGTTCTCTGCAAAGGAGATGTGATAGATGTGTCAGACCAGTAGGCCATCAAACACACGGGAGAAAGCAGCCCTGACATGTGATGAAGGCCTGTTGACCAAAAGTAGAACATCAGTCGGAGCTGGCAGCAAAAATTAGGAAAACCTCTGGTTGCAATATCTTCTCTTAGGGTTGCTGGCTGGAGATGTGGAAAATTATGTTAGAGAGGCAATGAAAAATTCAACCCTTAAGGAAATAAGGAAACTGCAAATTTGAAAGCTAATTTGGTCGAAGCCCTAGTGAAATCTTGTCCCTTGGGCTCTGTAACTATCTAATAAAATTTACTGTCCATTTTAAACCAATTTCATTTATTTTTATTTGTTTTACATGAGTTTTTAACAATAAATCATCATAACTTTCATCTAAAACAGTAAAAGTAGTACTCCTGCAATCACCTGCTAGAATTGCCATCCAATTTTAATTTTTTGTTTTATTAAAGGTGTTTACATTGACTGCAACAACTTGTTATTGCTACCAAGCGTAAATACTTTAGGGTACTTGTCTGCCTCTATGTCACTGAAGAAAAACCACAAAAATATTTAGCTGGAAAGACCTCAATACTAAAATAGGAGCAAGTAAACACAGACTGTGCCTGACAAGCACTACCATAGGAGCAAATGCAAAATGTGATCAAAGCTGCAATGTATATAATGACAGAAGAGAAGATGTTGCTCTAGTGAGGGGTGAACTTTGACCATCTCATGTGAAACACATTTTTATATCTATATAGCTGGCACAAGAGTAAGTTGTTTGTTAACTCCAGCACTTACCCACCTCCGGTTGATTGCAATGAACATCTGGCAGATTCATTTCCCATGGAAATGCAAAAAGTTTTTTTTAAATGTTTTATTTCTCATTGTTTCTCGGCTTGAGCAAGATGATTTAGCTCAGTAATTATATTTGCATCTGTTTTTATTGCATTTGAGGCATTATTAGCCAAGCCGAGGTAGTGAATTAAAGTGCTTGTTACCAAAATTTAATATCCTGAATTTCACTTTGCATAAAACATGAATTTTCATTAGGTTTTCAAGGTGTGCATCTTCTGGATAAAACTACCATTCCTTCATAAGAAAATACAAGAGCGTACTACCTGTGTGTGATGTGTGAGGAGAGTTTCTGTGATGTTGCATAAGGCATTGCCTTCGAAAGATAATTAGGGGAAAAGTGACTCTGTTTCTTCTGAAGATGTAGCAATGTCAATCACAGCTATCTTGATTAGATGGCAAGAAATATAATTGCTGTTCAAGTGTAATGTCTTCACTGATTGCTGTCTATGTAAATGTGAGGGGTTGATAAAACACCCTGGCAGCATGGTTGCTAACTCTCTGCAGTATTTCTCGAATTTTACAGAAAGTATATGTATATGGTTGGTAAACAATGGCATTGAAGAGAGTTATTCAGGTGTCATGATGCAGTTCTAGCACCTTATACAAGGTAACCAAAACATTATTAAAGACAGATTTGTAAATACCACCCCGTGTGGGCTGAGGGAGAAACTCACACTCATTGATTTGTAAGGATTGGTCCTTGGATCTGTCTTCTTTGTGTGGCTCGAAACTGACCTTGTAAAAGGTCAGAGGGAGCTGTCCAAGGGCCAGAGCTGTAGATGCATATTAAAGGATGGTCCTCTAAGTAATACAACAGGCATCGCAGGTCTCAGGTCTCGTGATTTCCAACAAAACCTCTTTGATCTTTCTCAAATGAGGCTTTTCATACTCTAGCGCTCCTAAAGTAATACAGATGTACCAGCAGTCTTCTGTTTACAGTAAAACTGATGCATAGCCTCAGAAGGACGAACGTTAAAGGTAATTAAATTTCATTTGGGGGTTCATATCCTGTTGTTAGTGAAGAACTGCCCTCCTTGGATTTGCAGGCAGAAGTGTCAAGTCTCACTTTAACATACCTGTACAGATTATTTCCCTTTGTTGAGGGTTTGGCAGATGCCACAAACTAAAAATTCTCCCATCTCTGGGCATGAGCTGATTAACTTCAGTTTGAGGTTATTTTTAAACCTCATTTTACACCACATCTTGTCAGTGATGACAATTCATTATGATAATGAAGGTTAATGGAGAGGAACTTTTTTCCCATGCGCCATGAGAGATCTTTAATTTTCTGTATAGAATCCGTATAAAAAATTTGAATTTTCCTTTAATGGTGGATATCATATTAGTAACAATTATAAAAAGGGAGTTTCTGAAGAGAAATACATTAATATCAGCTTCAATGTTAGCCAGAGAATTAAACAAACAATTTGCTCAGTGAAAAGCAAAGCAGGAAGATAATGAACGGTTATGCCTTGAAAAAGAAAAGCATAGTAGGATTTTGTCAGTACCTTTTATAGAAGCCACTAAAGAATAAGAGAAGGTAGAATGAATTTGGAAGGTCTTGTGTATGGACACTAAGTACTCAAATGTCAGCCCAGCTCTGTGCAAAGGATGGAGCCAGACCTTCCACCTTGCTGTTGTCCTTGCACAGAAGAGCTGATCTCCCATCCAGAACCCTAGTTCTGATTTGCATTTACATTTCCAACAACTTTGTATGGCACCTACCATCCCCAAAATCCAGAATGGTATCTGTGGGGGAACTTATCTCACTTAGATCTAGGTGTTTGTAATATAGACTCCTATATGGGACCATGGGATCCCCTTTTAATCAGCAGAGATCCGTTCAGTAGAGCTAAAGATGTGTGGGATGTGATTGTCTTACTCAAAGTAGGTGCCCACGTTTGACCAGCTGGGTCACAGCCCAGACTCTACTGACTCACCATTGACTACAGGGCACTTAAGCAGCTGGTCAAGACAATACTTCACTGTGTCTCCCGTCCCTTATCTTTTTGTGCCCGCTTACATCATAATTCTGGAGGTTTGGTGTTTTGACAGAGCAGACCTGCATCATGACACGCAAGGGCTGACATAAAGTCCAGAAGTCCTCAAACAGGATTAATTTCAACTGATTACTTGTGGGATTAAAAACTCTCGGAGTCAATTACTACCAATGCTGCCATTTGTATGGAATTTAACAATGTTAAACATTAATCACAATCGCTTTGTAGCTTGTTGGGGCCTATTCAAGAGACAGAAAGGCTCCAGCTGGTTTTAATGAGATAGGGGAGAAGCCTTAGATAGGCACTACATGTGGGATTCTTTGCTATGTGCTGACGGGAGAATCATGGTTTATATCTCTGCCATGGGAAGCCTTCTGTTGAAATACAATTGGGTCCTCTTCAGGGACTGTCAGTTACTGATGTATCTTTCCAAAAATGTCTATTGCACCAGTCTTGTGAAACACACATCCTTGGTGGGCTAGTTCAGATGTCATTAGAAAATCTTGCTAAACTTGAGGTGCACAAATGGGAATTTGTGTGTTCTAAAGACGTCTAAAGAAGTATTTGCCAATTTATGCAGAAACTCCTCACACTGGAAAGAGGAGACCTACAGATTTTGTGCAAGGCTGGATGAACTTCCTGCAAGTGTCTGCCGAGGGCTGGTCCTGAGCAGATGACAATGCATGTCTGATACACTTTTAGGAAAGCACTATTTTGCTTATGTTGCCTATGCAGCAACATAAGAATAAAATGTAACTGGTCAAGAGTGTGAGAAGTTACTGTTTCACAGTTTGGAGGCACCTCCTGGACGTAAAATGGAAGTTTAGATATCCTTAACTTTTTAATTTGACCAGTGGTTCATTCTTCCAGTAAGCCTATGTCTCAAGGCAGTGATTTCAGTGTTAATTACACTTGTCCTAATTAAAACAGGTGGCTGAATTAGGGGTCTATTACACAGATCATTTCCTGTTCTAGGAGTGGTAGATGTATAATTGTGCGGCTGTCCTTCAAGCATCTAACCACAGGTTTGGGATATTTTTCCCCTCTCACAGAATGGGGCAAAGATTTGTGCAGTCTCCTATTCCTGTGAATAAATAGTTTCTCTGCTATCTGAAAATCTAAATCTCCCACAGCCTAAATTTCCTTAAGGAAAAAGCAAATTAAAAGCATAGAAGAAGATCTCCCAAAAATAATCCGGCCTTCTTAGCTGAGCTCTTAAACCCTCTGGTTTGGAGCTTGCAGGAGATCTTGAGGCAGGGGTATCTGCCAGGTCTGTGCAGCTGTTAATGTACAGTCTGGTGGGCCAGGTGATGCAGACATAGCTAGAAAGCAGTATCCTGGAATCCATACTCACTTTTTCATAATGGGCTGACACTGAGGTGTCCTGGCATGATGCAGCAGTGAGTGAAGGTCTGGGGAGAACCAAATCCCGGAGGCACCTGGGGCCAGCCAGCACCTTGAGTGACTGCTGAGGTGCGAGTGCTCAGGTCCTCAGGTGTGCCACACTTCTGAGATCTGCGGATCACCTGTCACCCACCAAAAGGTTAAGGAGTCTTCTAGAGCTTCTCAGCATCGGAAAAGGAGCCATTGTGCTATTTTGCTGAATGCTGTCTCTTCAGAGCCATGGCTGCCTGCAGTTCCCTTGTGCTCAAATGTCCCAATGCAGGGTCAGCTGCCTCATCAGGTACTATGAAAGAGGCTATTTTTTCTTCTCACTTCCACTGAGCTGAGACATGTCTAAATGACAAAGAAATACATTCATTTAAGTGAATAACACCATAACTTGGAAAGCATCAGACAACTGATTGCTCTGAAAATCCAAAGAATAGTGCTCAGAAGATGAAAAGAAAATGGCCCTGGCAATTGCTCTCCCTTAAACTGCAAATAAAGTGACAGGGATATTCTTGAATGAAAAAAATACTGTGTTCAGAGAAGCATGGGACATGTTTTGAAAACTTGACTTTTGACAGAATTACACTGTGAAGATTTGTCCTCTGCAGCTCTCCTTAAAGTCAAAACTGCTCTGGATTTAAAGGAGTTATTAAGAGTGTTGTGTGAATGGATTCCTACCCAAAACACTAATTCAAAATGTCTTTGCAGGCAAGTGGGCTAAAAAAGACTGAAATTGCACCATTTTTGAAGTCATGGCTAATGTTTACACTTAGAATCCCTCTTGTTTAACACCCATGTTAGTGGTCTAAGAAGGCTGAGTAGGCTGATTTTTAATGGGGTCCTTAGACCATTAAATTGAAGGGAAATGTGAACACCAGCAAAAAAAATAAAATGAAAAAAGCTGCTAGGAAATAAAAAAATAGGTTTAGTTTAGAGGAAAAAAACCAAAATGATCCAGTGAAAATGATTTTTTGTTTAGGCAGTAGGTAGAGGAATATTAAAAATAAATTGTGCTGGCTAAAATGTAGAAACAGAAATACATCTGTGGGAATGTTATGGGTAGAGGTGACAGGATTTGGATCACGAGGATGGTCCAGATGCTTTCCTCCTTTCTATCCTGATTTCTAGGACTCTGCAACTTTTGAAAAAGCTACTACTGAAACCTTTGGTCAGCATAAACAAACTGGGCAAAACAAAGAAATTTAGCTGAGCAGTGTCAGTCTCTGTGTATTCTGAGCATCATTGTACACAGGACCATGCAGTCAAGACAATAAAAATTTGATGAAAGAAAATTGAGAAATTTAGNAGGGCTGGGCAGAGTTCCAGAGCAGAGGGACAGTGGTTCAGCTGTGGCATTTCAGACACAACAGTTCACTGCTGTGAAGGACTCCCAAACAGGGTGAAAAGCAGAAAGGGTGGGAGGGGTCCCTGCACCTTTTGTGAAGAGCAGCTGGTGCCAAGAAGACCAACACCATCCTGGTTGTTAGTAAAAGAGTGACCAGCAGGACTGTACTCGGCACTGGTGCGACTACACCTTGAATTCTGGGTCCAGTTTTGAGTCCCTCATTAAAAGAAAGACATTGAGGTTCTGGAGCATGTCCAGAGAAGGGCAATGGAGCTGATGAAGGATCTGGAGCACAAGTCTGAGGAACAGCTGAGGGAGCTGGGGGTGTTCAGCCTGGAGAAAAAGGCGCTCAGGGGAGATGTTATCACTCTCTACAACCCCTTGAAATGAGATTGTAGCCGGGTGGGGGTTGGTCCTCAGACAAAATAATGTGGTAAATTCATAAAGCATGAATAAACGGGGCTGTCAGTACAGTCTGGCAATCAGAAATTGCTGCAGAACTGAATGTGCTGCTCATTACTGAAAATCAACAGGTGAGATACTAATTGGCATCACTTCCTTCTCTCATAATTTATGTTGTGTTTTCTGGGTGTTAAATATTATTGTGGGTCCAGCCAGTGGAAAACTATGATTTGACATCGTGTTTGCCCATTTTGCCACATTCTGTAAGAGGACATAAGAAAAATGAGTGCAGAAAATTAGAACCTGAAGGTGTTGGTTTGTTTTTAATACTCTGAGCACAAGGTTGGTTAAGCTGTTCCTGAAATGGAATGAAAGAAAAATGATATGTTATGGGCTAGAATTTCTGCAGGTGCTAATTAATATAGCATCAGTCAATGCAATAGACCTACATCCATTTGCACCCATCAGTGATTTACAGAAATTTGCATTGCCTTGGAACAGCGTCCTGATTTCCTTTGCACACCTTCCCCACATGTCAAAGCAATACATATTTTTGCGCTTCATGTTTGGACTGTCTGTTAATGAGATATGTGACAGGCAGTGCATGAGTTTACAAGTGTCACTGATCTAAACAAAACAGTATTTACTGTAGCAAATTACTGATGATAACACTTGCCTGGTTCTATCATAAGATACTTCTGTCTCCAGCTGTGTGTTGTTATGTGGTCAGAGGAGATGAAGCTAGCTTGGGGTTCACATGGGTGGAGAGCATCAGTGAATTGCCAGACTATTTTCACACTGGATAGCATTCATCAGCCTTAGAAAGGCACTCACAGTTAGTTATGTCAGGCATTACATGAACAAACAGAGCATTTTTGGCCTAAGAGAATGCAAACATTATGCAGTTTGGTCAAGTGGGCAGAGTACGGGTCTCCAATTCAAAGAATGGAATTTGCTTGCCTGCTTTATGACCTTGAATAAATTGATTTGTCTCTTGGTTTCTTAGTTATCTCATCTGTAGAATTGTGGCTGTGTTGCTGATCTCCACTGAATAAATAATTGGGATAATTTGCTAGGCAAAAAACCCCAGTGATGCCTACTTCATTACCTCTAGCAGAGCCCAGTGAGAACACATTAAATTTTAGTGCCAAGCTCATGGTAGATGAATCCCTTCTATTACAGTGATTCACCCTCTTGAACTGAGGTTCTGGCTCACAACACTTACCACTTTTGACAAGATATTTTCTATTGCTTCCTGAAAAATTAATGGGGATGTAGTTGTTCTACATTGTTCCGGCATCATGAATGAATTGCTGACTAACTTTCCCACTCCAGCTACCAGATGTCCTCTTCTAGGATTTGTGGTCTTCCCCTTTAAACACTTTTAAAGTAATTCACCGAATTTGCAGAAAGAATGTTCTTTGTTTCTCAAAATGATCACAGAACCATTAACACAGAACATTTGTAGTTGTTCTGGATTTGGGAAGTCTCATATGCTGAAAACTGAGATACAGCACAGTGCAACAGCAAGACCTGTAGTGATACTCTTCTCTGAAAACAGGAGCGTGCTGACAGGGACCTTTGAAAATATCCCCTCAGATGAACTCACTATGTCTCAGGATAGCAGAATTTTATATAAAATCTAATGTTTTGTCTTACTTCAGAAGCAACTGTGAAGTACCCCAAAGAATGCACTGGTTTTGTGAATTAATTGTCTTGGGGGAGGGGGAAGTGGCATAATCTCCCAAATCCATTTCTTTTAGGGCTGACATTTAGTTCCCTGAGCACCTTCAAACAACTAACTTGGCTGACTTGTACACGCCAGCATCACCCAAAGTGACATCTGAAAGGGGTTTGTGGTGGATTTACAGGGGAGTGCTCCTTCCTCTACTTCAGTTTGCGAAGACTGCAAAGTCTTTTGTTTAGTTTTGTTGCCAGGCTATTGACAGGCCATGCCCAGGGAAAGAGAGACTTGGGGCATCCTCCTGAAAACTCGTGGGAAGAGTTTATGGTGGTATAAACTGCCAGAGTTTGGAAATGTAAGCCACTTCTTAAAGATGTGAACATCTGCCTGCCGATTACGGAATTCAACCTTCACCATCTGAAAGAGATAATTTTTAACTGGAGAGGAAAAAAGAAGCAGAAATAATCTCAAGGTAACATATTTAAAGTGTCTGAACTGATGCTGTTTTCAGTGCCTTAGTCAGAGACCACATTTAGTTGCAATGCAGCGCCTACAGAGCCCTGCAGTCCCACAGGCTTTTACAGCACTGTTTCACTGGGACAGCAGAAAGATCTTCAGGCCTCTCAGGTTTATGTCACACAGTCTATGGATATTTTCTTTGACAGTGGAGCAAGCTGGAGGCAGCCTTGGCTGCGGCTCATCTAGAGATGATTACATTATATGCTCTGGGCCACCCTGTATTGGATAATAACATTTGGCTACTCATAAATAAACATCACGTGGAATGATAATTAAGAGATTAAAGATGTTAATAAACTGGTTCTGTGAAAGAGAACCTACTACGGCTCTGAAACACTCAGGTAAATTGTTATGATTTACCACTATAAAATTACACTCTATGTTCATGATGCCACAGGGGCAAGACATCCTTAAATTGCCTGTGAGTTTTGTCATTCCTATGGACTTGAGCAATCCTTACAGCATCTAATGTATGATTATTCTGAGGTTTTTTGAGTATTTTCTCTTCTTCCCTATTTTGTATAAAAAGACTGCATGAAGGAGTTTATTTTTTATTGTCATAATCATATCTGTGAAAATAAAAAAAGTATTTACCTGATAATAAACAAGGGCTTCCATAATCTTCATCATTCATCAGCTCAAGCAGTTCCACAAACATATAAACCTCAAAATGACCTTTCTTCAACTTCCTTTTCTGGGATAAATCTGAATTACACTGAAGAATAGATCTCTTCTTGGAAAATCTTGGATAACAATGTACTTGCAAAGGTGAAAGTCATCTGTAATGTGAGGTGAATGCAGAGTGCAAGCGATGCCTTATCCTGTGGTCTTAAAATTAAGAGCCGGACACGGTTAAGGGATAAAGAGTTTTTACCTCGGTATTTAATAAGGATCATTGTGGTGCAACACTTCGTCAAGGTGGAATGCGCTGAAATGAACACACAACAGCTTGCGTGCACAATTTTATAGACTTTACAAATTAACATATCTAACTAAGATGCTCCAGTGAGAGACTTGAATGAATAGCGTGATATCCCCCCATCCCAAGGTATTCCCCCTGGATGGGCCTAGATTAACTACAGGGTGTGTTCTAGAAGGGTCCTTGGCTCCCCAAGATAGCGTAGGGCTTTCCGGCCTCCGACTGCGCGGCCTTCAGGATGTTTGGTTTTCTGGCCTAACAGAATACCAGGACTATGCTAAGTTATCAGACCTAAGGAATTACAGGTATGCATGCTATGAGCACTGAGAATACAGGAAAGGGTATATAAGAAAAGGCAAAAAAATCATCATGGCAACACAAGTGCCACTGAGAACCTCAGAACTGAAGTCAAAAGTCCAGCTCTTTTATAGACCCTTTTAGGTGCAGGAATGTGCTACAAGTTTTCCCTGGAGCCTTCTCTTCTCCAGGCTGAACAACCCCTCTCATAGGAGAGGTGCTCCAACCCTCTCATGATTCCATTGTCATCTTCATGGGTCTCCTCCGGACTTGCTCCCACAGGTCCATGTCCTTCCTGTGCTGGGGGCCCCAGAGCTGGATGCAGCACTCGAGGTGGGGTCTCACCACAGCAGGGTGGAAGGGCAGAATCACCTCACACAACCTGCTGCTCTTGTTTATTTTGATGCAGTCCAGGACACATTTGGATTTCTGGGCTGCAAGTGCACATTTCCGAGTCATAATAAGCTTTTTGTCCGAAAAGTGAACTTTTCTCCTGTGCTGATCTTGACCCATTCCCCACCAGCCTGTATTTGAGTTTAAAGGTATATTTACATGATATCTGTGTATACAGTACATATAGATATATACTGTAGGTATGCATAGATGTCTATTTTGCCTGAGTTCATTAAAGGAAAAATTGTTTCATGCTGGTTTCACCTGTCCTGGATGATGCTGTTTTGCCACACAGATGTTTGACATTGAGCTGTTTTACCATACAGAGACTGGCACTAACAGAAAAACCTCCTCCCGTGAAGAAATTGCATAGAATAAAACAGGCTCCTTTCACAGAGCTCTATCTCCAGTCTAGGTGAATTTAGGTCAGGATATATTTTGGTGAATGAAGACTTTTATTTTTATTCTGAATGGGCGTGTTTTTGCTCTTCTCCCACAAGAGGGCAGCAAAGGAAAATGGTTGCCAAAACCCAAGACAAAAACATTCAAGGACATTTAAGCATTTAAGTTTCCCACTGTGTTTAATAAGATTCCGAAAATACCATTGTGTGGGAACTAGGAGAGCTTGTAGAAAGCCACCTGGTGAGAGAAAGGGATTTTATTTTTTTTCAAAAGCTCTCCAAGCTTCTCAATCTATTGATAGCTTAATGAAGTTATTTGCTATTACCTTCAAATATGCTCCCCGATCATGTGATAACAGCACAGCAGCTGAGCAAGGTCTCCTGGGCTTCAGCATCCTCATCTCTAGTGTTAATTGCTCTATTATCTCAGAATTTAAGTGCTTTATCTCAAATCCCTCCTGCCCTTTCTAAACACTCTTTGCCTGAGGAAGCGCTGACACAAATGGGAAGGGCTACACTTGAAGAACGACCTAGGGAAACAAAACTATCTCCCTCTGGGATATTTTATCCCAAAATCCAACCTAGGTAATAAAGGAATTCTGATTGGGTGTGTGTGGGTAGGGGGTTGGAGTGGAGGTTTGAGGCGTGTTGTTTGGCAGCTTTACCCAGAGCTGTTCAAGCAGGAGTCAGGGTGTTGTAGCTGGTTTGAGTTGCTGGGAGAGTGTGAGCCACAGCGGCTGTGCTGAATGCAAATAGAGGTTTAATCAAAGTGGTGTTCTGTGCAGCAAGCTACATTTTCATTCATGTGTTCTGCAGTCTTTGCAGGCAACCAGGGCACCAACATGTTAATTACCTTTAAAATATACAGGAGATTTGACCCCATTTTAAATGTTTCAGCTTCTAAATAAATGACAAACAGAATGCAGCAGAAAAAAAAAAAAAAACCAACAAAAATCAGCATAGGAAAGTGAAGGCATATTTCCAAGGGATATATTAGAGCTTGGGTTTGGACCCAAATCTCAGTCAATTTGTAGCCTCAGGATTGTGGTGTTTTCTGATACCACTGCTGCCATATCGTACCTAACAGAAAGTGTGCTCTGGGTGATACCAGAACACAAGTGAGAGGGACAGTGACACGGGAACAGGTTTGTACATTCCAAGCAGGATCTCACTCTATGCTGGTGTCCTCCAGGGAATGCAGTAGAATGAGAGGTGAATTGCAGCAAGCCACAAGCACAGCCGAAACTGTTACAGTTTAGCTGAGGCTGAGGATGCAGGGAAACTACTCCTTTTAAAATGATGTCCAAAGGGCTACTAGGTCTGGGTGCAAGACCTGGTCATCCCTCTACCAGTTGCCTGATTGCCAGAAAACAAACCCTGAGCATCTGACCCGGGGGAAGCACCAACATGCTCCAACCTGCTGCTCAGCTGAAGAAGTGGACCATCCCCGCTGCCATCTGAGGTGGATGTGGCTGTACAGAGCTGCTGCCTTAACTGAGACAACCTTGGCTGCCTGGAAGCTTGCTCTAAAATAGGTTGTTACGTCTGTGCGCCTCTGTCCCTGCCTTTTATTTTTTACTGCAAATGGACCTATTTCTTTTTTCCTAGTGAAGACGTCATCTTCAGATTCAAACTAAGCACTCAAACTAGAAGTGATAAGTGACCGCTGTGCCCTGTCTGCTGCTGCTCACAGACTGAGACAGTCCAGCATTCGCTGCAGAGCATCACACTTCGTGCATCTCTGTGAGCAGCAGGCTGGATCTTGCCTGGGACCTGCCTGCAGCTGTGCAAGCTTCTCTAGCACATCTGCCTGACACCAGGGCACCACATCTCTCTGTGGTCTTTGGGTCGTGCTTCTGCTATGGCTTTTTAAAGTGAGGGGCATGATGCCGTCTGTTCAAGGCTGCAAGAATCAACCCTAGATCTATTCCACGGCAGGAAAGGCTCTGGCCTAGCTCTGGCTAAGGCCAAAAATGAAACCCACATGGGATACAACCATGAACACAGTGTAACACTTTAAAGCAAGGGAAAATTAAACCTTTTTTGTGTTAGACTGAACATCTAAAATAGTAAGTACCATTCAGCTCTCCAGAGCTCTAGCAGATGGATGAACTGAGAGTGTTTTTTTAAGCCAATGTACATCTCTGCAAGTAAAATGCCACTCTCCATTAGTCTGAGTTGGAAGAATAATGAAAGAATCAATCAAATCCTCTAACAGTGACAGAAAACAGACAAAAATCCATGA
Source organism: Cnemophilus loriae (assembly GCA_013397755.1). Classification (NCBI taxonomy): domain Eukaryota; kingdom Metazoa; phylum Chordata; class Aves; order Passeriformes; family Corvidae; genus Cnemophilus; species Cnemophilus loriae. The sequence continues at coordinate 2,617,804 of VZTF01006489.1, forward strand.
ATCTCTTTTGAGGCTCTAAGAGGATTAAACTCGTCAGGCAGGAACTCTTCTGTAAGGGTTTGTTTATGGTGAGAAAGAAAAGTTTGATAGATGTGTATGGCCAGTTCAAAATAGCAGCCTTAAAAACCTTATATGCTGTCTGAAGTGAAACAACCCCATGCCTTAAATCTGTGTTAGGAAAAACAACCTGAAATGCAATTTTGACTCTGATAAAAATGAGCCAAGGAGCATCAGACAAACCCCTTTGGTGCTTAGAGATCTTCACTTCCTTCCATATTCAGCTCATCTGTTTCTTTGGTAGCAAACTCCTCAAGGCTGGCATTATAGACACACTTAGAGAAGTAGCTAATAAGTGATTAATGCAACCTGAGACCATTCAGGGAGCCTTGTGTAGTCCCACCATGCTAGATCTGTGTGCAGTGATGAGTTGAGGAGAACCAAGGAGGCTCCCCTTCCTTCAGCAATGCCTTCTGAGATGTCAGCACTCCACGTGGGTCTGTATTAGCACAAAAGCACTCCCCTCATCCACAGTGTAACTGCACCTGGACCTGCATCTGATAACATTTGCAGGGACACTGAAGAGATAATTCATTCCTTTTACACAGTGGGGAGTGGGGTTCCAATTTTGGCTAGAGAGTATTACAAATCAAGGAGCATCTGGTGTAATATAAAAGTAAGCGTAGCATGAATGAACCATTTCCTTGTATTTTGCTCAGGTAAGATAATGTTTTGGAGAACATAAGGCACAGGGCAGAGTTTTCAGGATTCTCTGGACTGGGTCTCAGGCTATGTTCTCCTGATCAGAGAAAACAAAAGTCCCAGAACTTCGTGGGTTGCGGAATATCATTAAGGTGGTTTTAAGCATCATGGGGAGCAATGATTTGTCTGTGCAGCTGGAACATGGTGGTATTGACTACTGTAGCATCTTGTGTGACATCAACAGGGATATACACACTGGGTAGCTGTAGCGCTATGAAGTCCAGGGCTTACTGAGATCCATCAGGGAAATGTCCTGGGTGTCTTTCTCAGTGTTACTTCCTTTCAGGTATTCCTAGCACATCTGGCTACTGTATAGGACAAAAAACTCTTTGATCTGGGTTGAAGGGAAACACAGGAAATACTGGGGATTGCCAGAAGAAATCAGGTTAGAAAAGTTCATCTGTTTTCTGCCACCTTCCTTCTCATTTCAATTTCTACCTCGTTTGAAGCATTGAGTCATAGATTGGTTTAGGTTGGAAGGGACCCTAAAGATAATCTTGTCCAACCTCACCACCAAACCTCAAGGTTAGTTTGAGTCTTACAGCTGACCTGAAAACCTCAGATGTTATGTATTCGTCTGGGAAACTGATGTGATCTTTGAGTAAAGTCAGATGATTTCCATGCACTTTAATTTGCATTCTACATTTTTGGCTCAGCTATAAATACAATAGCATTATATTTTTGGACATATCTGCATTCCTTGTTCAAGGCAGAGGGTATTGAGCATGAGCAAAGCATCTGATAGTTGTTTATTAGAGGCCCATATGAGCTGAGAGCTCCTGTTAAGAATTATGCACTGTAGAGGAGTGAAAACAGCAGATCTTTCCCCACATTAGCATTCTGTGCTGGTAAAAGACTGAGTACTATTTAAGGGTGTCACAGGAAAGCAAGGAAGAGGGAAAAATGTTCATAGATACCTAAACAATGATTACGCAGTAAATGGATCCCTCAGAAAATACTGGAATGATTTCTAATGCTTGTGGTTTTCCTCTGCGTGCAGCATGACAGATTTGCAGATGAATTAGACTGCAACAGTCAGCAGATGTTAATGTGTTCCAGAATCAATTTTTAAGGCAACCCTACTGAAGTCCTCTGATTTTTTCAAGCACCCTACATCCAAAAGGAGCTTATATTGGTTCTTTTTTCCCCACCGTCCACAACATGTTACAGACTTTGGTGTTTATTGACTTATAAATGAAGTGAGACATAAGAGCACTTCGGTTTCACGGCAGCTTGTTTCAAATAAGCAGGTCTGAGCCTGTGTTTGCCCATGGGTATGTTCTGCATGCTGTTTTGCATCCTTTCTGTTTGTGTACCTGTGACTCTTTATAACTTCTATCATTTTCATCACAGAATTTTAGAATATGATGAGTAAGCAGGGACCCATCAGGATCATCAAGTCCAACTCCTGGCCCTTCACAGGACACCCCAAGAATAACACCATGTGCCTGAGAGCATTGTTCCAATGCTTCTTGAGCTCTGTCAGGCTTGGTGCTGTGACCACTTCCCTGGGGACCCTGTTCCAGTGCCTAGCCAACTTCTGGGTTAAGAACCTTTTCCTGATGTCCAATCTAAACCTCCCTTGACCCAGCTCCAGGCCATTCCCTCAGGTGCTGTCACTGGTCACCAGAGAAAAATCAGTGCTTCCCCCTTCACTTCCCTCGTGAGGATGTTGAAGACCACAATGAAGTCTCCCCTCAGTCTCCTCCGTGCCGAGCAGACCAAGTGACCTCAGCTGATCCTCTTGGTACCAGCTGTCTTACCAAAAAGCAATGGAACAATTTGCACCTAACTCTAACAAGGGTTCAGGTAATGCCAAGTGTGGGAAGATTCATCTGCTAAAACAATTTCATATAAGTGTGCACATTAGTATTTCAGCACCAAACTTGATATCATGCAGCCCAGTGCTATAGCATAGGTCAGGAAAGGTATCTGTTATGACCTGACTACTCTGGAAATAGTTCCCTAATGTGCTTTGGCAACCACAGTAATGAACATCACGCTCGAGGGCTACAGTCCAGCAAGACTACAAGATTCAACATGAAGAATGCCAGGATTAGCCCCTGGAGTGGCCTGATTGAGTTGATCCTGGCAGGATGGCAATCACAAGGGAGAGTCAACAGCAAAGATCAGATTAGGAGGAGAATTCACAGGAGTGTCTGAGACACCAGTAGCCACTTTATGCTGTTTGTCTTGGGAAGAAAGGTCTTAGCTGAGCTGGTTGATGTTCCAATAAAAGTTGAGGCTCTTTCATTCCCCCAGTCCACGTGTCTGTGGCTGAGAGAGGAGACCTGAAGTGATTAAGGAATCTTCAGACACAGCTGGAAGGAGTTAAGTTTTCATGAATGCTTGTAGAAATGCAATGTATGTACTCCTGAGGAAAGTATTAGCTGTTCCCAGGTTGGGAGAGAAATTACAGGGCTTGGTAGACTGATCAGGTCCAGATCACAGATTAAAATCAAGTGAGGTCAGAAATAAATGCTAATTTTTGGTTGGGTAATAAAATTAATTTATTTAGATTATCCAGCCCCAGAAGTTTTCAGTATAAGACAATAAAAACAGGGGCATAATGTGCAGAAGGACTGTGACCACAGGCAGTGCCCACAGCTCCGAATATATGATCCCTGCCTTTCCTTGTGGTGGCATTGTGAAGAGGGTACCTACAAAAGCAGCTTTTGGCTGGATTTATCCTGAGCCTGGTTACTTGCTGCTGTGGGAATCAAAATTAGTGACTTGGTCAGCTGTGTCTGCTTCATCTTTTCCATCTCTCTGGCCAATAACTTCATCCTGCCCTCAGGTGCAAAAAGGAACTGTGGTGTCATTTATACTTTCTTCAGGTTTTAAGTGCTTCTACAAAGGAATAAAAAGTGAGCTTCTGCAAAAGAAATACAATCCTATGTTTTCTAGGTAAATTAATCTAAAAAAAAAGATTTGTGATTCCCCTGCAAGCCATCACACCTTGAATTTTTTCACTTATCAAAGACAGAGGAGGTAGGAAAACTTGTAAATAAAGATGTTTCTGAAGAAAGAACTTTTTACATAGTTCAAGAGCAACCATAGAAGGGCACAATGGAGACTATTTACTCTAGCATGCTGCAGCTTAAACGTCAAGCTTTTTAGAAAGTAAGTTCATTATATTTCAGAACACTTATGTGGACACAGCAAAAGCATAACTGAAGACCCCCTGAGTCGTGCTTGCTGGTATTTCCTATGATTCATAATGATTCCAGGAACCTATGACAGGCATCCAGCAAAATACTTTCCTGTTGTCTTGAAGAAGCTGCTTCTGTGCCACAAAAAGAACCATTTAAGATGGTGCAAGATGTATTAGGAAAAGACTGAACATCTGAACCTGTGGGGTAAACTGCAAAAAGACAACCATATAAAGGAATCATGCTGCATGACATTTCAGATGTAATTGTTTGCCTATATAATTAAAAAAATTACTATTTTTTAACAGCATCTGAGGGGCTTGATGGCACTAAACTGCTCTCCCTCCACTTAGATGCAACTGAAAATTTCTTCCCAAAATAACCCATGTGAAATCCTCATTTCATTCCCCTGAGCAGAATGTTATGTCTTTAAGAAGTCTGCCCTGCCCTGACACAACCCCTGGTGTGAAATAGCTGTGTAGGCTCAAAGCAGTGTTAAAAGGCCTGAAGTACTCTGGAAACTGTGCTTCCTTCTCCTGAGGCCCCCGACAAGAGAACAGTGTGACTGGGCTGTGCTCTGAGGTGAGGCACTCTTAATAATTCAGAGGAGCAGAGACTTTTATTCTGCCTTGCCATTGTGACTTTCCAGTACAAATCTCTCACCTCTGTCACTTGGTGGGAGCAGCTAATCCAAGTGAAACATTAGGAGTGATTCTCATCTTGGAGTCAGAATTAGGTAACAGTGCATTTTGGGGAAGGAAAGGGAAAAATTCTTCTTGTCAGCCTTTGTGAGAAATTTGAGAAATACATTGTGAATTGCAGGTTGGAAATAGGTAATTGGGTTATTTGGAAGGTATTTTCTGAGCATTTAACGTGCCTCTTTTTCTTTCCCACCAGACAGGTTCAGAGGTAGCTTTTCCTTTCAGTCTTCTTTTACTGCATCCTGTGTTTTCTATTCCCAAGAGGCTTTTCTGGATGTGGAATAAAAGCCTACAAAAACCTTGTCAGGCTGGGTATCTTACATATGTAATTTCATATGTTTATACAAAAATGACAGGGACACACGATTATAATCAACTGCTCTTGTAGAAAACCTTCCATTTATTTAAGTCAAGGCCACCTTTCTAGCTATAAGGGAAAGTACAAACACCCTCAGTTAGACAAGGCCACACAACTCAACTACTATAAACACTTCCTGACATCTCACTGAACCCTCTGTGAAGAAACTCTTGTTAAGAAACAGATAGTCTTCCCCAGTGGGTCTTACAGCCTTACTTAGAACAGCTGCAATGGGTAGTGATTGCTCTGAGCACTGGGGTAAGGAAGGAAAAATGGCAGAGTGAGCAGTGGGGGGGTGGGAATGGTGGAATGCAATTGTGGGTGAAATTCAATTTCTTTCTTGAAGCTTGACTACAGTTTTTTTGTAAAATCAATGAAGCAGTTATATAAGTGATTGGGAAGCTAAATAGTGAGGTGGAGTGTCTATCGGTGAGCCGGGCCACCGGTTTGCAACGCCTCCAGAGCATTCACAAAGGGAGACATATAACAAATTATGTTTTTTCCATGCTCTGAATCAATGCATGAAATTTAAAAGGTTTGCCTTCCTCATCTTCAGTCAGTACTTCGTCTTCAGTACTAGCAAGAGCTGTGAAACATTCTCAGGACTGAAGATTGTGCCTTTTTGTCTTTTGGTTGTTTATCTCAGTGGTGAAGAGATAATGCCAAATTCATGGATATAGAAAAAAGAAAGCTTGAAATATCCAGCCTGTCTGTTGGGATTTCACATATTGTAGAAAACACATTGCTCCCCATCAGTGGACTCAGGCACTTGTATTTGAATAAGGCATAATTTCCACAAAGGTCTCCATAATCTTGTTTTGAACTCTTCAGGAGATAACAGATCCATTATTTTTCATTGTGTCCTGTTCCAGTGGTTAGGCACGTTTGCTGTCAGATGTATGTGCTTTATTTCCAATTTGATCTTGTGCATTTTCCCATCATAATTTTTGTTCTGCTTTTCTTCACTATATTAAAGTTGTCTCAAGAAACTGCTATTTTTGGCCAGTGAAAGCATTCATACATTGGAATTAAATCAATTAACTCCAGTGAAGCCCTCATTTCTATAGGCTGCACAGCTTGACTTAGTTCTGGCACTGACCTACAACAGAATTTTTATGAACACGTTTTTGACAGTCAGGGATCACAAGATCATAGAATCATAGAATAGTTTAGATCTACAAGATCAACAAGTCCAGCCATTAACCCACCGCTGCTAACTCCACCATTAAACAGTACTCTAAGTTCCATGCCTACACATCTTTTAAATATCCCCAGGGATGGGGACTCCACCACTTCCCTGGACAGCTTGTTCCAATGCCTGACAACGCTTTAGGAGAAGAAATTTTTTCCCAATATCTAATCCTAACCTCTTCTGGAATGGATTGAGGATATTTCGTCTTGTCCTGTCACTTGTTACCTGGGAGAAGAGACCGACCTCCACCTAGCTACAGCCTCCTTTCAGGGAGTTGTAGAGAGTGATAAGATCTGAGTCTCATTTTCTCCAGGCTGAACACCCCCGGCTCCCTCAGCTGCTCCTCATCAGACTTGTGCTTCAGCCCCTCTCCCAGATCCACTGTCCTCTGGACATTCTACAAGACCTCAACGTCTTTCTTTTCATGAGGACCCCAGGGCTGGACACAGGGTTTGAAGTGCAGGCTCACCAGTGCTGAGTATAGGGGGAATGGTCACTGCCCTGGTGCTGTTGGCTTGTTGGAGTAGCAAAGACTGTTACAAAACTGTGAGCCAGGGCTGAAGGAGTCTGACATCTGAAATGGACTTGCACAGAAGACAGGTGCCCAAATTTGAGGCTATGGCTTTGAGCAAAGGTGATGATGGCTGTTGTTTAAATGTAGTTGCTTATACCTGAAAGGAGGAACTGTGGTTGGATACCAGTCTCTCTCTCAAAGACAGATTAAGAAAGATTTTTGTTATTGTTTTACTGGTAATTTCTTAACCTTTGGAACGTGGAGCAAAAACAACTTCTTCCTAATGTATTGATGCTAGGATGCAAGACTTTCTGATATCCACAAGATATATTCCAGCATGGGTTTAAAAAAAGAGGTGGATAATAATTTGGAGCTGTAAGTACAGTTTTTGGACTTTCAATCGAAGAATCCAAAATAGGCTAAGTGTCTGAAAGTGTCTGCAGTGATTACTATCAAAGTTTTCTTTTTTGTATGTTTGACAGGAAATGCTCCAAAGAGAGAATTCAAAGGCATGGATTGCTGTGCCTAGCCAAGACTGGCCAATGTCAGTATGCTCTGCATGGGAATACAGACTAGATATGAAGGCAGCATCAAATGTGAACATAAAATCTGTGAAACTGTGTTCTAGGGGCAATGGGTGATACTGATGTTCTCTGTGCTCACCGTGACCTTAAAGCTAAAAACAAAATATTTGCTTTTATCCATAAAGTTCAAAATAGCTTGGAACTTTTTTCATGGAGTTTCTTTTTCCTTTTCTTTTTTTGATACAATTCTCAGGCTCATGGAGGCCCTTCTGCTCTAGTCCTCTGGCTCTGAAGTTGATGTGAACAGAAGGATCGGGTGAATTGGTGGCTGAGATTGCCTTGCAAACATGCTATATAGGAAACTTTCAGTTCCTAGAGGTGAGGGCAGCATAGCCCTGGGAGGGAAGTATGATGGAGATCCGTAAGCTGCAATGGGCACAGTGACCTACATTGTCTGAGAGAGTAAGAGATGGAAATGTTGTTGCTTAAATGAATTTTGCAATATTGGTGTGTTTTTTGTTTCTGAATAAGTTCAGAATGGATAAATAAAATGGAAATTATGAGTACTTGGATTTCTGTTTGTTCTGCAGGAAGCAATAAAAAAACCCTAACAAAACAAGAGACAAACAAAACCAGCAATAGAAAAGGATGTTGTTGGAGATGGTTCCATGAAACTTGCCTGCTAACATCCATATGATGGTTTCTGAGATGTAATGGGTTCTGCCAAGTTAATTGCCAGGAAAAGAGGAGTCCAACGGTGCAGCAGGTGACTGCACACTGCAGTGTCAGCTGTGGTATGTGACATGTATTCCCTGTGCCCTCATTATCCTGTGAGCAGGTCTGGGACTGCCAACTTGCCAAGTGTAACAACTTGCAGATTAGTAGGCTGTTAATGAGGAATGAACTGTAAAGGCAGAGTGTTGATTCACCTTGTGGTATAGATCCTTCCAGGATTTTCTTCCCACCATCATTCACATGGGGAAAGTGCTAAAGAACAGCTCCCAGTTTGTTCAAACCTCTGGTTTTGCCTTTCTTGGGAACTGGGACACAGGGAATTAATTGGTGCCACTGCAAGACGTGGTCTTACCCCTACAAAATATGCTGACTCAGAGGCAGAGTTGTAACTCCTGACTCCTGGATGGAGCTTTATAGCATCGATCTGGGCACATCCAAAAGAGGCACTCATCTGAAGCAAAATTACTTGGTGATTTATAGAAACTTACAAAACTGAGACCCTGTCAAAATAGTCTCTGTGAGGAATGATGAATGGGAGGAGGCTGTTGTATTTTTTATTATTTTAACTAACTGATGAGTTAATTAAAATTATACTTAATATCCTGTAGCTGTAATAATATCCTTTGGACTACCCCATGTCACTACTGCTGGGAGTGGGTTTTGCAATCAAAAGTCATTTCACACATATAATTTGTTTTAGAACCTTAGATTTTCAGCAAACCAGCTGAGATTGCTTCTTCTTTGTCTCCATGTGGAAACAGTGGATCTTTTTTGTCTTCAATTAATATTGCAAAGCTGAAGAAGGCACTGATTTCAGGACCCTCAAAAGGTACATGATCTGTGAAACACAGAGATGTTCAGTATATCAATAACAACATAATATCCTGTGATTCTGTGATCTGGAAATATTTCACAACCAGAAAAAAAAGCCACTTTGATGTGAGGGAGATCTGGGTCAGGAGAAGTAGCATGAGCTGGCATTTTTCAGGAGATGCTGTTTAACCAGCCCTACAAACAGCTGTTGTTTTCACATTAAAATGCTGAATGAATCAGTCTCTGGGTGGCTCTGTAACTCTGACAGCTATCACATAAAGAACAGCTTAGGGGTAAAAGAAAAGAAGAAAATTTTTAGAAAAAAGATTGGGCTTTATCTACTAAAGTTATGTAAACAACGGAAATTTTTTGTTCTTCTGGCAGAGCTAATGAGAGCATTCCTTAAAGACTGCAGTAAGCCTCAAGTGCCTGGAGATATGCATATTGAGTTTTTACCTCTTCCCTCCCATCTGCCAACTGCTCTGCTGCCATATTTTTTCCCCTCCCCCAGCAAGACACAGAGCTGGGGAAACCACAAACCCTGAATTGTGTCACTGCACAGAAGAAGATTGATGGGGAGGTTAATAAGTTGACTGTGCAATTATGACACTCACCATGTACCACCGACAATGGTTAATGTGGTTATTTCCTGCTCCTCTGATTACTTTGCTGCCTGTTTGTCAAGTCAGCTGGGGAGCCAGGCTCTGCTCCCTGCCTTGCTGCTCCACAGTGGGCAGCCCCAGGACGCTTGGCTATCAGGCACTTCGCTGTGCTGGGTGTTTGTATAAACTCCTTGACTCCCAGTGCACTTAGGAAAGGCAACTGAAGTTCTGCTAATGAGAAAAGGAATAGATGAGTTTGTTGGTTTGGTTTTTTGGTTTTTGTTTTGTTTTGGTTTTGTTTGTTTTTTTTAATTGCTGTGCTTTTCAAATATGAAAACAACTGTGAAATAATCAGGAATGGATTAAAGCTGAGGACAGTGAGTGATTTTTTTGCTGCGTTTAAAAGCTATTTTTTTAATTGCTTTTTTTGTTAGCACACAGTTCTGAATGATATCACTCCTATCACGTTGTTCTCAGTAGAGTTAAACTCAGTGGTTTGAGTCTTAATGTGAGCCAAGAGTAGATATCTTGACTGGTATCAGTACCTAATTGTGAATGTCTGAATAGATATTGTAAAAATTAGTCAATGGCATAAATTAATCAACACACTGCCCTTCAAAAAACACTCTTGCTACAGGTATTTTTTTTTTTGCTAGAATATAGGCGTGATGGTTGCAAAAATGCGCTTGGAGCACTACAGAGCAATGATTTTGGTACAGAACTGTTGTCCAGATTGTCAATATTCCATCTGCTTTAATGATTGAGTACTTCAAAGCATAAACTGCTCTTGATGCAGTTGATTGTATGTTGCTTTTCAGAGAAGAACGCTGCAGGTTTCAGCCTGTTTGTTTAGAAATCATTTAAGAGCTCATGACATGGAGCTTGTTGGAGGAACTGAGGTACAAATTTCTGAGGAAGCAGCTGGCTGCTGTTTGTTTCTGTAGAGCACGTTTGTAGAAAGTAATAAGGTGACATCAAAGAGTATGGTCAAATTTTGCCAAGGCTTTCTTCTCCCAGTAGGGAAAATCTATGAAAGCTCTCAATATTTGCTAGATCCTTTGGCTGAAGAGTTATGATATCAAGGCAATTTGCTTTTATTAACCCAGGCATGCCTGTTTCAAGGGATAGTTACTAGGTGTTTGGCTTTATAGGTCCTTCTTGTACGAGCAATTCTATCCTTTATGAACAAGAAACTCTGAAGATGGCTGTGAGGGAAAGCTGAATACTCTAACAGTACCATAAAGTCATGGAGTACAACTAGCAGACTGAGAGCATAAATAATAGCTGTGCTCCACAGAAAACAGATGTTACAATGAGAAATAACATTGCTGAACCTATAAGTTCACCACATTGGAAAATAAACAAACAGTGCAATTGCTGGGGTGACAAATAGCCAGCAAGTGTAGAAAAATAATCTCATGCAGAGATTTACCTGCTGCAGTAACACATGAAATTCCTCACTAAAGAATTGCTTATGGCAATAAGCTGATTTAGCAAACTCTTTATCTGGTCAACATGTACTCAGGCTTCACTAGACACCGATTTTTCCTGGGAACACAGTTATGCTGATGGGGATTTTGAGAGGGAGAACAGAGAAAGACATCCAGGTCTATGATAAGAAGCAGGAGATTTGGGCCTGTGCTAAGGAGCAGTGAAGTTGCCCCCATAGCTCCAGTCTCCAATCCTGTTATCCAGTTAACACTTTCCACTCACTGCAAATTGTCATTACACAAGTGGTGAGAATTAGAAAATCATTTCACCTGGGCTATTAGCAAGAATTAAATATTTAGAGGACCAGGAGAAGTGAACCTATCCAGCACAGAAATAAGCTGTTAAGGAAAGGACAGCTGTTAATGAACTGTTTAAACCAGCAAAGCTTCCTTGTTTAGTGCCTGAAATACCACTATAAACATGAAATTAATTTAAATGCTTCAGATATCATCACTTCCATGTCTTCATCTCCTACAGTATCAGCACTTGCCTAGGTGAGCTGAGGGATTTGACTTTCTACGCGTGGCATAAAAGTGATATTTGTGGGGACTAAAAGGAGTAATACATTTGGAATGAGAGCTCAGTTACTGGCAGAAACATCACTGGGTATAACATTTCAGACTGCTCATTGCTTTCTCTGTTCAGATACACTGTTCAGTGCTACAACTTTCTGTAGAATTTACTTGTCTATCTTTCTTATTTTCTATTTCAGAATATGGCACTTTACTGATAAAACATTGCCCTACAAACCCATTTATTGGGTCACTTTACAATGAAACACATTATTTTTTATCTCGTTACAATTAAACACTTTCATGTTTTGGTACCACTTTTGTTAGTAAACAGTAGTGTCTTCTACAATGTATTAGTCAGGATGTTCTAGCCGAATTGTCTGTCTTCTGAAAATGAGGCTAATCCAGTGGCATTGCTCCTAAGAATCCCAAGTTTTTATTAAGGGCCTGGTAAAAACAGCCTGCAAAAAGCAAGTCTGTATTTACAAAGAATCTGTATGTTGCACTGTACTGTTTGAGTGTGGTTCATGTGGGGATTGCTGTGTGATTACAGGTTCTGCTCTTCCATCTGTGATTTACTTTAAAGATAATATTTGCCGAAACAAACCCAGCTCCTTTGAGAACAGACTTGATGAGAGGTTCATTCGTGCACTTTACAGCCTGGTATGAATCATGGCACCAGTGCATATACAAACCTGGGTATTCTATTTACTCTTTCCAAGGTGAAGTTGATTAGCCAATCTCCAAAAAGTTAAGCTGCTTTGATGCAGGGCTTGTAGCACTGAGGTGTGCCCTTGTAGCGTCTTGCTAGGACTGTCTGTGCTGGCACACAAATAATTTAGGGTATTCTCAGTCTTGACTTCCCTTCATCTTGAGGTAATTGAGTGGGAGCTTAGCAGTGAGTTTTGTCTGCTGCTGTACTTCAACATGCACTCATTTTACAGCCTCAGAAAACCCTTGTTTTGATGACATCTCAGACTGGTGACAGAGTTAAGAGCTAAGCTTTGGAAAACAACACCAGAGAATCTGATTAGTTTCTTGACTGCACAATTGATTCAGCTGTAGGCTCCAGACATGCCATTCAAGGTGTAACTCTGTTGTCTGTTTGTAAGTGTCTTGTGCCAGTCAAGACACCACAGTGTGTTTGAGCCCTCCAAACAGGACTGATGGACGTGACATAGGGTCCGCAGGAGAGCCTTGACCTCCTGCCTTGGGTGCAAGAGGTCAGGTGGACACCAACACACAATTTATCTGCAGTGCAGTCACAATTGTGAGGAGGATGCCTTAGTCTATTTTAAGAGTGAACTCAGTGGAATCACTGAGTTTAGGACAAGATTCGTCTCTTCTGTCTTCCAGATTGTCATACCTGGGCAGATAATACACCTTAAAACCTTTTGGCTATATTGTCTATATTTTCCCCATAGTTATGAGGACCAGGCAACTACCTTAGATTGTATAAATCTACTTGATGGCAATTAAAGGTGAGAAGAACCTACTCAATCTCCTTTTGCTTTGCTTTCATCTGAAAAATGTGGACAGTATTCCCTCCTTTTTGCCATCATTAACTCCCTACATAATTCATGTTCTAAATCCCTGCAGTCAGGGGTTTATTCTTGCCCCTTTCTGCAGGTAGATGACACAGCAGAGTGGTGGCCTACAGCTACTGTGTCTGGACATACAGTGGTTAACCACAGGTGGCTGGGGAGAGATGCTGGCACCATTTGTTAAAATATAAGAATTTGAATCTCATCGAAATATCACACCAGTAAAAAAAAAAAAACAACACACTCCTTCTAAAAAAAATTAAACCCTTTTTATTTGTATATTTATTTTTATATATAAAAGAAATACAAAAAACAACCCCACAAACAATGCTGATTATGGCAATTCAGTTTTGTCAGCCCCCTCTGCCTGGGCTGCTGCCTCAGATCCACCAGGAGTGAGCAAAGTCCTCCGGTTGTAATGTCCTTTTATGATTCCAGAGTTATTGTTCTCATTAAGAATTTGTTTCTGTTTTTGCCTGTTAAGAGACTGTACAAGTCCTAATACAACAGCTGCTAATGAATACTGTCCAGTCAGCTTTCTTGGTTGCAAGATTAGAGGATTTGGTTGAACTCTTCCTAGAAGAAAATATGTTTTGATTTTTCCTTCCTGTTCACTGATACCTTTGACATAAATCTCTCCTCGGTAGTCGAAGGCAAATCCCCGGTCCTTCAGGATCAGATACGTTTCTTCAGGCACTTGTATTCTGTCACTAACACCAGTGCTGTCCATTCGACTTGCTAAATTCACTGTTTTGCCCCAGATATCATACTGGGGTTTCTTAGCACCGATAACTCCCGCTACAACAGAGCCATGGCTAATACCTAAATGAAAAGAAAAAAAAAGGAAAAAAAAGAGAAGATAAACTGTTATACAATAACGACTAAAACCATATTTGCACTTATCAGCCACATGAAGCCTGGCTCAGATGCACTTATCTCTAGCCTTAAGAAAGAGGTGTATATATAATGAAACTAAGCAAAAAAAAAAAAAAATCTGGAAAATCTAGAAAACTTGATAAGTGATATCAGCAGGATTATTTTATGAGACATCTATGTCAGTGGAATCACAATATTTATGTGTCTTCTGTATTCTGCACATTACTGCCAAAGCTCCTGAAAACTTACTTTCATATAATAGGAAAGGTTTGTGGAACTACACTTGTTGAGGGCGACCTTGTTAGTGCTATACAGTCAAGAAATTGCGTTCTTATGTTCCACGAAGTGAAAATATTAAAGCATTCTGTGAAGTTCTTGAAAGACTGCATTTTGTAAGATTGTTGCATAAAAAGATAAGCAATAGTTATATTTTTTTCTATAACAATGATTTAAGAATAGTTTTAGTAGAGTGTAACCTATTTTTTGGAAAAGGATTTTATTTTTTTAGGGTTTTTTTTCTTTCTTTAAAGATTTTTTTTAATGGTGATAGAAATATTATCAAATACTGTTGCATTCATGCTCTATGAAATCTTTGCATGTGACCCACACTTACTAAGTGTGGATGCCTGTTCCTTAAGAAATCTTGGGAACTCTGAGTTTTGCATTCAAAACTGTTAGGAAGCGCAGATCAGATAGTGATGCTGTGACCCTCCGTACTGTCACTGTTAAATATACTTAAGCTTTTCTATGACAAGGTTTTCTAAAAAGACATGTCTGTTTCAGGTGTTTTTTTTGTTTTGGCCAGTGATCCAGTCAGCATGAGAAGTTATCAAATATACTCCTGCTATGTGCCATATATTCAGGCCATTTCTTCACATTCGATTCCACTAGCCACGTGGGATATTCCATTCAGAATAATGGCTTACCCATCACAAAAATTCAGAGCTGCTGCCTCTGGTCAGGTCAGAGATGGAATTCAATTTTTGTGCAAAACTGAAGTACTGCTCCCAGGATTTAGAAGAAACTACTTTTGCCCCTTTGCTGAAGAAGAATCTTATACAGGGAGATTAATTAGAGGCTGTGTGAGTATCAGTCTAGGGGTTGGATCTAGGCTGTCCTGTTCACTTTCTGTGTTATATCTATGGGTTCTTAGTACCAGACTTGCTAGAGACAATAAATTAATTATGTTCCCCATTCACAATTCACTGAAACTTTGAACTCCTGTGATCCCCAAATCAGGGCCTATATTCTGCAAATGGAGTATTTCGTATTTCTGACTTTGCCTGGGATGAAGTCAAGTGGAAAACAGAGGATACAGTATTTAGACTCTCCTAAATTGTGCATGTCCTTGCAATGTTCCTGGAGTGCACTCAGTGGAGTCAGATCCTTGCAGACAAAACCCCATTTTAACTCTCATGTTTGAACCATGCTTACCAATACGGAGCTCAAAGTTGTTGAACGAATGCTTGTTGATCTCCTGTATGCTTTCATTCAGAGCTATGGAGAAGTCTGCCAGGGCACACAAATGTCCCCATTTGTCTTCACATTGCTGAGGAAAACGTTATACACCAATATGTTAATAAAGTTTTGCATTTGCCCAGCTGCCACTCATCCCTACAAGTACCAAGTGTTTGCATTTGGAATCTATAACAGCCTCAACATTCTAGATGCAAGAGAAATACATTGCTATTAATGATAATGCTTCCCATTATGTTACACTTGTATAAGTACATAGGGAGCAGCTTAAAGTGCTAGAGAAAGTAATTTTCTGTCAACAATCTGACAGGCAAACATGAGAATTAACAAGGCATGTGAAATATGTCTAAGGCTGAGAAAGAAAGTATAGAGAGGATTGAGACTTCCCAGATGCAAGGGTCAAAATTTAGTGAGAACAAGGGATGACCTGCGTAAGCAAGAAGTAGAGTGAAAGAAGTGAAGGATTCTCCTTCGCTGAAACTGTCACCCAGAAAAAGCATCAATTCAAGTGCTGTCAGGGATGTAATGATGACAGGAACAACAAGGCAAGCCAGGAAATGTGGGACTGGTTAAGGGAGAGAGAGAAGGCTCTTCTGTAGCTCATTAATTGCCTTTGCTTAGGGCAGGCAAGTCACTCCCTGCTCCTTCCCTTCCATTTCCATTCTTACAAAGCAGTCAATATACAGATGGGGACCAGTAGTAGGTATTAGCCTTCCCAGAACACTAACAGAACAGATGATGGGGCAGGAACTCTCAAGGGAGGCAGCAGAGTAAGGAACAGCTGTGGGTTTGGCCCAATAATTGTCTGACATCTTCTCATCTGTTCTGAAGCAAGGTAATTCTTTCTTCAAATTTCCAGTTCACAGTATAAATGACTGTAAGTCTCTCCCTGGGTGGTGCGGTCCAGCCCTTTGCAGTTTTCATCATCCTGTATGTTTAATACTGAACATGATCATCTCCTTGGCATCACCCTGTTCTGTTCACACCATGCTTGGTCCTTGTCCTTAACTCGCTCTGTTCACAGCATGCCAACCTCCCTGAGCAGCCTGCACCTCTTAGGTGCTGACAAGGTGACAGACATGTACTTATGACAAGTATATTTAAAACATCCATTAAAATTCCATTAAGCCATTATAGTTCAAGAAAAGAGATGAGTTGATCAGTCTTGGAGAGGCAGTGAAGCTTTTCTCCCTTTGAATTTTTACCTCTACCAAGCGTCAAAGGAAGTGGTTAGGAGCTGTGTAGCTATAACCAACTATCTCCCTGGTGTTCTATCCTTCTTTGCTCATGTCTACACAGAAGCATTTTGACAATCAAAAATCCCAGGCATATCTAGTTTTATGAATTTCTAGCTGTCAGCATCAGTTGTTACTCTGTAGGCGGGAGATGCTCAGCTAGTTACACTCCATGTGTTTTATAATGTATTCTTAACAAACAGGGGAAATATTCTGGTTTATAAAGTTCACAATAATCTGGCTTCTGCTTTTCAGAAGTTGTGATCGATGTGGGCAAATCTGATTCCCAGCCTGTGACCGATCAGGGGCCGCATACCCGCTTTGTGCTGCTCTTCCTGAGGACAGGCACCAGTTGCCAAAAAAACAGATTTCAGCAACAGATGACTCCTTGTTCAACGTATTTTAGAGCCTCATCTAACTCCTTTGGAGATCCTGTTTCCAGGCAAATTCTTGGGTGGAATTATGAATGGATTTCTCTCATCTGACTTATGTGAGGTTTGTGGCTGTGACTGTACGTGTGTCCTCTGTGACTATTTACCCCCTCAGCTTGGTTTGCTTGTTCTTCAGTTGAACTGATGGTCTGCTTTCTTTTTGATGTGTAGTTATCATGCTGTCTGTAGATATGATGTATCAAAAAAGAGTATAAATGCAGCATTACACTTGCATAGATACGTTGTCATTTAATAGATCCTCTCTCTTCATCGATTATTGGAGGTTGTCAGTCATGTTCCTGTCTAAGTTACTGTGGTGGCTTTAGAGTGTGTCTGAAGATATAGATAGACCTGATCTACATTCACATTGGTGTGACTGAAAGGAAATTTTTTCTCCTATAAACCTAAATTTGAGGAAAGAATCCATATGGTACTTGTTCCAAGCATAAGATGACATTTCAATTCGTCGAGAAGTGCAACTGCTGTCTGCCAGGAGCCCCAAATGTCTGTTTTATTTTAGCAAAACCAGCTTTATGAACAGCATAAAGATAACACTTATATTTTCTAATACGAATGGTCAGAATAATCACAAGCTTTGCTTCTTAAAGAAATCTATCCTCTTACCTGTTTTTCAGGTGATAATCCTGACACGGCCATGTACGTACTGCCAATTGTTTTAATTTTTTCGATATCTTGAAATCTCTCTTCACCTAGTAACTAATACATACGTAAAAAAAAAAAAATACTGTTACTTCTGTAACTCATAATGCAAAATGCTTCTACAGATGTGAGAACGTATCTTTACACCTGTGGTATCTTCCAGTCAGTCATGGCACATGGTTTATTCTGGGTTCTGGGGAACACTGATCTGGAACTCTGGAACATCATCTACTCAATGAGTGCATGCAAGCTAAACTGTGCTGTTTGGTAAATCCCACAGTGGATAATGTAAGACATGCATATTCCAACCTAAGAGAAATGCATCCAAGTCCTGTGTTTCCTGAGGTATGATCACTGAAAATTAGTAGACAAACTCTCTGTGTATGTATGTGTGAATAGAAGACTTGATCACTTAAAAGTGTTCCTAAAACTCTGCTGGAGGAATTTAGCTTGCAAATTAGGTGCTGCTACAGCAACAATTCAGGTGATGAGACTGGTATTAAAGACTAGGCTGGCTGGGGCTCTGAGCAACCTGGTCCAGCGAAAGGTGTCCTTGCCCATGTCAGGGGGGTTGGAACTAGATGGTCTTCCAATCCAAGCCATTCTATAATTCTATGATCTTACACAGTCAATGGATGGAAACAGATGCCTCCAAAGAAATGCTATAAGAGACCAACTCCTCTTATATCCCCTGCTTCCCTCTACTTACTGTCAGACTGGACACCAGCGTGTCCATTGGGTCATTCAGTCTATGCATTTGTTATGTATTTTCTCCTTCTACAAAAAATTCCAAGAACTAATCAGAAATGGTAAATCCCTGTATCTATTTGGGATTTGCTATAGCTATTGGTGTTAAATAGATTTAAAGAACTTGTCAGATTGAGAATCTGGAAGAGGGAGAATAAATTTAGTCTAGTGACTAAAGCACTGAATGAAGTAGAGTGAAAGTTTGGTCCCTATTCCAAGTCCATATTCACGGTTTAACTTAAGACTTTCCATGAAATGTAAACCAGAGCCTTACATTCCTTGAAAGACCTAAGCAGAGTTTGGGATGTGGATTCTATCAGTGACGATAGAGTGTGGGATACAGGCATTAATCACCTCATCAAAGGAAAATGTTTGTTGCTGGTGTTAATGTAAAATACCCTGTGAAGCTTTGTGATAAGCTCTATTGTATCTAATAAATTGAGGGATCAATGTGGTTACGAAGTCATGGGAGAAAAAAGCACTTCACCAAAAAAAAGGAATATCAAACTTTCAATTCTAAAGACTCAATTTGGTTGGAGTTTAAATGGAAAAAGGTCTTTTTGTGGTCAGGCAAAAATGTAATGAAATATTTTCCCCTTTCTTTTTCTATGCTGTTGTGCATTCTTTTTCCATCTCGTGGATTGGAATTTCCTGCCCGCTAAAGGGATTATTTCATTCAAAGGGAGAAACATACCAAAGGCATAGCATGAAACATCCCCTGCCACTGAAGTAACCACGGTGCACGTCAGCCGGAGCGCCGGGCCCTTGGAAGCTTTGCTGTTGGTGTGCAGATATCGCACCATCTGTCTCTAATGGGAGGCTGCACAGCATTGCACGTAGGGAATACAAAGCCATATGGTCAATAGCTCCCGTCCAAGTCAGGAAAGTCCAAAGTCTTGACCTGCTTCTCATTTTTCTTCAAACTGCCAGAACAGCCCATCGTGTACCTTTCCCTCTTACACGGGCCGCTCTTCCAACTGCTCTCTTAAAGAAAGAGATCATTTCTTGCAGCTCTGCCTCTGTGAGCAGTCTGGGAGCACCATGTGTGTGGGCAAGGGGAGAAAATGGGCTTGCTGGAAAAAAGTCCATATTTTCATTTCCAGATGGTTGCTGGAAGCAACAGCAAACAGCACACTAATTTAAAATTTATAATAAATATCTAAAATTACTCTTTTTAGGAAGGAAAGAAACCATTGGCTGTGATGCAATTTAGAAAAAATGATCCCAAGTTATGGGTTTTCTCCTCATTTATTATTGTTTCCAAATCTCCTGTTTGTTTCTCTTTTCCCCTTGATTCATCCGGCCTGTTCAATAGCTTCTTTCCTTCTTCGAATAATGATCTATTTACTAATTACTTTCCTGACAGTATGACAGGATGATGGATTTTGATACTGGGGAAAGATATTCCAACTCGGTCCTAAATCAGCTGCCATTTGCTAAAACATTTTAAACAGGCTGCTAATTTAAACATGATAGTCCAGGGACACATTTTCAGACACTATAATGTGGTTTGTATCTAAAAAGCAACTAATGGCTTGGTGCTGCAATTCACATACAGCCAAGGTTGTGTGGAGGTAAGACCCTGGGATCATATGTACAAAGCTGTACAAAAAAGAATATTGCAGGACATGGCACACAACTGCAAAGTAATCAAAGCATCTGAAAGCAGGCTCCAGTGCTCTATTGAAACATCTGCTTGTGGCAACATAATATTTTAATATCTGTTGTGATATACACTATGTAAATCACTGCAGGATAAATAAAATGCAAGAAATTAAATGCATTTGTGAACAAGAAAGCTCTTCTGAAAACTCTAATCCCAACTGTAACATCAAGATACTTAAATGATAGGTTAAAAAGGCTAGAAAGAATATTACATTTCAAAAAATTCCTTCAAGAGTCATAATATTTGCAGAAAAGTTTCAATATTAATTGTTTTGTCTAACATCACTGAGAATGGGAGTTTAGCCATGTATGTGTCTTAGAACTACAGTCATATAAAAAGTAATTATAAAAGTAGATTTTCAATGTTCATATATGTCTCTTTTTGCCAGTCCAGAAATCAGCACCTCCCGTTCTGCCTCAGCTGACAGGAAGACTGGATAGTTTGGAAGTCAAAAAATGTGTGAACCACAAGGCAAATAAAAACAACTGAGTGAATGCTGTATTTTGACAATAGTCAACCAACTATTCTGCAAAACTGACTTTTGGACCACATTCTCCCGGTTCTCTAAGAAAGACCCAGTCACAATCTGACTCCTCTGTGGGCAACTACCCCATGCAGTTGTCAGTGACAGGTTCTGTTCCAACATTCACTATTTTTTAATATTTTTTTAACAGGCTTTATCTCCCTAACATAGACCTATTATGTGAAAAGCAAAGTAATGGATCCAGACTGTAACCTTGCTATGTCGCTTTAACAAGGAAAACCCTCTAAAAAAAAGAAATAACCCAGATTTCCTTCTTGTGTACCTATCACATTTTGCAAACCAGGTCAACTTGTATTTTTACCACGGCTTCCATTCAGAAGCATCGTTTTGGCCCTGTGGACAGATCATCCCTAGTATTATTATCTCTGTAAGGAAAAGAGGAAATTCACAGTGTAGAATCTGATCTGAGCTTAGGAACTCAATTCAGTTGTCTAAACATACATTTACTGTGTTCTAGAGCACTCTTCCCTTGAAATGGCATCCCGTGTGGGTGTCCCAAATCACTCAGGATATATTAAATGGCATCAGGTGCCTATGTCTTAAACTTCTGTGCTAAGATTTCTACATTAGCGTATCTTTCCAGAGATGTTCACTTGATGCTGAGAAGCACAGTTTCCCCATGGATAACAGAGCTGTTCTGCTCTCAAGCAGCACATGTGCATTTTGCTCCCGGGGCTGTATTGGAGCAACAGGCAATCTTGGCAAGGAACATAGGGGAAAAAAAAGGAATAGTGACATTGTGTAGTGTCAGTCAATAATTACTTGGAAACATTGCTAGCCCTGAAACATTGCACCTGGAGTGATTTCTGTTTCCTTTTCCATGGATGAGGTTGCTCCTTTCAGTTGTTCTGTCTGGCATATCACCTTTCAGATTGCTTAGACAGAGTAAACTATTTACAAGACCATGCTGCATGTAGGTTAGCAGTCAGCAGAGGATGACATAATTTCATTTACTACCTGTACCAAAAACATATCTATTCTTCAACTAAACATGTCTGGGACACAATATAGTCTTTAATTAGGTCCGTTATTAATTACAAAGCAGGTGTTAGGGGCCTGAAAGTAATACTGTATTAGGGTTTTGATTAAAACCTTGAGTTCAGTAATTGCCACAGCAGCAAAGGAATTTTGTTGTGAAGATTACATGAATGTGCATGACAAAATATCTTAATGCAAAGACTATTGCTATAAGTTAATTTAAATTTGAGTGGTAATCATTTTAATAGGATCTGGAAATAAAAACAAAACTATTAATCAAGAAGCATGCTGACAGCTGCACTAGATCCTGGAGGTAAGAAGGAGGCATTTATACCCATGGGGAAAGCAGTGAAGGAGCTTAGCAAATGACAGAGTTCTTCTCATGAAGGAGAAATTTTGCTCCAAGTTAAAATGCTCAGGGAAACATTCTCTGTGAATTCTTCTATTTCTCACTCATAGTTTTAGTATCTCACCAACCATATGGATAAACTCTCAATTTCAGTGTCACTAATCTTAGCTCTGGTCCAGTCTTTATGAGCAACCACTCATTCCTCATGTAGGTGCCCAAGATGGAAGTCACAGACCAATGATACAGTATTTTCCCCTTCCCTTTTCTATCTGGACCGTTCCAGTCTGGTGCATAGATCCAACCTCACTGATAAGAAGAGATGGTTCCAGTTCTATTTCTACCACTCAGGGAGCTCAGGAGGGCTACACACTCCTGAAAACTGCCCCCAGTATCCAGGTTAAGATTCTCACTGCTAGGTAATTTTGGCAGTACTTTTTCATCCTTTCTGTTTTGGAAGTTTTTTTAAAGCTCTTCGTTGGCCTATGCTTTGTCTCCTTTTTTAATTCCTCTTGGGCTCGTTGCAGGGCATGATACCACCTGTCTAAGCTTCCTTACAAACTACTTTGCAGAGTCTGCAAATTTCTCCTGACCTCCTCTTCACTTACCAGGTTTTCTTCACTTCCACCCAGCAATAGCTACACTGGGGATCTGACTTGTCTTCTCCTTTTTCGTCTTGTCCTGTCCTCAGCTCCTTTTCTGAAATTAACTGGACAGACTAGCTAAATAAATTATTTTTTCTTTCTGTGTCCTTTCCATTAAAAAAAAAAAAAAATCCCTTCACCTCTGAATTCCTCGGTGAAACAAGCAGCTGAACTTCATTTATCCCTCTATAAAATCCTTAACCAGATAATTCTCCTCAGTTAATATGCCACCACTACCTTTCATTCTCTACCCAACATTTGCTTCTGAGCTGTATGCTTCACATTTAACTGGACACTGTTTTAGCCTTTAATATTCGTTGAGTCCATTCAACCAACACCTTCAAAGCAACACCTTTATCTGTTTGTATTTAGACCACTATTTTTCAGAACAGTTGCAAATATGTTCATACTTCTTTCTTCTACAGAACGAAAGCATTTTCTACTTTCAGATACACTGGTGCAGTTTTGTGCTTTTATGGATGTTTATACTTGAGTATTGCTTTCAGTCTCTATCTCATTAAATCATTCAGACCAATGTTTGGCAAGATGAAGGGCAAGAAAGCAAACCTATTGAAAGCAAAATAATCACCAAATTTGATAATTTAGGATGACCTATTTGCCATTTGGAAACTCATAGTTTAAACATTATCAGGTTTCCTCTAGCAGCTCGTATTACCTCATCAAAGTCTGCAATGATTTCATTCAGCAAGCGCAGACATTCTACTCCTTGGTTATTCATCTCAGTCTGGGAATAAAAGTCAGCAAATCCAGGAATAGAAGCAAACATCACACCAACAGCATCATAGGACTGAGAGTATAATTCCTAAAAAAACAATGAGGAAAAAGGAAGTGGTAACTAAGGGAGAAAATGTAATTGGCAGCAAAATAGTTTTTTTACTTTTTCCATGCATAATACCTCAATATCTGATGTTGGCATTAGGATATTAAGGGTTAGCCAGGTTCAACAGGAGGAGGCTGACAGCTCTTAATGTTTTTATTACAGATTATACGCTTTCTTTGAAAGCTCTCTCTTTCTGCTTCTCAGGTCAAGGAGCTACACCAGCAAAAGTGAAATAGCAATTTTCCTTTTGCTTTATGTGGGGAATGACTTGAAGATGAAGGATTCATTGCCAAGTACAAATACCAGTTACCACATTTTCTGCTGGATAATTTGTACTTCACACTACTGCAGCTCTTTACAAGTTTGTTTATTCACAAGTTTCCATAAAACCCTTACTCTCTGGGTAAACTCTGGTCCTCCTAAGGTGGCTGTGGAGCTCTTTGATTGCCTGGCTCTGCGAGATGTTCCTGTTCTTAGGGTTCAAAAAGAGGGAGAAACAGAAGTGGGGGTGATAATAGCATTACTGGGGAGGACAGAAAGCAGCTTATAAGGGATCAGTCACAGGAGGCTATTAGGATAAAGTATGCCCTGGAATAATCTTCCACTTACATTATTCATGTAATTCACTCTGGTACTGAATGACAGATTTATTTATGGAGGGGCTTGTGCTATTACATATGTGAAAATGTGGAAAGTTCTTGTCTAAACTAAAGCTAATTTTTAGGAAAAAACTAATTTTAACTTCAAAAATTCCAAGGAGTGCTACCACAACTCCTGGTATGCTTTTCTTTTGGCTAATATACCACCTTCATATGCATTCTGCCTTGATTTCTTTTTCCTGTCTTCAGCTTCTGTAGTTTTACCTAATGGTAGATGCTTCCATTTCTGTTTATGAACATTTCCTATGTTGTTATGACCTGAAATATTTTTTTCTCAAAGTTCTTGTTAGTGGCTTTAAGAAATTTTAATGCTTTGGTTTCTTGATAAAAAGATTTACTGTTGGTTGCCATACACTTGACATGAATAATTCAGACCCTTCTTTCTTCATCCTGCTTCTCCCTAGAAAAGCATCCTGAATCTCTGCTCTGCTCTTTGATATACTGCTAATGCTTCTCCTTATCCAGGCTCTTTAACGATGTGTCTTACAGTACAAGCGGGGAAATTCTAGTTTCCAAAGCCACTGCAAAGCTTTGATTGAGAAAACAGGACTGATTCCCTTCTTGCCCTTACCTTTTCTTTCACTGAAAAACGTCTTCAGGGTCATGGAAGCCATACTCTAAGAACACTCTTATTCCTTTTTGTGGGTATAGAGAAAGGTAATACACAAAATGATTCATGGATGCTTATGAAAGATTTGACAATGTTTGCTAGGAGAAGCACATATACACTTAGCCATACTCTTTCCTTGGATCATGAAGATAGAGAACAACTGACTGAGTCTTCCGTTGCTCCATTTTTCTATTTTTGGTAAGAAGCATAAGGACAGAAATAATACATCCATGAGCAAACGCTATAGTACACATTTGGGAATTCATTTTTTTGAGAGCAGAGAAATTAACTTAATGGCCGGACATGAAGTGCAGGATTGATTGCACTGAAATCTGGTAGATCTTACTGTCTGCCAGCTCATGCATATATCTTCCCCAAGTATAGTTACTCTGGAAATTGCCTTACAAAAAGCAGAGGTGGTGGAATTTAATTCAGTGGCAAATTATTGAAGCATCAGCAGTGATCCATGGAGCAACTGTTTGCTTCAGAAGATTATTATGCATGTGACTGTACGTGAATGAAAGCGTAAGATGGGAAACTTATTCCCTGAAAATTCATAATGCAGATATGCCAGAACACACTCTTGACTGGTATCGAGGTCTGCTCCATTTGCAATGAAACATTTTAACCTGGTTGCTTCCACACTCACATTTTCTTATGTGCATAGCAGGGTTTCTATGGCACTTTCATAGCTGCACAGTGTAAAATTTCTCAAGAGTGATTTCTAAAGTGCCTTTTCTTGTAGCTTCTCACTGTGTTGTCCTTCCCTAGGTGATACTTGAAACCAGAACACAATGATTCCTCATTGTGCAGTCTAATTCATCTGGCTACATCCATTTCCAAAATGTATAACAGAAAATTGTAGCCTTAGTTCATTTTTGCTGCACAATGAGTAGACATGTCAGTGCTGGCAATGTGAATCTTGCAACATTCCTTCCCATCATAAAAGATAATTCCAACATTACATGAGAAAATTCCAATTTCATCATATAGTACCCTTATATACATATAATATTATAATATGCATTTACTTTGTTCCAAATAAGGAGTAAGTGACTTACTGCTGCTTTCAGAAACAAATTCTGGATATTCCTTTATCCATCTTTAAACTTCATTTTAGGAATATTCAGAGACTCCATTAGCATGCTTTTCTTTGTGTACTGCAAACACTTTTTAGGAACATAGCCACAAAATATCTCTGAAATGGGTGTTTTGTTATCTGCCACAAACAGGCAATTCAGGGGCAATATGAAATGACAAAAATGTTCTTTTGTGTCTGAATATGTGAGAGCCTTAGGTCTGTTGCAGCTTGTTCCTTCCATAGTCACTGTCAGGGCTCTAATAATATTTCTGCAACACTGCACTATCGTAAATTTGCACAGACATTCTGTTAAATTCATGTATCTTTTTTATGAATAGCAGATTTTCATAGACTCAAATACTAGATTTTCATAGACTCATAGGTTAGAACAGACTTCTTAATGTCATTTAATACAGTTTGCTTTCAAAGCAGGACCAATTAGATCAAGTCTTTCATAGCCCTTTTCATTTGAGGGTTGAGCCCTGCTCTGCCTTCACAGAATCCCAGAATCCCAGAATCCCAGAATTGCTGGGGTTGTAAGGAACCTCTCTGCCCAGGCAGGGTCACCTAGAGCAGGTTACACAGCAATGCATCCAGATAGGTTTGGAATGTCTCCGGAGAAGGACACCCCATGACCTCCTTGAGCAGCCTGTTCCAAGGCTCTGCCACCCTCTATGTAAAGAGGTTCTTCCTCATGTTGAGGTGCAACATCTTGTGTTTTAATTTACCCCCATTGGTCCTTGTGCTGTCCCTGGGCACCACTGAAAAGAGCCTGGCACCCTCCTCTTGGTACCTTCCTTGGAGATATTTAAATGCATTAATGAGATCGCTTCTCAGTCTTCTCTTCCCAAGACTAAACAAGTCCTATTCCTACAATCTCTCCTCATTAGAGAGATGCTCCAGGCCTCTAATAATGTCTTCTTTATAAACACTCATTAGGTACTTGAAGACAATTTCAGTCTTTTCTTCTTAAAGTTGTACGATCCCAGGTCTTTCAGCCTCTCCTCACATATTATGTACCCAATCCCACAACCATCTTGGTGACTTATTCCTAGAATTTCTCTATGTGTGACCCATGTGTCTCCTACTGATGAGTCTGAACATGGAAACATCGCTCCAGACGTGGTCCTAAAACCTTTACTTTAAAACATGATTATTTTTCAGCGTTGATTGGATACCATATATTGTAAGTATTTGTGCAATGAATCCTATCAAGAACTAAGTTTCAACAATTTCCTACCAGATCTACTTTTCTTTTACTAATTAGACAAATATATCAGAAAACTGACACGTACTTCGTTATCCCGATCCTTCTCCAGGAAGTGACGGGCAACGTGACTGGGTAAAATATTCCGTAGCATGTTTTCATTGTGCTCCCTTAGCTCCTTCATCTCGTTGATTTCTTCTTTTGCTTGAACACGCCACAGAAAATCCAGCCTTGCTGTGTATTCAAGCTGTAGTTTCACAAAGAAAAAAGAGGCAAAAATAAAACCTGACAAGATAAGAGTAGAAACTGTATTGCCATCCTGGCAGGCTGCTCCTGCCGTGTAACCACCTTCAGTGCTGCTGAAGATCTCTGACAAAATTTGATTTTCTTGCCAGAAAAAGAGATTACTTCTTTGCCTTATGTACAATGAGACTCTCAGAGTAATCTTGGGCAAAATAATATTTGTCATATTACTGCTATGATCAGTGGATATAAACTGTCACTAGATTATTTTCCCTTTAAGCACCTCTTTATTAGTTAGATAATGGAGTCAGACAGGAGATAAGGTATTGGCAGGTATTGATATGGAATAAATATGTTCCCCTTTTTATAAGTGTTTTCAAATTAAATGAAAAAATAGCACAAGGCTAACTCTAAACTCTTGGCAAGGATGTCCTTCTTGAGGATGAGCATCTTTCAGCAAAACTCTGTATAACAGCCCAGTGTACTCCCAAAGACAATGTCCAAATCTATGGCACCAAAATGATATAGTTATACTGTTGGGACATGCAGTTATTTGCAGCTTTAGACTTCTAAAAAATAGTGGAAAGCATGCTATTCGTCATGCCCTTAAATGCTCTGTCCCTGTGTTTTGAGATCAGAGTCTACAATCGCAGTTTAATACAGGCAGTCTCAGTGCCTGATACCCTCAGCTAAAAACTGAAGTCAAATGATTTCCAGTGCAGTGTGTGTGCAGAACAAAAGCTGTGCACAGCAGAGCTTATACATGCATGCATATACATGCATTGTTTGTATATATAAATTCATATTCATTTAAATGTGAATGGCAACTGTCTGCTAGCTGAAGGAGGGAACATGTTGAAGCATGGTGTCACTTGCCTGAGAGGCACATGTGTGTCAGCACATGGACAAGCCCAACGCTGCCAGAGATTTTGTGTGCATTACACTGAAGCAGAGTTTTAAGCAGATTTTAAGGCAGCTGATACTGTAGCGTGCACGAGGGGTGACTTATTAAGCCACAGCATTACTGAAAATGATGGAGATGCATATATATAGTCAGTAAACTGAAAGAGAAAATATATTTGTGAGGTCTGAGATGCTCCAACCAGAGACAATAACACCCAGCAGAGAAATGTATTATTCCAGCAAATAGATGAATTTGACAGTTTTGAGAGGCATCAAATGGTTTACCAAAAGGTGTTGAGATTGAGGAATTTTTTGAAATATAATTCATACAGCAAACTGAAATAAAGGAGCAGCCTGCAGTGGGTGGGAATGACTAACAGGGGGTTCAGGCATTGTTTAGTGACTCATCTTGGTCACAGTTTTAGTCACCAGCAGTCAAGACTGGCAAACTCTTCAGGAGAAAAAAAGCAAAGCACTTTGCAAGGGACCTCATATGTTGGCTGTACTCTAGGGAGCTTTCCTTCCTAAAAGCTAAAAGTGACTGTGGCTTGATATGAACTTCCAGAGACTGTATGCAACTTGGCAACGATTTAGTCACCCTCTGGGTGCTGTTGCCAGCTTTATAAACAAACTCTTTTCTACTAGTATGTTGATCTTCTATCTTGTGACCATTAATTCCCTGAATTACTGGCAAGAAAAAAAGTCTGTCAAGAAAGAATATTTTAAACAATTTTTTCAACATTTTTCAGTTTCCTTTGCCCTTCCTTTTATGCTAGCAGACAGAGCTCGTACCAGATAACTGACTTTTATCTCTACCAACTAACTGAGAAGAAAACATTAACTATAAATTTGCAAGGAGTTCTAAAGGTATTTTAAAGATTGACTTCAAATAGGACCTGCTGCTGGATTTTGAGTTCTTTGATGATTCAAGATATTTAATGCTACTACCATAAGAGCTTGGCAAAAAAACTGTGGTATTTCAGAGCTGATTTTTTATGCTGCTCTACAGGGAAATGTCACATCTCTAAGCCTAGCTCAGAACAGCAGCAGCTAATCTTTACATTTTAGATAACGTCATTCTGGTTATTTATGATCACATTTTAACATGAAATACTTCTCTTTCATCATCAGTGGACTACCAAGATGACACTGTCAGCTCAGAAAGAAAGGAGTGATATATATGAGGTTTGAAAATAGAAAATATTAAGAAGATGCTCTGCTAAGATCTTATATATGCTAAGACTGAAAGAATTGTAGGGTTGAGTTTAAGTTTGTTGTTTGATTGTCTAAAGAAATATTCCTGGACATAAATCTCAAAATGTCCATGTTTTCCTGCCCTGATATGTAGCTTTAGGAAACACCTCTAATTTCAATAGTTAGCAAAGAAAAGAGAGATGTATTACACAGAAATCCTAACACTGTGTCCTCTGCATGCTGCACAACCCAACCACTCTGCAGACAATTACCACATGTAATTAAATGAAATCTAATAAGATGGTATCATACACCTTTTAGTCAAATTTAATTTTAAATTTTGGGGGCTAAATTTGGCATTAAATTTAAATCACAGTGGATAAAAAACAATAGATAGGTATTCAAAAATTGAAGGTCCATAAATATAATCTTACAAAAATAATCTTTTTCAGTAAATCCACCTAGAATAATGCAAGTTTTAAGCTATTCTACTTCAGAATACTTTTTCAGCTTGTGAGATGGGAAGATGTGCTGGAGGACAGCTTTATTTGACTCAGTGTTCTCCTCAGTGCATAGTTTTGAAGAGTTTCTTTTTTTTAATGTGCTTTGAAAGAAACTTTTATGTGCATATATTAAGTTGGCAACTATACAGAAATCTTTAGGTTAACTCTGTAATAAGAAATTAAACAATACAATGAAATGTTCCTGGACACTACCATTGGATGCTGTTAAATTGATACAGTGGCCTTATGAATCATTTGGGAGAACATGCAGGAGTTAGCATGTCTCAGGGACCATTTCCAAGGGCAGTTTTAGTGCAGCCACCCTGTTTTATGGAACAAGAAATGTTAATAGAATGGAAAATAACCTGTACTCCCCTTATAGGTCTCTGGGCTGGAAAATACTCTTAAACACCCCAGATCAGGCTTTTGTAGAAGACAGAAATTTACATTCAGGGCTAGGATCCTGAAAAGCATTGCCTGGCTTCTGCCTAGTTCTTGCTCCACCTAAACTTCACTAGTATTGTATTTCTTAGTACCTTGGCTGATTCCCAAGCCTGAGATTTTTATCTTGACATATGTTAATAATCATTGGGAATACCACAAGGCTTATCACAGATTTGAGTTGTTCAGTTCTTATTTGTTCCATATTTTTCTTAAGAGGACTTTATGTCTTGATAAAGATATGTCACAGTGCATTGCTTTCCATCAAATTTAAACCTGCGCGTTTTGCAAAATGCATTTCATCCTTCATTTCACCTACTCACTCATTCCTCATGCCCTAAAAAAGAAGATAAACAGTAGGAAAATTAATAGAATATTTAGGTGTTGGCTTCTTTTTGCTCTCCTGTGGAAGGAATGGAGGTTCGAACTTCTTGGACAGCTTAGAAAGTTATTGTAATAAAGTGTATAATATTGTCTTATTCATCACAGCATCATTCATCTCTTACTGCCTCACTCCAGGAGGATTGAAAAATGCTGGTGTTTATCAGCCTAATGACGGGAAAATCTTGAGGGGAAAATCTTTAGGCAAGTCAACAATGTCTAAAGGCAACTGTGCTCGGTACTTGCTTTAATACAGCAGCCCCCTTGCTTTTTGTGATCAGAAACTGCCTCAACTCCGCAAGTTTGGCAGCCAGAGATCGACAGCCAGAAATGGTGTGGAGAAAACACCCTGCTTTAGCTGGTTTTTTTTCAATGCATGTGTTATTTTAAATCTAAATTTGTCATAGTTCTCTCTCCCTGTGCATTGTGTATGTATACCCAAAATATCCAGTTTCTCAATTCCTCCTTGAGGATATCAGTCCTAAACTCTGAGGTCCCTAAATCCTGCTTAAGATCTAGGTCCCTGTGAAAGGATTCTTGTAAGTGGTCCATGACACAGATGAGTTAATACTGGTGTTTAACCCAAATTTTCCTCATTTCCTCAAGTCTGTTGTTTTTTCTTTATAAACATAATAAGCTATTTCATCATAGTTTCATTATTTACTGGTTTTTATTCCTTTTCTGCATTTTGGGTTTATGCCTACTCAAGTGCACTGAAGCTGTCAGGTGCCTCCAGAACTGCACACATGTTTAAAATAATGGCATCCTGTTTGTTCCTTCAGCTGGAAAACGCAACATAATTTGAGTATTGCTGAATAGAATGTTGCATATGTTCTTTGAGAATGCCAGGCAGTGTCAGATGTGGGCTTTCTTTAATCAGATTCTGCATACGGTTTATTAAATTGTGAAAGGTCATATGCTCAAGAGGGTTAAAAGGCAGTTGGTATTTTAAAAGTAATTGTTGTCATATCTTGTAATTGCAAGGGGTGAAGGGAAAGATTGAAGAAAATGTTTACACTACCTGTTGACCGTGATAAAATACAGCTAAAAGGAAGATTGCCATCAGTAGTAAAGATGCCTCCTTTGTACCCAGGAAGTCTGTGCTGGAAAAAAAAATCCAAAGTAAAATACAGTTATTGATTTGTCAGTGTTGTAACTGTTCAGAAGTTTCATTTCATGAGTGGTAATTTTTGTTGTTCTTTAAAAAAATTCCCTGTATTGGAAAATTTAATTTAGTGGTAATTAATTCAAGAGAACAGGAGTGTAATTGGAGAGCTCCTTGTTTGGAGACACAGCTTAAGTAACTAAATTGTAGCCTACAGGAGGTACACAGGAGGTGATGTGCTTTCACTTTCAAACGTGATATGCAAGCTGTGTGTCAGTCAGTCTCTTCCTGAGAGCTTGCTAAACAGCCCCTGTGGAGTGCAGAAGGTGGCATCTTGGGGGAGAAAGGCTGAGGTGGAGCTGACAATGGGAAACTTCCCGGATGTGAAAGTAAAAGCCCCATGAATAAGGCTAGAGATAAAGGATGAGCTCCAAGGCAGGAGCTGAAATTAAACACCCCCATATTGTGAGAAGGGTTTGGAGATGACAGGAACATAGCATGGATTAAAAGAGGATCAAAAAAAAGGCAAACAGTAGCTAGGACTGGTTTTACTGAGCTGCAAAGAGAAGACCAGAGAAGCCTGTGACAAGGGAGGTAAAGGAAACCCTTGCAGACCACAGGGAAGCAAGAACTAAGCCAGTACTGGCTGTATGAAATCTGCTGTATGAAATCACTGAGGTGCTGTGTATGGAGCACAAAGAAGGTTTAAAATAAAATGAAAGGGGTTAAAAGCAGTAACAGGGGGTTTCAAATATGAAGACAAATTGCAGTTATGTGGAAAGATTAATAAAAACTGAAGAAAATAGCTCCGTATGCCAGGGTCTTTTTAAAAAGCATGTTCCCAGGGAACAGACAAAAGAGTCTGGGGAACTGGTGGAGCCAAACTTATAGTAAAGCAAAAGAGAGAAAAAATTAAATTTGGAGGTGAATTCAAGAACGATACTTGTCAACTATTTTGTTGAAAGGAGATGAGAAAAGGAAGTTGTTATGTGGTGATGAAACCTTGAAAATTTGAAAAAAAATAATAAATGAGTAAATGAGGACCAGAAGTTAAAAGAGATTTTGGGACAATCTTTAGTTTACCTTGAGATCTAAGAACAAAGTTCAGACACTAGATCTGTTTTCCATAGTAATTTTTAAAGAAGTATTGGATGATGTTTGTCAGGGAAGGAGTCTTAGGACAGAGAAATTAGAGAAAGAAATAGCAGAACCTGATGGAGACTAAACCAAGAGGAAACTTTCTTGTGAAGAGATGACAACTGACTTTGTGGTCCTAATGAATTTACTGTGCTGGAAATGTGCTGCTATGGATGAGTCATCAATATAGAGCAAGAGCAAGTAGGAAGCATCCTTGTCATCTGCAAATATGCTGGAATTCAAATGTTTCTTATTTTGAAGTTGCCTGAAATACAGCCTCCAAAAGAATGCATTCCAAAAGGACCCCTTGTACACTGGCTAAATGCAAGAGCCTAAAGGTCTTTGTTATAAACTTACCTGCTATTGCATGTAGCAATAGCTACATGTTGTAAGTATAGCCACCACACCCGGACGAGTTTTATAGGGACTTGCAAACTCTTTTATTTGACTGATTTGTATAGCTAAAAAACCAAAAAATTTCAGGGCACACAGTCTTGAACCTCATTCTCCCCAGTGTCAGAGGTTAAGTTCATATCCTCATCATGAGAGTGGAGCATCTCAGCTGATTTCCCTATGTCTTGGGCTGTTGGCTACTCCAGGAAATATTCTTGTCTCTTTCTCACTCTTTTGTGATAACAGTCACTAGAGAGTTTCGCTGGCATGGGGAATAGACGTTACTCTGAATTCTTCAAGATTTTCACACAAGAGAGATTCTTTCTTTGCCATGCCTGGTTAGTGACAATTATCACGATTTCTACCTCTAGTTACTTAGCCAAAGGATTGCTTACTGCCATTTGTCAGATTTTCTGGGGTCTGCTCTGGATATATGATATGTCTGAAGGATGATAACTAGCATTAGAGAAAGGAATTGCACTCCAAATCTCTGGTACCTTGCTACTGTAGGAAGTAAGGAAAGATATGCATGCAGAGCCTCGCTATGTGTAAGGATGTGGCTGTTGTGAGAATTAATTGTACTGCAAATCCACACTTTTCTCTCACTCTGAGCATCTTCATCTGGCATGCACTTACAAGCACAAGCAATAGCAATATTACACTGGGCAAGTATCAAAGACTGAAGAAGTATTTCTCTGAATGAGCTAAATTACTGCTGCTCTAGATTCAGTTATTGCAACACTAATTGCACCTCTGACTCTGCAAATTATTGTGGTTCTTCTGCTCTTCTCTTTGGTTCCTCTTGCTGGGAAAGAAGTCTGGGAGGAGGAGGAGGAGTGTGTCCTTCAAACGCTCTCCTACAAAACAGGATCACTCCCATGTTCCCTATATCTTTCACAAATGCACATTATTTGTTTGGATTTTATTCTAAAAATCAATTGTTCACTCCTGTTTTGTTAAACTGGGGTATCTCTGGAGCTTTCAAGAATAGAAACAACCAAGGTATGTGTGTTGCAATGCATATTTTTAGTCAATATTGATAGACTATAGGAGAGATAAAAGTCAAACCCTGCTCAATATTTAAATGCCCTCATGAAATGAACACTTTAATAAAAAGGCTTGAGGAAGAAACACGTTATAAATGATTTTGAATTAGTCATTGCCTGTTGCAACCATCACTCCATATTTAACTATGGTGCTGTCCAATACACTCATACTCTGGCAAGACTTAAAACAGCACCTTAAGAAAAAGCAGTTCCTAAAGGGGGCTGTGAACACTTACTCTCCATTGTGGTTAAAGTTGTCGTATTGCAGAAAAAGGGAAGCATAAATGGTCTCAGTCAGCAGAGAGTAGATCGCAATCATGATGAGAAGTACTGCCAGCTTCAGGACAGAGTTGAGACGAAGAAAGACTGCGCAAGTCACCATCGCCAGCACACCAGTGAAGACAAAGTACTGAACAGAAAACAGCACTGGTTAATTTTGGTGATCAGAGATAAGCATCTATGTAAACAGTCTAGGGACCAGAAGTATGGAAAGATTAGTTTGGATTTCAGCGCTCAGCTAAGTCCTCTTAGGGTCCAAGGCACTTTGAAAATTAGCGTTTTGCTAAAATAAAATGTGAAATTACAAATTCTCTATTTTTCATGGTACCTCCATGTCAGTAGAGATCCTTTTCTGTGCCTTTATGGCATTTTCATTGCATTATAAGGGAAATGGCATCCTCTATAATTAAAAGAGGAAAGGGAGACATGCTGCATGCAGCAGTTTGCTACTGAAAAGGCAACTGGGAGAAAACAATTTATATTCCTTTGGACTCTAAATTTCCACAAGAACCCATTAATAGGGATGGGAGAATCATATTTCTACTTTAATTATTCACATGCTACTGAAGAGAGGATAAAGCCACAGGTTTGGGCTTTTCTTTTTTTTTTTTTAATTTTTAATATTGTAGGTCTAGCTTGGTTACATTACTCTCTCAAAATGTGATGCCTGGAAGTTTTATTCATATCTCATTTTCTAATCTCTTCATTGTCTCATTTTTCTCAATGATTAGTCATCTGCCAAATGCAATCCTTGCAGCTGATACTGGATAGAGAGAGACAATCATGGTCATGAGCTGTTCAGATTTAAAATAGCAACATCAACATCCACAGTCCAAATGCAGTTTAAATTAACTCCAATCACACAGCTTTAGGAGCGATCATATTCATTTTTCTGAGTACAGTGTTTCTTTAGTACAGTTTCTCTGTAGGAAATGCTGCATCCCCGCTGTTTAGAGCATACTGTTGGCAGTATCATGACACTGCCATATGACTTTCTAAGGAACATACTTCTCTTATCTACACATGACCAACACATTGATTTTGTTGCCTGCTTGCTCATCTTAGAGAGGATTTATTTATTTATTTATTTTCTCCAAAATCAAACTTAAAATAACCACAGCAATCTAACTACTGGTTTTTCCATGTAAGAAGTTTTGCTGTCTGTTAGATTCATACAAATTAGGTAGTGTATTTTATTGCCCTAGGTTCATTGAATCATTGCTGGATCTGTTTCCAGCATAAAGGTTCTGTATGGAGTTCAAAGGTTGAATCTTGCCTGTAATGCCCCATTAGATCGTAAGGTTAATTCCTTCTGTAACCAGCCTCTGCTTTTTCTATCAACATATGGTTAGATGGAAATGCTTCCTTCCTCACAGTGTTGAGCCCCTGACTCCACCACAAGGTAGTGGTTGCCATATAACCTTTGTGGATCCATGCCTCAGATTCAAAAGCACCCTCAGAAATACCTCAGGACAGGAACAGATGTCCGTAAAAGAAGCAGAGGAATTGAAGGTCTGGTTCTTCAGGGCTATTGGTTTGTCAAAATCACACCATAGCTGTGAAGAAATAAAACAAGATCAGGGCTATATTGTGCACTGGTGACTAATTGCTTGTCTGGCTGGCTGGGTTCAGGGGTGGGACTGGCTGACCTGCTGCTCTCCATGCCAGCTCCCCAGCTGGCACCAAGGACTGAATAAATGGACAGTAAGAAGATATACTGTGGAGATGGAATGGAAAAGGGGGAGCTATTTGTGCTGCAGACATTCAGCATCTGAATAGCCTCACTGTGATCTCTTTCCAGAGCAGAAAGATGAGCTCCTCTGGAATTTCCAGAGGACTGATGTTGGACTTTTAAGAATTGCCTCTCAAAGTGCTTAGACTTTGCTATAAACTATAGAGAAAATTATTTAATTGGGAGCATAAAACCTGATTGAATGTGTGCCCTTTCTGCAAGCTATCTTCATCTGCTATGAATAGTGTTACACTTCTGGATATGGGACATCCATCCTTCATTTTCATGATATCACACAGAGCTGGTTGTATCGAAGCATTTTGTTGTTCCGTGATGCTTAGAATGGAAGGCAATAAAAATTCATTCTTGAAACCGTGGTTCTGATAATGTAATATTGCCTTTTGCTGTTATGACCTGCACTGATTTTAATGGTATTTCCAACCAGAAGTATTAGATACAAAGAAATCAGCAGTGTCGAGTTGCAATACAATATGGTCTTAGAATGAAGGAAAAAATCATTAATTGTTTCCTGTTTTGACACTTAAACCAGATGGAGCCTCCTTTTATATATATTAATTTACTGTAGATGTTTATAATAGGTCATTTCATCAACTTGGTGTGTACAAGCTAGTTACAGATCTTTTTTTCCTAACAGTTAGAGAATTCATTTAATGAGGCCCAATTTCTTATCATTAAATTCCAATTAATTTTGGACTTGGGACTCTTTTGTTTGTTCTTTCAGCAATTCAGCCATCTCTGCAGTGCAGGAGTATTACCTGGCTAGCTGTGCAATCTTCCGTGACACCAGACAATTAATGGTACCTTCTGAAAGTTTATGAGGTGAACAGCACCTCTCTGCAGGGCAGAATGTCGCAAGAACAAGTACAGATACCTTTTAAAAAGACTTTCAGGATCAGAAACTTAATTTTATAACAATAAGAACGTACTTAAGACTCATAAGACTCATTTGCCCCCCTGGTGAAATCAAGTCTTTATGGCTCTTAGCCAGCATGTGAGTCTTAGACCCGTCCAGCTGGCTGCATTTCAATTCAGAGGATACATAAAGCTGAAAGGCTGGGATGCGTTACCTGTTCTTAAATGCATGCAGATCCCTCCTGAACAAACTATTATTATGGAAGAACTTTGACATACAAAATAATGAGATTGTATATATGAACATTGTGATTTCCTATAGAGGTCAAGGCTCAGTGACTCAAGTCATTGTCCATCTAAATATATGAAAATATATCTAACTATTTACTACTTCATAGAAAACTACTGGTGTGACAGTAAAAGGAAATAAATTTGGATTAGCCAACCCAGAAGATTGCAGAGGACACAATCTTAAAAAATAATGCACAAGAAATCAGGGGAAATAACAAACTGGGCATGGATGGATTCTTAGAGATCTCCTTGTTTTAAAATCAAGACTAATTCTACCAAAATCTTTCCTGAAAGGTATTTGTTAGACATAATAATAAAACCTCTAAATTCTAAAACACTACTTAGTGAGTTATATTGTGATACACCACTGTCTGACATTATAATCTGCCTAATTTATGCAAAGCTCTCTCATGTTGCTGAATACATCAGGATAACAAGGGCTCTACTGGAGTTTTAAAAATTATTGTTTTAGTAATTGTTTTATTTTTCTCGGTAATCTAAATAACAGTAGAACTGTAAGATGGTCTGAGAATTTATGAGAGGAAGAATTTAACATCAATAAGCATTCTTCGGATTGACTGTCTTTAAGAAAGTATTTCAGCATGCCAGAAAATTACAAATGGTCGTCAAAGGGTGGATATGTTGAACGGAAAATCTACAAAAGGTTTTAAAAATAGATGATACTCATGAGGGAGAGATAAATTGATATTTCAGAAATGGATTTATTTATTTAAGCAATGGATTGAATTTCCTGAAGTTGTGATGCTTTGCCTTTTTTATGTTATCTAAGTCACAGCTGGCTTATAGACATAGTTAGCAAGTCTTGTAGCAAGCTTAATAATTCATAAATCATCTTTTCCTGTATAATATTCCTAGGTGCCCTATGAGCTTACAATATTGATGATGGCTCCAAGAAAATTAATCAGAATGGATGCAAATATAATGACATTCCTTGCCAAGTAGGTCTCATTAATCCAGCAGCAAGTTTTCCGGAGCATTAAGGGTAAACATTTGTAATCCTCTGCCGTGGTTATCAGCACAAGAGCGGAGTGCAGCATAATCAGGATAGAAAACTGAATGACCATTGGTATCACTCTGGGAAAAAGAAAAAAAGACAATCTAGCATTAAACCTCAACACAATGCCACAGCGAATAAAAATAAATGTGTAAACAGATAAGGCTAGGAAAAATTGGTTGTCATAAGTATGAGACAATTACTCTCAGAACAAAGCCTAGAGAGAGCAAAATTTTGCCCGGCCCATGGGTCTGCCATTGCTTCATACAGTTCCTTGCTGAGAAACTGCTGTTGAATAAAAAAACCTGGGAAATAAATCATTGCCAGTACCTCTAACTGTCTATGTAGAATCCGAGTGGCAGGACTGTCCTTTCTTTTGTGACTCTGTTGTCCCTTAAGTTTTTTTCAGAGCAATTCTATTGAGCCTGTAGGATCCTGATGCTACATGTGTATAAATTGTTTCCCACTCAGACTGGTCTGGGGGCAGTTTAGCAGAGTATTGTTTTGTATACATCATATCACAGGTGTCAAACTCATAGTATACTGAGGCTCACAGACTCTAAAGTGAGTACAATAATGCAGCCTGTTTCCTGGAGTAAATCAGGATATAAAAACTAGAGACATGCAAGATTCGCCTCCTTTTAGTTATCAGAGGGACAATTGCTGCTAAGAATCTAATTGGTTTCTAAAAAAGCAAAAGAACTGACTTACTGTTTGCATGGAAGTCTTTTAAAATAAAGCATATGGAAAAGTGTTCCATAATCCAAATGTTGAAATGAAACATTGTCTGGTGTACCTCATAAACTTTGATCTTGCAAATGTGATCTTTAGTCAAATATTGACAAGTGCATACACAGAATACGTAGTTCAATTTCTTTGAACATACCATTAAACCCCACAATTTCTTTTAGCCTAATTTTAATATTATATTGCTTAAATTGATTTCTTTTTCTTGCTTAAATCTGGGACCTGAAGTCAATCAAGTAACCTATGTGATTGGAAAATGCAGTGAATTGGTTTATTTCACCGAAGAGAAAGCACTCAGTACTTCATAAGTCAAATATTGGGGTCCCCATTTGTGCCAGTCATTGCCTTTCTTTTTATGTTTTCCTAAAGATCATCTTCATGCAAAATAAAATTAACTCCTCTGCTTATGCAAACATCTCCCCTCCTCACTCCATTTTCCTGTGCCATTTTACCTTAAGGAGAATGATTGAACTTGAAGCTTTGAATTAAGTAATTAAAATTTCTAGTAAACTAGCTGTATAAAGTCTCACCGTAATGTAATAGGTATGTAGGCAAGGAGAAAAGGAAACCACACTGATACAATGGCAGGAAAGGATACATGGGCATAGCAGGACAAGCTTGAGAATAAGTCTGTGTTGGAACTGGCATTTCTAAGCCCTGACCATGCTTACAGATAATGGATAGAGTCCAAAATATTTGCATTGAGGAGACGCCAAAGATGCAATGGATATTTTATTTGAAAACTGAGTACATCTTCCTCACAGTACTGATGTTAGTAGAAATTGCTTTGAGAAAACAGGATAAATCAAATCGTTTATATTCAAAAGGAACTGTTAGGGTTTTTTAAAAGTAGGCATAAGTTAGAGTATATGTGGGGAAATGTTGGTCATGTTGGGGAAAAAGACATAAAAACATCAGAGGCACATGTGTCAAGATGAAAGAGGTTTAGGTGCAGAACTGTACTCCTGTTTGCTTTAGTTTGCTTAATTTTAAACATTGCCTTCACAAGAATTCTCTGAATTTTTATGACCTAATTCAGCTGTTACTATTGAGATTCGTATACATTAAATCTGGTGGTGTTTTAAAGACAGCATTTATTAAAAAAAATATTCATTTTTGATCATCCAAACACACAATGATACATTTAATGTAACAGGACAGAATAACATGCAATTTGCTTCAAACTTTCTTTTCTATCACCCAGTAAAATTAATCAAGAAATATGATCAAGATGTAAGATTTTTAAAACAAAATGCACACCTCAGGATAACTTGCAGTAATGCAGCTGTGGCTTATATATGCAGCTACTACTCTCAGAATCTAGAAATAAATGAGCTTTGAAATATGGGAGTCTAGAAAAGAAGTTGGGTTAAAAAGATAGCAAACAGGAAACAAGTTTATTATTAAGAGACAGTTTTACTTTTGGAACACGTCTGACCTGCTATAGGTAATCTATATATATACATAAGATGATTTTTTTTTCATAGTACTAAACTATATTTTAAAACATATTGAAATGAAATGAAATGTGAAAAATATCAAAATGGAAGTTCTGTTCCCAAATTAACTGAAATAAGAAGAGTTACACATTAATTTCCATTGATAGCTTCTGTGAAGGAATAGCTTTGACACTGTCCTGATGATATAACCTTAGTATGAAAAGTTAT
The DNA here is from genome assembly GCA_013397755.1 of Cnemophilus loriae. Classification (NCBI taxonomy): domain Eukaryota; kingdom Metazoa; phylum Chordata; class Aves; order Passeriformes; family Corvidae; genus Cnemophilus; species Cnemophilus loriae. The sequence goes on from VZTF01006489.1 coordinate 2,658,652, forward strand.
CTTCACTTGGGTTAGCATTTGCCTCCAGCAAGATTTATCAGAGTTTTGTATGTGAGTCAAGTACAAGACACTGGATCTTCCCCAGAAAAGCCCCGCGCTCTCCAGAAGTAAAGCTTGCTTTTGAAAGAAGGAACAACATTGCCAGTAAAAAAAAATGGCATTGTGAAGGGAAGAGTGAATAATAAAGGAACAAAGTTTGGAGCAGGAGAAACAGATTTCATCCTGTGTGTCTGAAAGTTTTGTGGGAAGAGTCTCTGGACTTGCTGGAAGTCCAAGCTGTCAAGAACAGACACAATCCAATGACGTCTTGAAAGTGGCTTTTGAATATGAAAATACACAGGAAACGTAGAATGGTTTGAGCTGAAAGGGACCTTCAAGATCATCTAGTTCCAACGCCCCTGGCATGGGCAGAGACATCTTCCACTAGACCAGATTGCTCAAAGCCCCATCAAACCCGGCCTTGAACATTTCCAAGGACGGGGCATCCACAACCTTTCTAGGAAACTTTTTTCAGTGCCTCGCCACCATCACAGTAAAGAATTTCTTCCTAACATCTAATCTCAACCTACTTTTTCCAGTTTGAGCATGTTCTGCCTTGTCCTATCATTACCTGCCCTTGTAAAAAGTCCCTCTCCACCTCTCTTGTAGGTACTGGGAGGTCCTATAAGTTCTCCCTGGAATCTACTCTGGGCTGAAGAACCCCAGCTGTTTCAGCCTGTCTTCGTAGGAGAGGTGCTGGAGCCCTCTGAAAGATGAGGGAGGGACAGTAAATAAGTCAAGGGAAAAACTGGACAACATGTTCATGGAGAACTAGCCAAGGGAGTCAGGAGAGCTCATCACCTGTGTAGTTTTTGATACAATTATCTCACTATGTAGCAGTATCTGAGATTTCTGTAGGTAGAAGGCACCTTGAGATTCGGATTGACCCGTTCTCCAGTGGCTATATTTTGATCTCGGGTTATGGACACTGACAGAGAGTCATGTAAGATTAATTCCTTCAGTTTCCCACAGTATTCTGCAACAGCCTTCTTGCTTTGCAAAGCCAAGTGGCTGCGATCTGATTTGGAACTGATAGTTTCTAACTATATCTCAGATATATATAGACAGTCTATATATGCAGATGTAGCCTACCAGTTCTGCTGACCTAGCCTGAGCCAGCTCTGAACAAAACCAAATTAAGGCCTTCAGAAAGATTAGGATCAAGTCTCAAGAGGTCATGCCTGAGGACACTAAACATTAGTTCTTATTTTGGACCGCCAAACCCCACATGTAAGACCCATGCTATTGAATTAAGGTACTATAAAAGGAGCATCTGTAGACCCAAGTCTGAGATATAAATCCAAAACTGCAGCATATCCTGCTTAGGTGCCTGAGAAACTGTGACCTTGTGTTTGTTCACAATAAATTTATAGGCAACAAAAATTCTTCCGCTATATCTGTTCAGTTGAAGATTGATGTGCTTGTCTCTTGCCTAAGCCTGTTTGATTTAAAAACAAAACTGAAGTTGGCACAGTATGATCTCTCAGATGAACAATCCAGCATCTGTGCTAAGATTTTGATGGGAGTATGCTGATAGGATCAAGTACAATAAAATACATAGGCAAGGTTAGAGGAATATGAACAAAAAAAATAATAATTTTCTGTCCATGAACTTCTCCCAGAACTAGAACACCTGGTTTGGATCACCCCTTCCTTCAAGAAGAGACTCAAGACCAATTGATTTTCTTTTTAGGGGTTACCTTACTGCCAAGATCAAGCGAAGTTTAGAAAAAGCTTTTGCCCTCCCTCTTGCTCATGTACAGTCCCAAACCAACTGACCTGAGCCAAAAGGAAAACTTATGTAAAACAGAAGATGCAGGTGTTTAAATTAACAGCAATTTGAGATCTGCTTTTCTCCCTTACAAGAATAACACAGTGAAAAATGGGCAGAAATAAGAGTAGTTCAGCAGTCTACTCTAGCAAGACCTATTGTCCACATGAGCATATAAAAAGTTCATTGAAGGAAATTAATGAAACTCCCAGGCCTCTCGGATGGAGAAGATGAATCACTGCAAGGTTGGAGATGTAATATAATGGTTTCATAGAGGAAAATTATGGTAAAAAATATGACATTAATTTATCTCAGAGTAATTTCCCCAACTCTGTATTTCCAAGAATGAAAACTATTCAAAGATTTTTAAATTCAATGGTGCTTCTAACCTGTCAGGAAAAAAAGTATGAATGGATCAAATATTTATCCTTAGGGAGATAGATATAAACTGAGATAAAATTCAGAGACTTCCATACCCATTAGATTTGAAATATGATTCCCTTCTTTAACACACAAACTGAGCTAAACTCTCTGGGAAACTCCCCGAAGAACCTTAGTAATATATGTTCTATGACAATTTAAATAACATTTTCACCAAATTTTCAGAAATCTCCAAAAGACTCAGCTCAAAAAATATTCACACATCTTCTTAAGCAAATACAAAATTTCATCCTTTTTCAACAGAAATATGAAGCATTCACTGAAAAACTCCTATATGTGTTTTTAGGAAACAGGTAAGTTACAATGAGGACTGAATTATAGTTTTTCAGTGGTTTTGTGGAAATTATGTCCATGGTTTTCCACCCTAGTATTTTACTTCTCTGATATTTACCAGAGGAGTAACAAACAAATATGCAGTTATCTCAAAGATTCTCTGAATTCAAATCCTGTCTAACATTGTGATAGTTGGTTCAATTTCTCACACTTTGAATTGCTTTTAGAACTGGAACTTAGGAAATTCGAACTTCCAGATTATTTTCTCATCCAATATGTTTAAGCATATTGAAACCTTCTCACTCAAAACCCCTATCCTCTTATTTTAGGGTTGCTCATCTGTTGACGGGCGTGCTTTTTAAGAAACTGAAACACATTTTTTCAAACAGAGTATCAGAACTTGAAAAAACAAGACCAAAATTTGTCTCCTCAAGCCTTGACAGTGATCTTTAGCTCCTGACAGAACATAAGAACTGGCATAAAACACCCATGTGTCTCCAAAACTTCTCTCACAAAAGGGGTAGTGGTAAATGTCCTTTCCCTAAATATCTACCCAGGTTCTGGCAATCAACGTTTCAGGGCACTCTTGAAGCCAAGGCCATATTTTTTTAGAAACCTCTGCTGATCTTTTCTTGTAGGAATTTATCTCATCTTCATTTTGATCTATTTGTATTTGTAACCTTTTTAATATTCAGTGACATAAAAGGTCCTCAGGGAAAACCACAAGACTACTGGCAAGACAAGAAACTAGGAGGTGAGACAGCTGCAGGCAATGTGTTTGTGTGACTCCTTCCCCCTCATTCCAATGGCACTAGACACCCTCACATGAATTAACAGAGATGAATCTGTGCAGATAGAGAAATAATATCTTTTTTTCTTTTTTCCTTTTTTTTTTTTTTTTTTCTGGTATGGCTGTGTTTGATGTAGGCGAAANTATGGCTGTGATTGATGTAGCAGCAAAAATCTTTTTGGAAAACAGGTCCTGTTAATAAGATCCATAAATCTTCTTGTATATACTGAGGAAAAAATAGCAAACAAACAAAGACACAAACAAACAAACAACATCCACCAGAAGCAAAGAACTTTAAATGTGTATTGGGAGAAGAGCTTCTAAAAAGCAAGTAAACTTACTAGGGGCAATATAGCACATAAGGAACAACAGAAGGTCACGTACTGCTCTGGGTACTTTCTCAGCTGAGAATTACAAAACATATGAGACACCACTGCTACGGAATGTGGTTGCCTGCCTGCACCTAACCATCACTTTGGTGTTCTTAGGCATCAACCTGGTAACTCATGTCTTCCAGAGATGATCCAAGAAATCTTGCTGCACTATTGCAACATAATAAATGTCTTGTTTCTTGTACAAATAAGGTATTTTCAAAGTTATTCTATGGTCAGCCGCAAGTTAAGGTTCATCTGAGTGTTAGAAACTACCTGAGAAAATATGTTCATGTGGGCATTTCTGTTTTAAGGCTTGCTCTGTCAAAGACCAAATGGGACCAGAGGGTTTTTATAGTGGCTGTCCTGTTCTAGAAAACTGACCTCAGCACACACTCTTGTGATCTCATTATTAAACAGTAGACAAAAATCCCAAATGATAGGCTTGAGTCTATGAAATGTGGACACCGAGGCCTCATCTGTGTCACATTTTCATCACCTTGATAGGAATACATTGCTTGGTCAGCCCCAAAGAAGAGCAGAAGTGAAAACAGATCTACCAGATCACCTCCATGCTTATTAATGGACTGAGACTGCTTTTCCCAGCTGGGCTAATCACATTGTCAGCAGCAAAGGAAACAGTACAATTCTCTTACAAAGCATTTATGAAACAAAACCGAGAGAGTCACTGATACCCAAGGTGATCATCAATCACTTAGCAAAGAGGCACAGCTATTGTTCTGGATCATGTTTCACCAGGACACACCGTGCCAAATTTTTGTAACCCAAAATTTCCACTTAACTCTGTGGTAGTTCTACTTGAAAACACAACAAAATAATGACAGTAGGTGCTGCTGTCTCACTTGAAAACATGTAGCTTCAGATAACGTGGTAAAAAAAGTAGTTAATACTGCAAAAAAAGTGAACAAATATTTCCAAACACTTCTGGAGAACAAGTAGATGTTATTGGTTCATTGCACATCAATCTTAGAAATGTTATTCCACTGTGTCCCCAAGAGTGCCTTCAGATATATAGAGATATATTTCTGTATTTACCTGGAAGAAGGGAGCAAGCTTTGGATAGCGGTGATAAATACAAGAACAATAAATGCGCACACCAAGTTTGATTTGAATACTTCATCCCGCATTTGAGAATACTAGAATAAAAAAAACAAACACATGAAGAAAAGTAAATTAGCTGTTAACACATGCAGTGGTTTCATTAAGGCTGACGTATATAGGACACATGGGGAAAATTAGCGCAAAGCGCTAATAAATCAATAAACCTGAATTTGCGTTTTAAAATCAAATATGACAAATAAATTATTAGTAACCTGCTAAAATATTTTAACCAAGGGAGCAAAACTCTGTGATTTGTGATAAGAAGTTATTCAGCTTGGTTCAAAATTATTTGCATTAAAAATCCTGAGGTAGATACCAGGAGATTGTGCTGTTGAGTAGAATACTAAACACTTAATTGCTTAATAAAATACTTAATAGCCAGAGGAATCATGAGTTTTCTCACATGAAGATAAGCACTGGAGTCATCTGTGACTCTGCATGCATGATGGCACAGAGGTGTCTCCATGATGGCCAAATTGAGGTCATTCTGCTATTTTTTGTAATTTTCTTTTTTAAGAAAATTACATCGTTAGAATATTCTGTGACTGTTTGGGGTGCTGGGATGCTGGAACTGTGTATCCTAACTTATTCAGAGGCTGTGTGGAAACTTGGTGATATGGGCATTCTCCAAAGGTAAAAGGCTATTTGAGGTGCATTATTATAATGATTTTTTGAAAAAATATTTTTCTCCAGCATGCCACACCACTGAGAATGCTATCAGGTTCCCTTTTATGGGAATTACCAAGAAAAGGAGTAACAGATACATCGACGTACCACGGTGGATCAGTTAAAGTGGAAACATTAACCAAGTCCTCAGCTGGTATGTATCATTGCTAATTCAATTAAACTGCAGTTGTTTACAGAAGATGAAGATTAGTCCATAGGAATATTTTTTGTAATTCTCTATGTCCTATAAGGATGCCATGAAATTTTCTTTGTCTTACACAAAATTCTGCAGAAGCTTGCCCCAGTCATTTTCAGTTCTCTGAACAATAACTTCATTTTGTTTTTAACCTTTGCAGTTTTAAAGGGGCTAAACAAAAGGATGTCAGAGTCAAAGCAATATCAGATACCAGAATCTCTCTCCAGAAGTTTGGAAATAGGGAAAACTGCTGTTATAAATGCCTAGAAAACATTATAACAGAAAAAATTATTAAGAAATGTATCAAGAACATACACTGGGGGAGTTTAGCTATGAACCAGATTTCATAGCTAATTTTCTCTTGAAGGGAGATCCTATCTAGACTTAGACTATTTTCTCTGAATGGACCTTTGGTCGGGACATCCTCTCAGCTATAAACATCTGGTCAAAACAGTCTCAAGCTCCCAGATGGAAGAAAGGTTTCTCACTTCCCCGCTCCTGTTATGAGTAAGAGAGGGGGATTCATTTGTTGATGTTCCTCATTTTGACTCCTCCTCTCCTGTGATTATACCTTGTGTCTGCTGTTGGCAGTATCACTTTGGCATGACTTTTGATAGAGCTCACAGGCAATTCCACTTCGTTTTGCTGTCTGAAGCCCAGAGGCACCGACCCTGATTTCATGTGCAAGGAAACAGAATTGCATCAGTCTGCATAAACAATAGACCAGGGCTTTTTTCAAATAGGGAAAAAGAAAGGTACTTTCAGGTTCCTTAAAATATAACATGAAATCCCAACTGCTCCATAGGGAAATTAAGGCAAACTAGATGAATGAAACACAAACATAGAACGGCCTGCTGTGTTGAGCATTATGTTAAAAGGATGGATGCTGTGTTCTAATCAGTAACAATATTGTGATGAGGAATTGTTGGCATCCCTAGGCAGCACTGACACAAATGATAAACGTAGCAGTTCTGTAGCAGTCTACCCCTTAATGATTTGGAGAAGTAATTGGATGACTGACTAAGCCTCAAGGCCCTTCAAAAAGCATGGGGAGGCATGTAGCCAACCAGAGCCGTGTAGAGTAGTGGGAAGAATCATGATGTGACCTTGTCTGGAGTGAAAACCTTCACTGCAGCATCCCACAGAGCCACCTGTGCTGGTGTGACTTGCTCGTGGCACAGTGAAGGTTCCCATGGGGCTTGGGCCATTTGCCTGCACTGTTGAGAGGGAACTGTTTATCCATGTGCTTGCCCATCCTTCTGGCTGAAACTAAGAAAGGCCAGGTTTCTTCCATTGAGTAATGCTGCTTGTTCCTCACCTCTCTTTTCCAAAGTCTCTTTGAAAGGAGAGCACCAGTAATATGACAGGCTTCACATGTTCCCCTAAAGAAAATGTTTGTGCACTGGAGAGGAAGGGTTTTGGTTTTATCCTCACTGTTGCTCTTTGACTCAGATGGGACCTTTTGGATTAAAAGGGAGACCAGGTTTTTCTTCTTCAGAGAAATGTTGGAAAAGTTTCTGAAATACAGGAGAGGGACAGAAGAAGGTGTATCAAAAAGTCCAAGGCTGGAGAAGAAATTAACTCCTGAGAAGACCAAAGAGTAGACGGAGATCTAGTTGCTGACCAGTGATAGAAAAGTTGCTGAACAGGCACAGAGTTTGCCCAGCTTCTCTTGCAGACCTCCTTGCAACTGGAAGTTTCTGGGTTGAAGGAAGGAGGTGATGCCTGTGTCTGCTGAGATACAGCAAGCAGGAGGAGCAAAATTGTTTTCCTATCCATTTAATTTCTATTTATCTTGCCCATCAGAAATTCAGAAACAGAGAAACTCAGATATTTAGGTCTAATATTTGAACTAAGAAAATGTGTACTTTGAAATTCAAAGCTCTTTTGATATTTCCAGTGTGCTTACCTCACAGAAAATATGTAAACGTCTCACATCTAAGGCAAGCCTGTTTTCTAATCCAAGTACAAATACGCAGGAAGATTTTGAATATCTTTATACAAACCTTTACTTTGGAAACTTTCTTTAATAAATCCTGACAGGCATGTAAAATTCCCTGCCCTGTACCTGTGCTTTACCCTGTATGGAAGTACGTGATATGGATATTTTCAAGTTGCTAATATTTAGGGAGATCATCATGATGATATCTTTTAATTATTGGAATAATCTGAAGTAGTATCAGATTTTCTATGAGCTGTTATATATTTGGAAATTTTAGTCTTTTCATGCTACCATCAGAAGTACTTTCCTGTGATGAGTTGCTCTATCTGCTTACATGATATTTGTGAAAAGAACCTCTCGAAAAATTGAGGGTGAATTGTCTCTAAATGACATATCAAGTGTTAATTAGTGAAATACAGGTTAGTAATGACTTATCCATTTGGGTAAAGAATCCAAAAAATATAACACGTGGGGATCCTGCACAAATTCTATGAAAAATGAAGTATTGCAGAATTCATATGGAAATACACATACTGCCTCAGAGAGATAACCCATTCTCTAATGTAACTGCTACTGCTTGCTGTGGAATACACATTTATTCTATCCCCATAGAAGGACATAGAGCAATGAGATAAGAGAGGAGTGGGAAGGTGTTCCTGTGGCTTAAACTGCAGTGATACAGCAGTCATTTAAACCAGTGTAAACCAGGATCTGTGCTAGCTCCACAGTAGTTTTGTGCATGTTGATTCCAGAATTGTTTGGGGTTTGTTTTTTTTTCTAACCTTCTGAACTCTTAAAGGAAGGAAACCAGAAATTTCATTGCTAGTGTAAATCTGATGTCTGGAATTGTTTTATAGTGAAAAAATTCAAACCAACCCAGACTGTTTAAACGGAAGTCCAGTACGACTTTTCAGATCCATTCCTGTCATCCCATGATCCCACGTTATGGCAGTCCTGTTACTAACACAGGAGGAAAAAATATAGTTTATTGTTCATGGAGTTGCTCACTTCTCTGTCATTTGAAGTACAGAGCGGTAACACAATTCTCACTGAACAAGGTAAAGATAACACTTCTTGTCCAGGATCTCAGCTACGGGTGCTGGTTTTTCTGCCTCCTGTAAACTGTATAGTCTGGGGTGAGAGGCACTCACAGACTACAGAAATGAGTATTTAGCAGATGCCAGCGCTGCCTGAAAGTGTGCTGGCTAAATGAGAGGGCACAAGATTTTACATGGGGGAGGTCACTCTATTTCAGAGCTCCCTCTGGCTCGAAGCTGTCACTGTGCTGAGCAGAAGGTGAGTGTCAGCCAAGAGGAACGGCAGTGGGAGAGGGGAGGCCCACAGACACTGACTCTCAGCCACACCATGGGGAGCAGCTCCAGGTGTTGTGATAGAAGGTCATGTAAGCAGTTGCAAAATGTTAATGGCTAGGAAAAAAACCCCCATAATTCCAGACTGAAAGGTTAGGGATGAGGGAAGCAGAGGGAAAGAGGCTGCTGAAAAAGCTTTATGATACTCCAATTTAAACCTGAGTTTGGTTTGTTCCCTAAATGGACAGGAAAAAGGGAGAAAGTGGTAGTAACATAAGATAGCATGGAGGAAATAGCTACTTTCTGCAGGAAAATGATTCAAATATTATTTTTTTCATGACTTCCTGTAGCCAATGGTTAAACACTAAAGTTATAAAAGCAAACCTGTAATTACTGTATGTGCATGCAGGAGGGAAGGGACATTTCCTGTGCTGTCCCACAAGACATTTGCTCCTATCTGCAACAAAGATGACACTATAATTCATCTTCCTTTAATCCACATCATTCCTTTGTATCCTGGTACATTCCCTATCAGTAGCTGGGCACACTTGTGATGTCCCAGGACCCTGAAAAGAAGCAAGGAGGTTGCTGACCAGGGGCTGTCTAGCTGTTGGAGGTGGATGTGCCAGAACAAATAAAGCAGTGGTGATATTTTTTAAAACTTTACTCCTGCATAATGTGAGAAACCAGATTAATTTATGGAACAGAAAGAAGATTCAGCCAACTTTACTGAAAGGATTTTGTGTTTCTATTGCCTGTGCCTACTGGTTGGGACTAAAACCTAAGGAAATATTGAAAGAAAGCATCATTCTCTTAACACTGCATCCCAGTTCTCCATTGGAAATATCCTACTGGGAAGGAAATGCATCAAACCTGCTAAAATGTTAACTTTTAAATAGACTTTTTGTCATCCAGATGCAATTAAAAACTTTATTAATATTTTAAATCTGTTCTATGTAAGGTGATGGATTAGAGCATGGTTCTTTTTTAAATTCCTTAAATTGCATTTAAATTGAATTCTACACTTCCCTTATAGTTTTTCCTGTGGTGGATAATTGTGAAATCTAAAATAATAAGAAAGTTTATATCCCGGATGTGGGATCTGATTCTGAGCAGTGTCCCTTTACACCAGACCATGCTCAGGCCTCGTTTGATTAAATAGCAACGTAAGGCAATATGAACCATTGAAAAGTTTGCTGATTCAGCAAGTTGTGGCTAGGCTGTGTCATCCTTTGAGCAAAAAATTTCACTCTTTCACCTTATTTTTTTATCTTGTGTCTTGAAAATATTAAAGATTATTCATGACTTTTAGGACTTTATGTAGTAATTCACGTGATATCGGAGATCTTGAATTTCACTTCCTCTGGGTCCCTGTCAGCTTTGCATGATGACTGCACTGAAAGAAATATCTTCATATCTTCTGTTTCAGCAGATAATTATTTGTTGATAATTTGGTTTTGAGGGTTCTACCTTGTGTGTCAGTGTAAATATCCTCATGGGGAAATGGAATCTTGTATTTTTGTTTTAACAAACATTTCTTGTTTCTTCTTCAAGATTACTAGTGCAATAAGGGCTTAGATATACTTCAAGCAGAATTTTTCTTTTCCAGTTGTCTTCATAAAACTCTCACCAATGAGCCTTTCTGAGGACTAGTCTCCCATAAATCAAGTAAAATTGTCTGTTTTCCAGAGGAAGTTAGAGTGATGATGAAGTGAGCTTCCATGCTTCATGTTCTCCACTATTTTTATTTCCTTTCAGTCAAGTGCACATAGTATTCCAGATCTGCTGTTGCTGCACTGTCGTAGCATATGAAATCATCAATGAAAGTCAAGGAAATTACTTGAGATCTGTGCAACCTCACCCCTCGCCATCAGCTTTCCAGGAGTGTTCTCCCATTACCTTATCTTTTAAAAGTTATAAGTTACATCTGGATGTAGACTGAAATAGAAGTTTATGAGATCATATTGCTGTTGAGAAGCAGCTAAGACACGAACAATATTTAGCTCTTAGACACAGATTTTTTAAGAAGGATGTTTAAAACAGAGAGTTGAAAAATTACTATTTACTTGAAATAAACACTGCAGCTGCATAGAGGATATCAGAGGGATTCTACGACTAAATGGAAAGAACATATCTATATAAATATAGATATAGATATTTGAATAGAAATGTCAGTTTATTAATATGCTCAATCATTGTTAGTGACAAAGTAACTTGCCATCTGACAGAAAACTGCTTGTACTCTATACCAAATTCAACTCGGCCAGTGGCTGTTGTTTTCAGGAACTGAGTTTGCTCAGTGTACGTATTTTCCAACAATGAAATGCAATCATTTCAGCATTATAACACCTGCATCATATCACTGTGTATTATGAACTCTAGTTCAGCCCTGCCTTCCGAAATCTGAAACAAAATGAAAAAGGAAAAAAAAGCAAGAAAAAAACAACACAAGCCAGAACCTACAGCTTCTCTACTTCAGTGAACATTTATTACAATTTGAGTTGTGAATAATGCAGCTACCAAGCCCCAGCTACCTTATGCTCCAGGCTGGAGTCTTTAAACATCAGTGAAAAAGGCTTGATATGCTCTCTTCTCAATTTATCGCCACTCCGTAAGTCGATGGTGTGCTCTATTCGCTTGTTAATTTCCTCAGGCCCAGACTGGACATGCAAAGCTTGTGCAAGATGGTTTGGAAGCAGATTTATTGAATTTCTTGTTAGGGCAGCCAGAGTCTAGGGGAAAGCACATGCAAACAGAATAAACCTGCTGGTCCCCTTGGGTTAAAAATGCAATGTTTTAGTTCATGTTGCATTGCAAACCATTACAGCATTCCATGCAATTCATTCAATGAAATCTATAGAAGTGTAAAATAATAAGTCTGTTCCACTAAACACATACAGTACATTTAGGGGAGCACTTTAATGCCTTCTTTTTCATGGACTAGGAGATTTGTTGCTGCACTGAGCAAAAGGACTATATTTCACTTTCCAAATCTGATATTTAATTATTAAAGCATGCATGAGGGGAGTGCGCACACCAAAACCACAGCAGAATATCTGACTCAATGGTGTGCTTTAATAAGTAAGAATGGAAGTCATCTAAAACAAAACCCACAAAACAGGAGTAATTAAGTTTTTCTTATCTCAAAGTTACTGGATGTGTGTAGTTAAGGAACAGATCAGTTAGTCAGGAGTGAAGAAGGTGACATTTCTGATTACTTCAGCATGGGTCTTCAGATAATATGTTCTTCTTCACTACTGGTATATTTCAGCCAATCTAGATTACAGTTAGGCTATATGATTTAATTTAACTGTAATTCATATTATTATTTAAAATATCATCTCAAATGCATTATTCCTTTGGTATTTCAATGACTAATCAAAAGAAAAAAATGAAAATACTTTTGCTTTGCAGAGGAATTCTAGCAGAGATAACATGAAGGATGTTTCATCTTCAGCAAAGAGTTAGAGTTTGTTTTCATAAAGAGAATACCTCATTCCCATTTCACGGTGTCATTTCATGACACAAACCACAGTGAAGTAGCTCTTTCCCACTTAAATGGGAAAATAAACTCTACTACTGTAATATTCCCAAGGGTTAGGAAATGTTAATGAGTAGAAAGGATGTAAAACTTCATACATAATAGCATAAGATATTTCAGCCTTATTACGGATGGGAAATAAAATTCTGCCTGAGAAAAGGTATTCCATAGGTTCTTCCTGAAAAGACCTTCAGCTATATCTCATATTGGGCATTGTTGAAACAGGAGTTTAAGTTGTATTGTCACCAGATATCCCTGGAAATCCAACGCTTTTGTATCGAGGCATTACATACAGCAAATGCTATAGGGAGGTGTCCCCTGTTTGTATTCAAACTGTAGTGAACAAACATTCTAATGAATCTTGGGCAGAACATTAAAACACAGGAAGGGTCTCAGGTACCCAATGCCAAAGGCCGACTGACAAGTTTCCTTACAATCCTAAAATCAAGTCCATGGACTCTGTAATCATAGATAGTATCTCATATTCCATCTTATTATTGGTAATTTAAGGTCCCAAAATACAGGCAGAAAAGTATGTCAGGACTGAAATCTTCTCTCTGTTTAAGGGAAAAGCAGTTTTTCTGTTTGTTTAGTAGGAAAAGAACTTCAGGAGAGAAGGTTTGGGAAAACACTCTACTCAAATCATCCCTTCTTCAGTCTAGCGAATCAGTATAATCAGCATTAGGAGAATAAAACAGTATCAAAGAAACTTTTCTCACACTAAAGTTTCAGATATGTTTGAATTCGTATCTTGGCCTTGGAGAAAACAATCAAGGCAAGTGGATAAATGCTATATTATTACACTCTGGAACACTACTTCAATTTAAGTACTCCTATCTCTTTTAAACAGAGCTATGAAGAAAAGTTCTTATCAATTTTTGGTGGCTGAAAGGGCGCAAGTGTGTCTGAAGTCCCTCTTAAAGGACGAGATCACATCAGATGATGGTATATAAACTGGTTCCTCAGAATTACCTTGTATTTATACTTCTCCACTGGAAATGACAGTGGAGAAAGTCCCTAATGTTTTTGATAGGCATTTTGTTTTATTTATACAAGAAAAATAATCTCAGTTCATCCTAGTAAGCTACTATATTTTGGTTAAAATTCTATTTTAAGCTGTGATTGATATAAAGGCTTGTCTTCTTGCTGAATGTATGAAGTGTTTTACAACTCGTGGTAGATGAACATGACATAATGTCACCACTATGGCCATGGTGCCTGTAGTATTGGTGAAAAATAGACTCTGAATTTGCATTTCTATTCACAATATAACAAGGAAATTCATATTTGTGTTTCATGGTTTTCTCTCCCTCACATACATACACATACTTAGAAAACTGCTTCCCTGTATTTAGAAATACCCACAATGAAAAAATATCATGCAAATTACTGTCTCAAGAATAAGTTCTAACCACATTTTGTCTCTTATCCCCCTCTTTGCTCTGCATCTCTTAAGACTTCTTTGTGCAAACACAAAGAAATATTGGTTCTTCCTATCATCTCTCCTACACTTTTGTGAGCAGTTCTATGGAAGACACAGTTGTGAATTTTGCAATGGGCTTTTGAAGTTTCCTGATGCTGACAGTAACCATTCATTACACAGAAACAAACACTAGGTTCTGTTAAAAAAAAAAAAAAACAAAAAAAAAACCACAACAGAAAAAACCAACCTAGCCAAACTTGTATCTGAAACTGAAAGATGAATTAAAACAAATAATAAAACTCCAACTTTAGACACACTTTATAGAGACTTTAAAAGGTAGATTAGATTAGATTTTACTTCCTTCCTGGGAAGTTTTCCTGCAAAAAGTCCAAGCACCCTGCTCTCAACAAGGGAAATTTTTAATCTGTGGCATTTAGAAACTCTTAGGAAGATTTCAAATTTTTTTTTTTTTTTTTTTTTATTTTGAAAGCCTCAGTTTA
>VZTF01006489.1:2673081-2704286 GCA_013397755.1 Cnemophilus loriae
TTTTTTTTTTCATATTGCAAGCATCAGTTTTTGGAAGGAAATAGGAAAATAAAAGGTCACATTCTTAAAAAAACGGGTTGCAGATAGGATTTAGCTCAAGAAGAAGGCACCTAAATGAAGGTGTCTGCATGTTTGGTGTCTACATGCTCAGTGTCTAAATTTCTATTTCCTCCAGTACACACTCAGATGCTCTCAGTTTACTATCATATGTAGTTGTGGTCAGTTGAGATGCCTTAGGGAACTGGACAATAGTCAGGATCCAGGAGATGTGGCACAAGACACAGGGACACCACATGCCACTGGTCAGTGGTGAGGACCAGTTGGGGTGTGCTGGGGTGTCTCTGCATAGAAATAACAACAACAACAATGGGGTAGCTGCAACACACAGGTGCCTTGGTTTTGAGCTGAATTCCACCCTTTTGTTTAGACTTGTCTGTCGTCTTGGCAGTCTTTTAACATAATTTCTGTGCTCACTGTCAACCCTCACTGCAACCACTACTAAGGTACACCTACAGAAGATGAACATTTTAATATGCTGTTTTTCCTAATTCACATCCTGACAGAACCATCAGATGCCTCCAGCAGTACACACAGTGACCATATTATGCTTTCAGCTACTCCTTTTGTAAGATACCTGGAAGAAATCTGACTTAATCAGCTATTAATTCATTCTACAGGAGGAGGCCTTCATTCTCTTCACATAAAATAACTTCTGTCCAACTTTCTTTGCTTTGAGAAAGAAGCCCAGACACTTGTTTCAATAACAGAAACCTCCATCCATATTGGGCATGTCTGAATTTCAAACAGAAACTTGCGTCTTTGGCTTACCTCACAATCAGAGCAAGGGCATGTAGTGATAATTGGGTAGTTTTTGATAATATCTTTGACTGCCTACATAAAAAGTGGTTATTTGTTCCTTACTCATATAAACACATCTACAGTTCACCGATTTAGGCTGCCCATAGACTACGAGCTTAAGATAATGGGTATGGATTGGGATAAATTTGAGTTTGGCATAAGAACGTGCCAGACACTTCTTTTCACATGCTTTCTAACATAACTAGAGTTAGAAGTAAGATACATGTGATCAGTTGCTCAAATTTCGTTGTAATTTATATTGGGTAAAGAAATCATTTAAATTCTATTGGCAAATATTCAAACATACAGAGTGATTCATTGCTGGGTTGCTGCTACTAGGGTTCTCAAAGCCTGCTGCTGACAGTGACCTTTAAGCTGCTTAATTAGTGTTATTAAATGCTTATTCTGTCCAAGACTGACACATCTCTGGAAAAAGCTACTACATCCTAGTATAATTTAAATCTATCATCTGAATTTTTTAGCTAAAATCCATTATTTATGAGGAATACTGCCTATTGTCTCAACTGTAAATTAAAAATTACATAATAATTGAGTCATACATAGAATAGCAGATTTTTAAAATCTTGTCTCCGCCAAAAGGCTTATTGTAAAACTGTGTAATATAAAATTACAGCTATTCTCAACACCACTCCAAATTCTTAAAAAGAACAGTGAGAAACTATTCTAAAAGTAGATTGTTTATTGCCATAAGAAAAAAGAAATGTTTTAAAGCAACTGTAAAGCTATGCCTATTTCAATTATTTTCAAGGTCTTTTACTAGTATTGGACAGGAGTCGATCAATAATTGAATAAGCCCAATAATTCTTTATTTTGTTCTTTGTTTTTGTTAGCATCAAGGTCAGGTTTAGCTGAGAAAACAACCAACAGAATGATAGCCTACTCTGCATGGATTTTTTTTGACTACAGAAATTGAAATGCCTTAAAGGGAAAGAAAAAGAAATAGACAGAGATCAGAAGATATTCACAGCATCATGCACCCATACCTCTATTCCTAATGAAATGACAATATAGAGACAGGCCAACAAAATACAGAGAATTATATAAGGCAGTGTACATGCAGATACACAAATGTACAGAACATATATAAAACAGGTGTTTTATATAACAGCAAACCATGCCATGCTTCAGTTCGGTTTGAAGAGATGAAGACACTGCTGTAGGTTGATTGATTGTGAAATTTTATCACTTCTGAGCACATCCGTAAGAAGCAGAAGATGGTTGACAAAAGCAAGACCTCCACACAACAATGCTGAAGGTTCAACAGACAGTTCAGACAAGTAGGAATAAGGATGTACAGCAGAAGAAAGGATATATCATGTCATTACAGATCCCTCAAAGAAAATGAAAGAAAACTTCAGCTGAACTTGCTTCATAAAGACTCATCAATCTTTCAAGTGCAGCGAGAAGAGTGGAGTCTGAGGGCATTTTAACCTTTCCATCTTTAATTCCTCTAAACAAGCAGACTTCACAAAATGATTTTTTTTACCATATGAGAATTGTTCGTTCCCAGGTTGCTGGCAATCAGCCATGCAGTACTTTATGGAAAATATCTGATCAGGAGAATTTGCTATTATCTCATATTTCTATTGAGCTACAGATGCCTTTAGACTCTAACTCATCTGCTAGTGAACCTTAATTATATCTTAGAGTATGAGTTTTTAATATTTTTTTGTTAAAAAAGTGAAAAATGAACAACCTGATTTCACAAGCAACTTTTTTTTCCTTCCTTCATATATCAATAAACTACTTTGTGCTTTTTCCTCTGGCACAATGTCCTTCCCCTCAGCCCTTTAATTTGATGGCACTGCAGTGAAGCTATGCAGTGAGATATACACTCTGACTAGAATGTTCCAGCCAGTTTAGTAATACTAGATTTATTTTTAATTACTTCTTTGTGGAGTGGTTCAATTAAAACTCAGCCATGTAGTATTTCATTTCAGTTGGGAAAACGAAAAAAAAAAACCAATGAACCCAGAATGGTTCACTGGCATTTTCTCAGTTTGGATACATGATTTTTTCTGCCTTGAAACAATTTGTTCAATCCTCTGCTGTTACAGTACATGTTAGAACAAAGGTTAAAGATGAATTTGTCTCCTCTGAGGCCTCCATTATTGAAGTGCACTCAATCATGCATTTATACTCAATGACATTAAAGGAAGTTTGACTTACG
This sequence comes from Cnemophilus loriae, assembly GCA_013397755.1. Classification (NCBI taxonomy): domain Eukaryota; kingdom Metazoa; phylum Chordata; class Aves; order Passeriformes; family Corvidae; genus Cnemophilus; species Cnemophilus loriae. The sequence goes on from VZTF01006489.1 coordinate 2,676,131, forward strand.
TTTTGTTTTCCCACTATGTTATCAAATGGAAGTTCAGGGCTCCAGGATCCTTCGGTAAACGTAGCTCCACTGTTTCTCCTGTCAGAGGAGCTGACAGCCTCTTTCACAATATCTTCAGGTAAAGTCAACAGACTCTCCTCAGGTTGTTTAATTAAATAAGTCTCAATGTTATGTTTCCTCAGGAATTCATTACGCTCTTTGCCATGCCCTTCTTCAACTTTATAATCCCCATTCAGGCAATCCAGAGTGGCTTTGGAGATGTGAATCCTCCTGTATAAGTGAAATAAGTAGTAGCAAATACTGATTGTGATCTAGTATACATAGGTTAGAAGGTTTTGAACTCTGCATATTGTTTAACATCATGGATAAATAGAAAGTTTTCTATTGCAAACAATGAAAATTGAATAGTGTTTTTAAAAACACGAGCTTTATTTGTGGTCAAGTATTCTCAAGACATGTTTACATCAATAAGATGTCATTGATGCACAAAGTCCTGTCACAGGAAAAACGCTTTGACATTCACACCTGATACATTTCCTCATAGTTAATAGTTTAATGAGAGACCTTCCCGAGTAAAACACTATTCTGAGTCAAAGAAAATTGTATTTCAGGGAAATATGTCGAGAGAAAAAGAAATTGTAAGAATTAGAGCAGTTTTTATGAAGGTCTTTAATTTCCTTCTGTTTCCTGAGGTAGCTTAGACATTTGAAATTAGTGGTCTGATTCCACCTGAAGTAGGGAAATAGACGAACTATGCAAAGGCAAGCAAGGCAATAATTTCTGTTAAGACTAAGCAATGAGTTCAATAAGCTTTGGCCAAAGAGAAGTTGAATTTAAGAGATTACATACAAAAGAGATCAAATTTTGCAACGGTATGATAGGAATTTGGATGTCTTCCAACTAAACTATTTTTAAGGAATCTTCAAGTTCCTGCATGCAGGGTACATTGCAGACACCTCTAGAACACATCAACATGGTCAGCCATGCTATACTGTACAATGTAGCATCATGAATGCAGCAAGAGTTGTCCATTAGGCATTTATCTAACCCAAGCAAATAGTTGTAGTGATTCTTCAAACCAGCTCATTTTTTAAACTTTGGGTGTATGGCACTTTCTGAAAGACAGACTTGCAGAGAGATTCCTAAAATTCAGAGTGAGCTGAAATTCTTGATCCTTTCTTGATGACACATGCTGAGGTGCCTTTCTCAGGGGCCGCAGTTTGTCTTCCTCCTGTGAAGGAAATGGTCCTAACATGCCCCTTGGGAACTTCCTTCTGCAACTCAAAAGATGCCAATACAGAATTGAATTGCATAATATTTTGATGGAATAAAAGACTATAAGAGCGTATATGATGTGTATGCATTGCCAAAAAATAAAGTGCTGGTTGTGTTTAAGCAGTGTGAAGTGCCCAGGAGTATCAGAACTTGGCACAAACTGTCTATGTAGAGCATTAAATATCAACATCTAATTAAAGGATCAAAAATTTGTATCCCAGCCATTTTTTAAGCTGTCTCAACTTCCTTGCTCCTTCCCAAGCTTTGTACAACTTTCTCTTTCTGAAGTCATGCTGTTATAATGATCACAGAGATTAGTAGTATTTTGTAGTCAAAAATCAGTAAAACTCATGATAAAACCCAGTAAAAATGTTTCTCAAATATAAGCAGCTTTTGGCCTGGACTTCAACAGCAAAGCATGTGACCTCTCAGAAAGATGATGCATTTCCTAGCTCTAAGAAATCCAAATAGGCTAAATTACGTAAAATTAAGTGAATTAAGTAAAGTGCTAACCTAAAACTAAAGAAAAAAAAAAAAGAAAGAGAAAGTGATACACTAGTTGCCAGAGTGACTATCTCTGTGTTTAGATTCAAATAATGTAATTTGGGAAAGTTGAGTAATAAAGCCCTGAAATGCAGATTTTATGATGGATATGATAACAGCTTTAAGCAGAGTATGGAGATAGCTATTAATATAATATCCTTAAATGGGCTAAATATTAATAAATAGTTGGCAGATTAAAAGTATTTCCCGGCTTCACCTTTTGTACTGCTTGCTTAAAAAAACTTAACATGTGGAGAGATATCTTTTAATTTTATACAAATACAGTACATTGGGAACCTGAGTATTGAAGTCAAAAATATTGCCTGACCTACTCTTGAAAGCATATCAGACCCACAGTGTTGGATGATACCTGTCATTGAAACATCATTGAAAATTAATTATTACCTCGGTTTTATGCAATTCAGTTCTGGAGATTAATACCTACATACACTAAGTGAAGACTATTAGAAAATGGGATCCTGACAGAATAATGTCACTGAAATAACACTGTAGGATCTTACAAGGTTTCGTTCTCAGGTGTTGTGGACACATTTTTTGTTCTCGGGAAACCAGAAATTACCATTTTTTTTCTCAGTACTCTTAACTGCCTTCTCCCACAGCAGCTGGGCCGTTGGCTTATGCCCCTTCTGTCAGGTGCAATTTCTCCCCGCATCACCCATGCTCCTGGGGTCTCGGGGACAGAGATTGAGGCGTTGAGGGGAAGAGCTGAGCCACATCTTTACCGCTCTCAGACTGGGTAAAAAGATGTTCCCCATCCTCAGCTGCCTCCCTCCACTATGCCCTGAGGAAAATGCTGCAGTTCATCTTTGCTCTTGTTTCACACCATGAGAGCAGGACCTCTCATAACCCCAGGGCAGCTTTCCTGATGAAGCTGCTCTGGGCATGGGAATGACCTCAGTATTACAACAAGTAGAGGGATTTGAATACTGGTGGCAGGGAGAAGTAAGGAGAGGCTGAAATGAACTTAACTGCTCTATTAAATCTGCTCTGCACACTAGGAAACTCTGATGTAAATTCCTATTCTGAGGGACTGGGTTCATTGCTGTCACATACAGCCTTTGTTCTGCTGGCACACTGATATCCAGGAAATCACTCTGCTCCAACAGACTGAAAACCTGCCAGGCATTTTATCTACAGCAAAGCTGTGCATTTTCTGGGTTATTCATTAATACACATTAACAGCAATAGACTCTGCTTTTTGCAGGTATGGATGGTGAAACATAGGTGATCCATTTGCTCATGTAAACAAAGCATCATCTTGGTCATCTGGGGCTATTGCGTGGGATAAGCAGCAGGCAATGAAATTTTTTTCTGAAATTTCATACACCGGAGACATATGCAGAGTACAGAAGTTGTTCTCACAGCATGCAGAGTTTCATTTTCTGCTAATTCCAAGAATATATATTAGAATAAAGGTTTACTGTGTAGAACTGTGGAAGGGGCCTGCATTTCCAATATATGAGGCAAATTCCCTTCCAACTTCCTGGGAACATGACAGCTCTGACAGAACCTGATATGTGTGTAGGGAGTACAGCACATGACTCAGTTTTGATGAATTAAAATCTCTGTCACTCAAGGTGACAGCACCACTTAGACTTTTTTCCACATAAAGATGTCTGCTACTATTGCTTCTAAATTTCATGGCTAAAAATGGAATTGTATAGGGGATATTTTCTACATCTTTCATCAATGGAAGGTGGAACTGAAAGTGAACAGAAGATTCGTGCAATCACCGCTGTTGGCTCAAATTTAGGATTTGCAGCTTCCAAACTAGCATGATCTATAGGTCACACCAGGCAGAAATAACATTCAGCTTACAGGTGAATCAGCCACAACAGACACTCAGACACAGAAAAAAGCTAGGCTTTTTTTTAGTAGAAAACCATACATTTTCACACGGAGACGGGTTGAGATAAATATCTCAAAACATCTACTAAAGCATCAAATTATTTAAAAGACTGCCTAGAGAGCCTGCTGTTCATAACAACTTGTTATTAGCATATTGACCTATGAACACATAATTCTTCCCACATTATTTTCTGTTATGAAATAAAAGAAATTACAGCTTTGCACCTCATAATACCATTTGAATGCAAAAGATGAGAGAATGAAGCCCGGAAAATCTCATGCATTTTCAACACCTAACTGGGAAATTTGGGCTACCTCTGAGGTATATGGGCTGAAAACAAATATTGATCTTTTTCAGAAAATCAAGGCTGACAAAGAAAAATAAATATTTTCCTCTTGTCTTTTCAAATGGCTCTGCAAGCTGACCATTTCTACCTTTTTTTTGACTATAGCCTCACTAATCCTTGCCAACTGCAAAACAGCAGAAAAAAAGGGTCGTAGTTGATGAAACAACATAAGACAGTTAATCTCTTGGCAAAGTTAACAGTGTAATGTGCTGGCAATATTTTCTGACTGTGGTGAATACACTTTGCCTTACCCAGGAATTCCACCTGACTCGAGTTTGTTTGCAATATCCACGTCCCATGACCAGACATCAAACTGCCACTTTCGGAGGCCCAGCACTCCACACAGAACCGATCCGGAATGGATCCCTATCCTCATGTCAATGTCATGCTTTGTTCTTGATCTGACATATCTGTTAAACAAAACACACAAAGAAAGAAAAAAGACCAGACTTATGAAAATATACACCACACTTTTCCATATCTTTTTGAAAAGGCTATGATGTAAAATACGATGTCAATTAGCTGTAAAATGAAGTCTAGCCTGTAAAACGAAGAGAGAACTTTCTAAATAGCAAAGGCAGAGGTAGTGATAAAATTATTCTAAAAGCCAGGTTATCTTTAAGCACTTCATTGCATGCATGGCTCAGTGGCACGCTTGCTATTCCAATCAGATAGGAAGAGAAAGTTAGAGAGAGAAAAAGGTGTCTGAGCGAAAGTATTTTGTTGGACTTATTGAGTGCTTTAGCTTGGAAATATAAAAGGTTCAGGAACAGTATGGAACTGTTGGAACGGTATGGAACAGTCAGGAATGACATGGATGGTTCAGGAACAGGAACTATTTTCATCAAACCTGTCTATTCTTTTATATTCTTGTGTATTTTTTGCTAATTTTCAATTTTTCAAAAATGTTATTTTATTGACTGTGATTTTCAAGAGTTACTTTTTGTCAAATGATTATTTTCATTAGATTTGGCCAGAACACCATTTGCTCTGTTATGACAACTGTGTGAGTTTAGAATCAGTTTTGTCCATTCTGTATGATGGTGAAGACCATTTCACCTCTCAAAAATAAACACATATGAGCGTATTTGTTAAGAGACTGCTTTTCCAGTTCTGTTTGTGTGACAATAACTGCTTTCACCAGAAATAGTATTAGAGCTTGTGTTCATTAATCTTTAAATTGTGTGCTCAAGACAGGAAAAGCACGTTGCTACTGCTGGTCTAGAAACCTGCTGTGCCTCTGTAAAGGGCCTCAGTTCTACAGTTGCTGAAGTCAATAGCAGCACAGCAAGATCACACTACAGAGCAGGCAAAGAATAAACAGCTCTATTTCACAACTCTGAAGTTAACTAGTGTTGCCTCAGATGCCTCAGTAATGACCTTGACAGATCCTCTCTAGAGGAAAAAACTGCTTACTGCAGTCAATACTTGAGCTTTCATTGTTGCAATGGAGCATCAGCTCAGTTTGTAAGATGGAAAAAACCCCCAAAAGTTCTAAAATTGGAGAGAAACTAGTTGTACAAAAATGTGAAAAATAGAAAATGAGAAATTCATCTTTATTTCCCTTTCCTGCATATTATGAAAACTTGGAGAAAGTCAGTCTTGTGATAAGTCTCAGTAGTCAGCCTACAAGACTTGTTTATCACATCAGAAAGCTAACACATTTCAGGTATCTAAGAGAAAGAGGTTTTAAACAGTTAATCATAAAATAATAAAAAAGAAACTTTGAGATGGGGTTTGTCTGTGTTCTTATACTTAGTGTTTATGGTTTTCATTTACAAATTTCTTCACTGCATGCAAGCCTTGAAATATCAAAATTAAACGAACAATTACCTGTCCCTGGAAGATGGGATATGCAACAACTCCTCCACGCTGAAACACTTTAAGTGTTGTGAGACCAACCAATAGTAGTGAGACCACTGAGATTTTAATCTGTTTTGAAGAATTTTCATATGCTACAAAAATATCTAAACTGACACTCATAACTGTCAGAGGAATTATCACACAACTCATCACACGATTGTTTCCCCAGTCTGCCTTTTTCTTTTGTTCAGACTAAGATAATTATTTCTCGTTTTATGTCTGATTTCCTTATCTTGAAATAAAAGATAATTGTATCTAGGGGAATAATTGAGCAAAAAGCATTTCATTGAAAAATGCACTCAATAAGTTTAATAAAATGTTTTAACAGCCTATCTTTATGTAATCTTTCTCTATACATATATAGACACACATGCTATTTTACCAATTTCTTTTCTATTTTACCAACTGGCATGTCCTGTGATGAGCAGCGGAAGGCTCTAGGTTTGTCTAGCCTGGGGAAGGGGAGGCTGAGGTGTGACCTCGTTGCTGTCTAATGACTTCCTGAGGAGGGCAAGGGGAGAGGGACGTGCTAAGCTCTCCTCCCTGGGTTCCAGTGGCAGGATACATGGGAATAACTCAAATCTACATCAGTGAAGGTTCAGCTTGGACAAAACGGAACATTTCTTTACCAGGACTGTGGCCCAACCATGAAACAGGCTCCCTAGAGAGGCGATTGCTGCCCCAAGCCATGATCAAGAAGCATTTGAACAGTGCTCTTAACATGCTTTAACTTTCGGGGGCACTTGAACTGGCAGGCAGTTGGACTAGACGGTTGTTGTAGGCCCCTTCCAACTAAAAAAGCCTATTCTCCTATTCTATTCTATTCTATTCTATTCTATTCTATTCTATTCTATTCTATTCATTTTAAATTTTATAATTTGTTGTCTTGTATTTCTATCTTATATGAGAACTAACAGATGCAGGTATCACTGGAGAGACCAGATACAAAAGATGGTGCAGCTGAGAAATGTGCCCCTTTATTTCCAGAGTGTTCACGAAGGATTGCTGTATTTTAACTTTTCCTTTGTTATAAAAATTTGCTGATGACCTGAAAATGCCTTGGTATCCTAAATCAGCTACATAGGACTTCTGCATTCGTCCAAAACCTCACAAAGCTGTGCTGTCCACGTCACTTCTTGCAGGGAACAGCAGGCACTGATCAAGGTCCTCTCCCCCTTGCCTCATCTGCTTTCTTTCACAGTCTCCCAGCACCTCTTTATGTGCAGCTCAGGTGATATTTGATGTCAGCTCTTGGTCAGCAGACAGAGTGGATTTGGCTTCCTGCCTGCACCCTTTGGCTGAGGGACATTCTGTTTCTCTGTCTGCTGCGGTGCTGGTGCACATGCAGGGCTCTGTCTGCATCCTCCTCTTGTCATGCACAGCAATGTGCTCCTATGCTGATAGATGGGAAAGTAATTGCAGGAGGGGACCTGATTGCATGAAGTCACAGGCAGTCTGAGATATATTTAAACAGCCCTGTGCAGGACATGAATAAAGCGCAAGAGTGATCTAGTCTCACTCAAATTACTTTATTATTTGCAACATAAGACTGAAAGCAGAATTGTTGAGAACCTGTTGTGGAAAAAATAGTCTTCACAAAATTTTTGTTGTAAGATGTTAAATTGAACAAAGCATAAATGATTTCATTTATTTATAAATTTCTTTGCAAAGACTAAAAAGTTTAAAACTGAGATGATTTGCTAGTATTTAAAAAGCCATGGAATTATAATTACGCTTTTTCTTTAAAACTGGGATTGATATGGAATGAGAAGTATTTCTGAATTATGTAAAGAAGGGGATTTAATCATGGTCAAACCCAACTTCCTAGCAGCCGGACTACCACATACTTTAGGAGGTCTTGTTTATATACAGGTATAGGAAAAACAAAGACTGAAATAACAAAGCTTGGATCTCCTTCATCAATAGTGCTAATTCTACCTTATTCAGAAAAAAATTTCTCATAAATAATAGCATGTACTAGATAAAAATAAAGAGATAAAAAAATTAAGAGTCCATTTAGCATAAGCTCAGGTATTCAACATCTTTCAGTTCTTCTCTCTCTTAAATTTATTCAACTGTCAATGAATCTTCTAATTAAAAAAAATTATTTTCTTCAACAACTTTACAGGCTCTCTGCAGATATGTTGACAAAGTGCATTCACAAAGACGCATTATTGATGATCTATAAAGCAGCCCTCTTTACCTCAAAAGTGCTTTGATATCTTATCCAGGATGAGGTGACTGTGACTGATGCTATTCTTTCTGTTCATCTAATTTCAGTCTAGCCAGAGATAAAAAAATTCAATGATTTTAATTGGATCTTGGCATTTCCTTCTGCTCAGCATTCTTTGATGAGTATTTGATTTTTGTGGTGTTAATCGAAACCTTTCTTATTCGCATGAAAAAGGTGAGCTAAAAGTCAAAAAGTTGCTTTTCAACCTTTTCTGTAACTGCGAAAAATCTGAATGACCTGGAATGCATGCCATGCAGGTTGAGAGTGACACGGTGGCTGCTTCTGTGCTGACCAATTCCACTGTGCAAGGTTCTGTCTATGCTTTGAGATACTTAAAACAACCCCAAAATGTTTTTCCATTCTCAACAAGCCCTCTCACAACCTGTTCTCAGGTTCAACAGTTTGCATGTGATGAAGACCATTTCTGGTAGGTAATTTGAATGCAACTGCCTGGTTTTGGAAGCAAAAAGACTTCAGAAGAATGAAGTTGGCCAGACTGTTCCACTTTTTCTTATTGATGGCTAAAATTCCCTGGGGTTGTTCAATTTACCCATCAATATATAGTTATAATTATCCTCATGCTGGTGAATTAGGAAATTGTATGTATTCTGTTTGAAGTAAGGAGGTGTCTTAGCTGACTCTGCTGCGAGCAGAAGGATGGACAAGTGATCTCCTGCAGTCCCCTGCCAACTGAACTGTCCTTTGATCGTAAGGTTCAGTTACATAGAGAACGCTTTGGTTGGACTAAACAGAATTATGGAATTTTCCTAAAGGAATGAAAATGGTTTTTGGCGCTGACATGAGAGGATAGTAGATGAAGTGAGGCAAGCGATCTTTTCAGTGTGACTCTGGGATCTGTGTCATGCTTGTGAAGGAGATATCCATTATTTCAAAAAAGCTAGGTAACAGGATACACTAAACTACTGAACAGTTTGAATGGTACAGTGCGGGTAATGTGACTTATGGGATACAACACTTCATGGATGAGCTTTAAACAGGTTGAATTTACAATTTAACGTAGCTGTTTTCCCAAGGAGCCAGTTTAAAATAGCACCAGGATGATTTTACCTTGGAGTTAGAACTGGAATCTAATGTAGGCAGAAACTATTACCTGGAGAAGTTTCCTATCACTAATATAACTGACTTGCTCTGAGTTCAGACAGATTCTGTAGCTACACAGGCAGAGTTAATACTGCTGCATTCCTGTTTCTTATGCCAATCTGCTCCGAAAGGCAGGAAAATAATACGGTACAAGGGACCACACACAATCTTATTAGAAGTCTGCTTCTTCATTTGAAAATTATATTATAAAAATCGATATAGTTATAATAATATACATATACATATACATATACATATACATATACATATACATATACATGCACACGCCTATGTCATTTTTCCAATATGACCTTGACTGTGTTTTGTGGTGCATTCAAAGGAGAGAGGTCTCAGGAGTACATGAACCCATTCATCTCTACCTGGTTTAGTTCATATCATCATCCAACAGCAAAAACAGGGAAAGAAAAACTGTCCTGATGTTCTGTCCATTCAGAGTCAGCGGCTGAAATGGACATGTGGAGGTAACAATATGATCAAGTCCCAGTGAGAAACCTATTCAATCTTAGAACCGTCTAAAAGGTGCTGGCTGCAGTATGTCATAATATCCCTTTCTACCACCACACAGGCATGAAGGTAAGCCTTAGTTTCTGGGTTTGTGACAACATTGTCTCTTCCATGAATCAGAGCTCATTGCACCATAGGCAGAGCCTTGTACACCATAAGAGAAACAATCTGTGGAAGAAATCAAGAACTGATGAATGATATTATTATATAATTATATGGTTAAATAATTCATTAATGATGGAATATGAGAGCAATTCCTGGCTATTTTACTAGCCTGTGTAACTTCTTCAACAAACATTGACCACTTCATGATTTTTGTTGACACCCAACAGATGAAGTTAAAAACACTTTTCTCATGCTAAAAGCAGGAAACCTGCCAGGGTAATCAGTAACCTGAAATAGTTGAGGTATTTTCGGTTGTGGGTTTTGTCTGGGTTTTTTTAGTTTTCCTTTTTTTCCTTCTCTCATGAATTTGCCTTAATATTAGTACCTAATTACAGAGTTTTAATGAAGACAAGCTGTTATTTAATTTCTGGAGTTTAGCCTATGTTGCGTGCTGGGATCATTTATTCTGTCATAATAGTTACTCTTTCAGATGGTATTTTAGTGAGAAACGATCCAAGAAATGAAACTACTCAGGACTCCTTGATTTACCAAACAAATATACCAGCCCAAAGGTTTGTTTGAATTTCCGCTCTTATATATGTTGTGCCATTTCCGTCATTACACCATCAAAGTGAGTCCTTGAGGAGCTGAGTCTCACACAATCTCCCTTCCCCTCTACTCCCAGTCAAAGAGATTTTAGGAATAAGGACATTTGAGAAGGTGGTGTTATCCCTGACAACCACTTAGCTTGGGTGATAATTGTTAAAATGAAACATTTTCATCTGACGACTAAACATTCCACTGGAATCCCATTTCCATCAACAGTCAGTACAGACAGGCACTGATACAACAAAATTAAACACAATGAGGGTTATGCTGCATGTGAAAAGATGTGAAAACCAGCTGAATAAAAGAACTCCTTCTGAAGAGCTTGCCCTTTTTACTTTAATTCACATTTCCAGCTGCAGCTGAACAGAATTTACAGGTCCTTGAGTTTTGCAGCACAGATGGATTTAGGATTTTTTGTCCTGCCCAAATGTGGTGGAGCAAAACTGCCTTACTTTGAAATAAATATCAGATTCCATGGAATCTTCCTGTGGTTAAAAGTTGCCCATCAATTGTTCTCAACAGTTAAGGGAGCAAAGAGCAAGAAGACAGATTGGAATAACAATAAGAGTGCTTCTTTTATGAGATTTTAAGCAAAGTGTGGTGATACAAAAGAACATTACAGAGAAAATAATGATCTTGAATTATTTTGTTGAGTTCTGAACAGTTCCTTTCATCTGCAAAAACAGTAGTGGAGCTGCAAGACTCAAGCTTAAAATCAAGCTGTAGAGTCTCAATTAACAATAAACTAACAATTTAGCTCTATGGATACGAGCTGTACGAAAACACTCAGTAGTCCCTTGTGAGACAATCTGTCCATGCAGATTTATTTAACATGTTGTGTAACGAATGGTTTTGACATTCTTGTTCTAGTCCCTTTGACTATGCAGTCATCAAGGACAGTAGAAGGAATATTCAGCAATGGCATCCTGAGATCATGGGGGTTTTGTGGGCACTGCCTCACCAGAAGGGTTGTACTGATCAGTACAACATTACCAACCACCTGTTGCCAATGGAGAGAAATGCTTGTCTGTATCATCTCAATGCAGCTGTCAAATCTGAACAATATTTCTAATATCTTGGATCATCTCACTACTATTTCAGACTTAAAAAGCATTTATTTTCTGAAATATTCTGATGAAGATAAAAAATTTTCTAATCATCAAGATGTCATTTCCATCACATTTTAAATACGGTAAAATTCTGTGGGGACCAATATGATAAAAAACTCACTTTTATAAAAAGGGGATTTTTTTCATCTTAACCATGTGAGATATCTACTTCTTTAATTCTAATTAATAGACTCTAGATAACTACAAATTCTGTCAGAAACGTGGGCAGAAGTATTTCTAATATTCCATGGCAGGATTGGTCCTCCCTCTGAACTGTATAAACACACATTAAGATAAGCAACATAAGGCTCCTGTATTCTGAACAGAAAAGCCTGGGGGAAGAACCATCCTCATCGCATAGACAGAAAATCAGATACTGGGATTATCAAATAAATTGGAGGTAATCTGAACTGAATTATTCTGTGATGGATGACCCAAGTCCTGATGGACTTTGGTGTCACGGCTCCGACTGACTGCAACTGTCATTTAAGATACTAAAAATAGAGCACTATTTCTAATGGATTACTGTCTTCGAGACCCTGTTCATAGAGGGGCACAGGATGTTACAGACTTCCACATGTGTAAGGAGATGGAGAGACATTTAATCTCTTAGAAGAGAAAGGGCTTACAATGGGTTGGCTGCAGGTGGTGTTACTAAGGAAATGCAAAAGATTTGATGTGTGTATCCAAAAAAATTTAACAATGCTGGTAGATTTTTTGCCATATATTTGTTTTCTAATTCATGTTTCACTTTCACTGTGGGGATTCCAGAAGAAAAGTATTGATGGCTTTGTTCAACATTTAGTCTGTTGTAATTGAATCCAACCCTCTTAGATATCACTGTTGCATAATCATTATTCAGTTACATTTTCCATTAATTAATTTTAGCTGTATTCTTTCTCTATTATGAGCTCAGTAATGCAGCTACAATGTGCATTAACTGTCTGATGTATGTCATGAGACAGACCCAGATTAAAGGGGCAAAGTTGTCTGGAAAAGAAGCAGACAAAGAGATTGGACAGCAAAATATCCAAGGAAAGAGGAGGATGCTAGTGTTAGGCAGCACTATTTTAGGGAAGACAGCAACAGAAAAAGAACTTGGATATGAGAAACTCAGTAATTTTTTTATTGACATGTTATGTCAGTAAAAACCCTTAAGTATCAAAGAGATGGACAAAACCTCTCTTGGAGGATTACATGTCAGCCAGTGTCACGGTAACTCATTGGACAAGCTCTACGCACAGGCTGCTGAAACTTGATTATTATTAATTTTAATTGCATCAAAATACAATCATCTATCAGCAACATAATTATATTTACATGATGGGAACACATTCCTTCATTAAAACACTTCCAGTGCTTGTGGATTTAAGCAACAACCTAATTTAGCAGGTAAAATTTGCTCATCTGGCAAATCTCAGTACTTATGAGTTTGTCTATGAGCTAGTTTCCAAGCTAACGGATAGCCAAATATGTCTATTTTGTGTTTATATTGTTATTTAATTCTATTAAAGGGATTATAGGAAGCAATTCAGACTCCTCCTCTTCAATCTCCTCTTGAAAATGACAACAGTGCAAAGTGAGAACTGCCAAGAACTGTGAAACCTCTCAGTTGTACACACAGCTATTGTGTTATATCTCTGCAGTAGCGCAGGTTAAAAAAATCATTTTAGTAACTGTTCTCGTGCATTACGCGGATAAAAAAAGTCCTGTCCTTTTCACAGTGATAATGCTGAGATTTCTGAGACAACATAAGACTTGCTGGTCTAGTAATAGCATTCTCTGGTAAGAGGTTCAGAACACTGGCAGAAACAATGAATCTGGGAAAAAACCCAGACATTACCTGATAGTTTTGATCATGCTGAGCCCCATTTCAACACAGCAGTGCGCATGGTCTTGGCGAGGTTCTGGGAGCCCTGACACACAGTAGTAACAATCCCCCAGGATCTTTATTCTGAGACAATGATGTTCCTGTGCACAAATGTATCAAAAAGAAAGAAAATATTTGCGTTATCTTTTCATAATTTTAAGGTGAAAGTAAAAGTGGTTGAAAAATTACCATTAAAAAAGCAACCAAACCCCCACCTTGTTTCTGAATATTTCCTGCTTGTCTTTAGTATAATTGTGATTTATATTGCTTTTGAAATAAAGTACCTTTACATTTGCAGCTAAAAAGGGTATAGTGATTTTTCTTTTTTGCTAATCAGACGTCCTTGCTGATGGGGAGAAATGTTTCATCAGAGCTAGGTAGAACGTAGGCCAAGGATTCAGAAATGCCATCTGGGATAATGAATAATCCAATTTAGGCTATGCTCCTCCAGGGCATGTTTTCCTACCCCCTTTTTACACTGGAAATAAATGAAAAATCTCTTTCCTCCCGCTGATATTCCATTCTCTAAAGTTTCCACAGTCACACTGAGGTATTGCCAACAGCTACAGGAACTGATCAAGTATCTGCATGTCAAGGGTGTCAAAGAAGGTGTCTTGCATCAGGCTCATGCTGTGAAGAAATGATGTTTCTTTGGCATCCAGCTCAAGACATCCCTTACCCTAAGAGCAAATAGTGAATTTAATTTCTAAAATACTTATTAATGGTATCATTAAATACAGAAACAGAATATTATTATGTGATTTGATCATTGTTTTAGAAGATCCTTTTCTAGTGAGCAGAAATACCTGAGCTGCTGAAATTTTTGCAGTTCCCAGACCAGCATGTGAGACTAAGATTAGCTGTAAATCTGCCTAATGTATTCTGCTGGCTGGGCCCTCACAGGAGGCAATCAATGCACAGGAATAGAGAATGTTACGAGTTGTGTCAAGGAAGTGCTGTTATGATGGAGAGTCATAGAAATACTCAGTGTAGTATTAACAATCAATGAGTAAAGGCTGCAGTAATGGACCTTTAAAAAGAAAAATTTAAGTAGGATCTAGGAGCAAATACGAATGCTGGTTGTCCCAGGAATCAAGCATGGGTCTCATTCAAAGTTTTGCTTAGGAAGAATGAAGCTTTGTAGTCAACCACAAACAGGCCTTGCACAATCCTGGAGTGACACAGGGAACCTACACACTTGTACCCAAAGGTTTTTGTGAAGTCAGCTGAAGTCTTAAGCATGCCAATGAGGGTAAAATCTGCTCTGGGCACATGGCCAAAGTAAGCTGATTCACCCTGAAATCTCCTTAAAGCAGCAGTAGGAACTGACTGTGTTTGAAGCTTTGGTTAAGTCTCCAGCTAATACCAGTGCTGCCTTTCTATTCAAGTTTCACACAAAATTCAAGACTGAACTCAGGTTTCAAAAATGTAAAAATTCATATGTAACTCTCCTCTTTCCTCACCCCCTTCTTTTCAGCTCCTCTGCAGACCCACCCAAGAACACCGGGCATTTTTTATATGGCTTCAAGTGAAATTGTACATCCTAAACCCCTCTAAAACAACTTTTTTTTAAACAGTTCCACCTTAATGGAAAGAATTAGAGATTTGATTTTACCACATTTTCCACCTATTTTTTTTTACTATAGAGTGAAACGGTGAAACATAAAATTTTATTGACAAGTAGGTAGGACTCTATGGCATAAATCAGTGCATGTCAGACAGGAAGTGGGCTTCCTATAAGCATCTCTCCATGTTCTTTGTTTAGAACAAATACAAAGAGATGAAGATGTAAACCACAGGTTCTAGAGTTCTTTGGGTTTTCTAAAGGTCTTATTCAATTAATTCTTACTCTACGTGATGTTTGCTTTTACATCTACAAAGTAAAAGGATCGTGTATAATGTCGTATTTGTTTGACAGAGTTGGAATAAATCAAAAAGCAGCACTTTATTCAGAGCCACTACAAATACTTTACAAATAATAACTGCAGAGCAGAATAGAGGGAAGAAAAAAGGTAAAAACAGTCAATTCCTAGGAAAGAAAGAAGGACTAAAAGAAAAGAAAGAAGAAAGATATATCTCAAGTATTATTATATTTTAATTTTTTAGCTACATTTTTACCTTCAATATTTATTATACCTGTCTAATGATATGGAAAACCCCTATTAAGTGAGAATTTATTTCAGCAGTTAAAGACCACAGCCTACAACAGGACAAGAATGTTTGGTTTTTATTGCCACACCTAAACTGGCTAAAGTGCTGATTCCAGTAAATTCAGATGAGACTTACATCACCTTGTTGCCAGTCTGAAATTCAGAACAAAGCAGATAATTTCAGAGGGGCATGTTTTTTATAAGAATAAGAATCATAATACACAACAAGGCCTACTAATGAGGATCTGATACACGCAAATTTGAGTGCATATGTGTGACATGGGAAATCCATTCAACTACTCGTGAATGTTTTCTTTTTCTTGTCATGTGATGTCACCTGAGTCATTTGCCAAAGCTCAGGAAGTCATTTATGGAGTGCGATATCCAAACGGAGATTACTCTGTTAGGTGTCCCTATGCCAGCTAAAAGCAGAGCTTGCAATTGCAGCCCAAGGAGAGCCAGGCAAGGCAGTCAGGGAAGCCTGGGGACAAATTCAGCTCACAGCTAAAGCAGTTGGTGGGGCTTCAGTTCAGCTGTCTGTACCTAAACTCACCGTGCAAGACACCTGGGTGTGTGAAACACCCACACAGGACTAACAAATATGACATAAGATTTATGCCCTGTGGAACATTGCTGGGATTGGGAAAGGCGTCTCTATTGGCACAAGAAGCCACAGGGAGCTTTTAAATGACTTGTGTCCTCCTATTTTTTTTCCTATTAATCAAATTATTATGACTGTTGTATGTGGTCTCTGTTACAGCCTGACTACAGTGCTTTTACGTTTTTCATTCTTCACTCATTATTCCCATCATATTCATTTCAAAAGTAAACTATGGGCTTTTTATCACTGGAAATATTTCATCTAGAGGAAGATAATTGAACGACTCTCAGTTAGGATGGAGGGTAATGGTATCTGCCTTTGGCAGAGGAGAACTGCCTGGTCTCCTGAGATTCCCTCAGATAACTCAGCAGCTTAATTGCATCTACAGTTTAGACTCAAGGCTTTGTCAGACTGGTTGTACGACAGCATTAAGGTTAGATTCATGGATAATTTGGGCAGCTATGCTCCAGTTTTAAATCAGAGACTGAGTTTTGTAAGGGCCTGCCCAGTTTTCAGTGGTATGAAATGATATTAGTAGCAATCAAGATTTTCCTCACACTGTAGACCTCAAGCCCACTTCCTAAAATCATCTCACTGCAACGGTATCTAAGAGTGGCAAGTTGATGTTAAATGAAAATGAATGAAAAATCTAAATATGTATGAAGAAACTGTAAAATGAGTAAATTATTTAAATAAGAGAAAATTATCATACAGGAACTTTGATACGGGAAATATTTTTCACAATAGTGTTAATTCTTTACACTGTTGTGAGGCTATTATCATCTCCTCTTTAATTTATTATTTTCCTCTTCCCTTTTTCATATGCAATTCTAGAAGTTGTCCTTGGGCATGTAAATGACAGCTGATATTATACAGACATTCACATCACTATCCGTCAGCCTCACACCCCTTCCAATACTCATTCATTAATAGCATTTACTGAAGGGATCAATTAAATTCTCAGCATGTCATAAATAGGAGCTCTTTTCTTGCCTTATTTGCAGCTTTTCATTTGCTGCAAGTGGAAAATTTAGGGGCCTGATTCTGCCAAGATCAATTTAAATCAGGATTTTTGCCTGGGGATATTGAACAGACTCAAATACCCAACTATTTTTGATAATAATTCTAGATTAATTCAGTGGCAATTGGTAAGAAACCTTTTTCCAATTCACCTAAATCCAGAGAAAAAGAAAATATGCAGATTTTTCATAAATAATTGCCTCGTATGTGGTGAATGATTTATGTTTGAGCTTATTAAATATACCCCTAGTGACTGGAAAGGAAGCAAAGCAAATCGGCGTAAGGTGGAGCTGCAGAAATGAGTTGCTCAAATATCAAGTTACTGAAAGACACAGTCAGAGACTTCATTAATATTTCTTGTTTCCTTGGGCTAAATTTCTGACAAGGGGAAAAAAGTGATTTTGTTTTATAAGCTACGCCACTTTTTCAATTCTGCCAGTGGTGAATTAATCAGTTCACCAAGTTTTGAAGGGAACCCCATAGGCTAGTGAGCAGACCACAGAAAAGTCAAATTTTTTTTGCAATTTTTATAATTTCAAGCTAAAATTTTAGAACATTGGGGATGAAAAATTACTGCAACTGAACTACAGAACAAAGAGAAGTCATATATGTAAGTCTTTTATAAGGCAGCTAGAGTGGGAGGAAACAGGGACTTGGCCTTTGTGTACAATATCTCAGTTCCTGAAACATGTGCCAAAGGTAGAGGAAACCTGGATAAACCTCATTTCTCAGTATGAACGGAGTCTAGGCCAAAGCCCTTAATCAGCAGTCTGTTTCAAGATGGGTTGGTGAGAGAGGTCCATCCAAATTCCTTCCATTGCAGCTCTGACACTTTGGAAAACAGAGCTGAGACCTTGAGAAAGCTAGATGGAGGGGGTTCTCAAGCCTGGTCATGTAGTCAAAAAGGAAGACCAGATACGGGACTCAGTTAGAAGGCTTGTTTCTATTTATTATGGACATAAAGGGGAAAAAATGGCAGTATTTCATTTGCCTGAACTAGAGAATACATAATTATGGCCCTATTTTAAACACTTTCTACATATTTTAGCATTCCGTATAAGGAATGGGCTTTTTTTCTTTGGAATAACCTATAATAGGGTGGTTAGAATTTCTCCGTGCTGCCAGAAAAAATGAGTTTGGGGTCTCTCATGCTGCAGAAGGAATTGAGGCACGTTGGTGCATGAGTTTTATAATATATTATATCAACAGACTTGTTCCTTGACATACTGTAGAAGAAAACTGCTATGACTGTTGCGTCTGGTGAGCAATTTACCTTGCCAGCTCGTGTTAATTAAAAGATTATGCTTTAAGTGATTTCAGGGACAGAAATCCCCGTCAGAAAGATTCAAAGCACTTCTTTCTAGCGAGGGCAGGAACAATCCCATATGGAGATTCTGCCCCTTAGGACTTTCTAGAACTTAATTGCTTCAGGTACACGGGACACCGGTCAAGAACTTTAGAACATGAGCCAGGGTGTGCCCAGGGAGCCAAGAAGGCAGCTGTAGTCAGGTGAGGGTCAGTCTCTTGTTCCAATTAACAAGAGATGGGACAAGAGGAAATGGCCTCAAGTTGAACCAGGGGAGAATTAGATTAGATGTAAGGTAAAATTTCTTCCTCTAAAGGGTTGCCAAGCACTGGAACAGGCTGCTTAGGAAAGTGGTTGAGTTGTCTACTCTGCAGGTATTTAAAAGGAATGTGGATGTGGTGCTTAGGGACATGGTTTAGTAGCGGCCCTGGAAGTGTCAGGTAACTGGCTGAACTCAATAATCTTAGAGGTCTTTTCCAACCTTAATTATTCTATGATTCTGTTAACGGTGAGTTGGAGAATTCCCAGGAATATACTTGTGAAGCTTAAATTTAATTAAAATCCCAATTTAGTCACAAAGTGTGGCTTCTTTTTAAGGGAGGTTGAATTTGAATAATTCTTAGTTTATAAATCAATGCAACATTTTAAAACAAATTTTATTTAATCTGTCATTTTCACCTGACTTTTTTTTCATAAAAGGCCTGTATACTATCACTTCTAAAAGTGTTTTGTGGACTGGGGTTTTATTTGACTGTTCAGGTCTTTTGATGGGTGCTTTACCATCTGAAAAACTGTAAATGTAGGGAGAACATTGTGAGCAGGGTCGTTTATTCATTAGTATTAGACAATTAATTATTGACACTGATAAGGAGGCAAAACACCTCAGAATTAAGCACTGCCAAAAGAGCATTCACTCCATCTCTTTGCTATAATTTCATACAATGTCTTTATAATGAGCTAAATATGATATATGCAGGCTCATAATCCAGAAACTCTGCTTCTTGCTACAGTACCCCAAAAACAGGGGTTTTTAGGAAGTCTCTGGAACCCTGTGGGCTACATGCTTGAAGATGATTTCACCACAGAACAAAGCACTGCCAGCTCAGAGCTGAGATGTGGGCTGGGACAGTAAAGCACTGCAATGGGACTGTCTTCATCAAGGAGACAGAAAGGCCTTCAGAAGCCTCCAGTCTTCCCTTCCTGATACCAGCAGGTGCAGGTGTTTTGCTGGGGCTATGGGGTGATGTGTTCTTGTGGAGCCTGGTAGTCGGGTTGGTTTCCACCCCTGGAAACACCAGTCACAGGCAAGATTGGTAATACACTGTTGAAGGAATTTTTGACAGCTTGTCTGCAACATCACAGGAGACAATTTGACCAAGGTTATAGAAAAATATTACCTCCTTAGAAAAAAATAATCTAAACCCCATCAGTCCTTTAATAAGCTCCTTTATTCAGGGTTTTACTCTTTCCTCTTTGTTGTATCTGAAACTGAATCTACAAAGAGTGTAGATGAATCTAGAAATATGATAATTTAAATCATGGTATTGGCTGACATCTAGCACTGAAGAGAATGCAGAGGAAAAACAAACACCAAAACTAACTGTCATTTCACCAAGGCAGGACTTTTTTTAGGCGTAAGTATTTTACTGAATGTCATCTTATTTCCCTTCTCTTCTCAAAATTTCTGCCTAAGGAAAGTTTTAATATTAATTAAGTTTCTGTTTAGGTCTTTCAATAGATGAAGTAGATATAAGGAAATGTTTTCTTCAGTTCTGTTTTATGCCAACTTATTTTTCTTCCTTTGTAAATGTCACTTTTCTCCTTAATAACTATAAATCTTTTACAAATATCACGGAGTGATTAGAAACGGGAAGTAGCTGTACATAACATATTATTACAATTTTTTCTTAGAAGAAATATTGAACTGAGTTCTAATTTTTGTTCAAAGTGTTCTGTGGTAATGATACAGATATTATGGATTTTTTTTATTAATTATATGCATCAACATATGCCATAAAACTTGATGTAACCTAGCGAAGATTAAAAAAAAATCTCAGGGTTCTCATTACTCCTGTATTGCTTAATAAAGCTTAATAAGAGAAAAAAGAAACTAAGCCAAATTACATTTTTCAGTATGCTGTGAAAATGTCTTCTGTAATATTATATGATTTATATAAGATGTTCCAGTAGATCCAACAATCCTTTAAATGAGATTATAAAGTAATGCTTTTATTTAGAAGTAAATAAGGATTTATAAGGTTTTTATTTAAAAGCTAAAGAAATTGCCTCAGGCTTTCTGACACTGACCTCTTTGATTTGATGGCAATTCTTAGCAAACTCCAAGAGTCTAAGTAACAGTGACTATTTTAAAGAGTTATGATAGCTCTAATTAAGCTGATTAAGAACCAGTTAAGCGATAGATCTGAAATCTGGATGTGATTATGTAATCCTCCTTAGAGGAAGATCCTTCTAGGGAGGCCTTGAAAGGACCACTTTCCGAAAGTCCCGTCAGGGGTTTACAGGCAAGTAGGAAACTATCGCTAATAACATTTACAAAAGGAATAAGACCAGTAAAAGAACGATTACCAGCAGACATGGTGGTCACAACATGACAGCAAGACCATAAAAACACAAAATAATATTTCTCAGTACAACAGTGTTATCACTGTATGTTCAGAAATGTGATTATTTGGACCGTGATTGAGGAAAAAGAGAATAGGAGGAATGGTGATGATCTGCCTCCACCACACTAATGGAGGTTAGTCCAAGAACATTGTTTTCAGTTCTTTAAAAGAGATTCACAAAAATGGGAGATGTTCCAGAAAAGTAGTCCCTAAAACTATTTTAAAGACTAATTCTTACAGAGTAAAATGCTTGCCAAGAATTCGATCTGTTTCTTTAATCAAAAGGAAACCCAAGAAGCACCTTGATCAAAGCGTCCAGATGCATTCCCAGAGGAAGTCAGTGGCTACAAGATGGTTCTTTTGTCTGGGAATGATAGTTCATAGCAAGAATCAATGGATGTAATTCAAAGTCAGAAAAAATCAAATGAGAAAAAACCCATACTGAATAACCAGTGAGAATGCGAAGGCACTGGAATATATTACCAAGATGGACAAGTATTTAGACAAGACAATCTCTTGGTGCATTCGGATGAAGAACAGGAATTTTTCCAAAAGATACACCTTTACCTGGTGTGAAAGCTTTATACAATATCCATTGGGTACGTTGATAGGTCCATGTAATTCACAAGTCCTTAAAATTCAGGACCACTCAGTGTCCATTTCCAAAATTTTCCAAAGGTTTAAGTTCAATACAAGATTTAGACCCTTTTATTTTATGCAGCTAGTCCCCTTCATAAGAGTCCAGTGAGGAGTCTTGATTTCCTATAAAGGCAAGAGGAGAATTTGTCCCCTTAAGTTGGACAGAAACACCAAAACTCTTTCTAGGGAACTAAGAGAGGTTCCTCTCTGTTTGGCATCTCTATTGTCAGGGCATCAGACAGGTATCATGACATCCAGGTCAGAGAAACCACAAATAAAATGCCTTTCTTTTCACTAAATTTTAATTATTCATGATCATATCATTCTAATCTTTGTAAGCAAATCGGTTCCGTTTCTGCAGTGATTCTTCTCTGTGTCTTCCACCTTTCAGAGGATTGTTCTAAACAGGTGGATTAGTGTAATCAGTGATGTGTTAAATAGAAAAACAAATTCCCAGACGAGGAAAGAAAATGCATGAAGGAGCCTAGAACCTTGAATTTAGTGACTGGGACATTTACTTGAGAGGTGACTGTCCTGATAAAGAACTTTGCAGACACGGAGATTCTTTCATCCCAAACCACAGATTTCTGAGTAAGAAATTCTTGGCTACGTAAGACACACTGACATATTTATTACTGTTTCTTTAAAATAAACTCACCTACATTTTTGGGATATCTACTACTGTGTGGCACATTCAGCGTTCTCCATGAAGACTTATGAATTTAGAACTGCAACAGAACAATTTCTAGAAGGTTTAAGGAGGAGATGTGTGACAAGCCACAGAGAAGGGGAAAATGTCTAGGCATTTAAAGAAGCAAAATTTTCAGTTCTCATAAAATAAAATAAAAAAAAAGCAAGCAGGAAACTGACTTCAGGGTTAAGTGGCAAGTGAGGGACGATTCACTGCATTAGATTTTTAAATGTAAATGCTTTCCTTGTTTCCAACTCCTTAATTGGATATAGTCATCTTATACAAAATCACTATTAGTTAAATATAGCCTATGGAATGATTACAAAATACGGTTAATGATCATGAATGCTAGCCAAACTTGAAATGTAAAGCAAAGCAATAAAGCATTTTATATACATAGTCTTCCTAAAATATTTCTGTGACATACATACATTCAATTTGGTGTAAAATATGTTTCATCAGTTAAAGTAGCTATTTTTGTCAAGCCATACAAAAGCAGACATTACTCCTACAAGCTTTCTAAAAGACAGGACTGAGGCAATTCTTTCACCTGGCCTGGGTTACACTGTAGACCAGAGCTGATGAGGGTTTTTTGTTTGCAAAGCAAGCATTGTAGGTTGCATTTACTAATTTGCCACTGCTCAGGCTCTAGGTTATGGCATCACTCTGTACAAGAGAAAACACATTGCTATTTGAGATAAAAATAGCTGAATGGAAAGAAATTTGAATAATTATGGAAGTCTTGCCTTTCCTGACTTTAATGTGTAAGCAGAGAGAAAGCCACAAGGGTCTTGCTGATACAGTGCAATACGTGCACAAATACCTCATAATCCTGAACCAGAAATCTATAAAAGCCAGTGAGGGATGTAAATCTGTATATCAGACCAAGCTACTTTAGGTTCCCTTTATAGTAAATAGATAGCGTGGTCTATGATATTCAGAGTGCAATTAGCATTTTCCCATAGTAGGTACCTACATTTGGCTGGATAAATGATAAGATAAACTCCATTAAATGTACTTCATTGCCTCCACTTAGAAGCCTTATTAGTCAGCTTAGATATTGACACCTAAAGATAGTCATATTAAATTAAATTTTGACCAAAGAATCACGAAAAAATAAAATATGTAGCTTAGCAAAACTGAGCATGTGTTCTGCTTGTATTTTTGTGCTTCACTTTTTTTCTGATCAGTGCTAATTAGGTAGCAACTAATTTTCCTGATACAATAATTTCTTCTGCTGTGTTTAATTAATTTCACTGTTGACTTAGATAGAATCCAGCCTAAAGACTGTAAACCCTCTAATAACTAACCATTGCAATGACTGTGGGGACTAATTATATGACCTTAAATGAGTACATCTTTTAACTTTCCTCACCTCTCAGAAGAAAACAAAAAATAAAGCTATAGTCTTAAAAAAAACCAGCAAAAATTTCCAGCAAGGACCAGAAGGATGAAGCTTCCTTAGAAAATGTGGTAGGTGATCTGCTTTTCTGAAATTCTCTGTCCAGCACTACAGAAGTCCAAATTTCTGATGACAACCTCAGCTTTCACTTGCTGTTGGAATTCCTCACCTTTCATAAAACTTTGTCACTGTTTTCCAACCTCAAAGACTGTATAAAATCTCTGTGGGGAAAATCTGGATATATATTGTTCAAAGTGATCAGAGGGTATTTCTGAAACCTTCCAAACCCAGAATTGATTTTGTCTTTTTGCAAATAAATTGTGTTTAACTCACATGTGCTAGTCGATCAAATCTGGCAAAGAGTTCGTTCAGCATTCGGACCAGCTCCTGGGCTGACAGAGTTGTGGAAAGGTTGGTGAATCCTTTAACATCTGCAAAAAGAATGCTAAAAAACCCCCAAACATGTTAACATTTCAGTCTATTTCCTTTAATTACTGAATTCTTTAGGCTACCTTCTAGCATTTTACTAGTGGAAGGGTCATTTTGCTACCTTTGAAGTCACACTACCTTTGCTCTAGACTTCAGTAGATGCTAGAGTACTGAATATAAATATCAAAGGGACTGAAAAAATACTACTAAGAGTGAGAAAATGTTTTGCCAAAAAATGGTAGTCATGCAATTCTAGATTTTCAAATCATACAAGTCTCAAATCCTAGGAGTACAGACAAATTTGTGACTGTCTTGATGTATACCAGGTTAAGGCCAGATTTATTGCACCTAATTTTAGGCATTTGACAGAAATACCTGAGTTAGAACTATCGTGCTTTCTTTGTAAGGTACAAATCTTAAATTGGATAATTCCTTTTTCTTTCTACTGACTTTACAGGTAGCCCAGTGTGATCATACTTTGAATTGAGGTGTATCAACTTCTGCGCCTGAAGTTGTGGTAGGATCTCCATTAACAAGCTAGTTGCAAACAGACCTCTAACCTCTGTTTGAACATCCAGTAATTTTTCTAGCCTTTTGGCTGCTTGCTGTGCCTAGAATGACCGCATGTGAATATAGAGAAGCATAAACACGCACAAAGTCTGTGGTATGCAAGATACCACCCAGACCAAAGCTTATAATAGCTCAGTACTTATTAGATGAAGAAAGTCTTGGCTACTTTATAAAGTAGTGATGTTCAAAAAGACACGTATCATTCTGGCACAAACCTCTTTAGAACTTGAAAGTCAACAATAACTGGTATTACAATCTGAGTAGAAGAAGATTTTGTTTCACATTAGCTAATGACTTCTGTTGAACAAGATCACAATTTGACAGCGTCTGAGAATTACTAATGTAACCAATAAGAACTACAGTAATGATCAGGTTGGCTACTGATAATACAACACATCTTCAAATGTATGGACTTGTAAAGGTCTGGATGAGGTTTAAACAAGATGCTCACAAACCTGGTAAGATTTTTACCAGTGCAAAAAAAGAAAATTAAAACGTGAAGTACCAAGCTACTCTAAGAGGACTGAATAGAAATAATAGATTAAATTTATAAAAATAAGATTTTCAAACTACTAATTTCTACAATTTTAATTTTCAAACCAACAGAACTTTCTAACTGGATACAAATTTTAAGGATTCATATAACATTGGTTTAGATAGTGTTCAGTACCCAACATTTAGGAAAAAAAATAAGGTGAATAGAGCCTAGTTCTGACAAGATCTAGTTTCTGGCAGCATCCATAGAAGCCAGCCAGTATCTATATTTTAAAGCATGCAGAATCTTAATTTCAAACCTCTTTCGAGCATAAGATATGTTTCGGCTTCTCACCCTGAATACAACCCTTTTCCATTAAAACAAAGGGGCCATCTTCTCCATATTTTGATTCTTCTACAGCAACATTTACTCTGAGTATGAAAAAGGTTAATGGAAGACATTTTAATTTAGTGCAACTCAAATCTTTATGAGGGTCCTTGATACTTTCAACCAGATTTAATGAAATAATATATCTGAGCTACTGCACGGCCACAGAAGCAACAGATAATCAATTTACTCTTCTGCAGAAGTGCAAATTATTTTTATTGAGCTTGTCCAGATGAAGTTATATTTTGGTTTCATTGAAAGGCAAAGTACATTCTTCTCTAGCAAACTACCTACAATCATAACCAAGGGTGCTTATTTTTCACTTCCTTCAATAATGATTTCAATGATGGTCACTCAATAATTTGCACTTGTGTTTTGGGAAAGACTTATGGAAAATGCTATTGGCTTAACAAAATGTTCTGATTGTTGGGAAATACAATAAAATCAAGATTATGTAATGTCATGGAGTAGAAGTTGATCATTCTGGTGTAAATGTACAATTAGGACTAATTACCTAGAGTAGCAGCTCATAGGGTAATTATCACCTTTGTGATAACTAACTTCAGGAAAAAAAAAATTTAGAGAGGAATAAAGAAAGAAAATGGGGTTAAGAAAATAATAATAAGACTGATTAAATGAAAATGGCTACGAAGAAGAGGAACCATAAAACAGGTCACCATCTTTGAGAGCATCTCAGAAGTCTCCATCTCATTCTTCAGTGTGTGGGATGAACCATCAGGTTGTGGCAGAATATGTGTCCACATAAAGGCAGGGCTCCCCTTCCTGTACAATCCTGACCACTTAAGTGAACTGAGTGTGAAAAAGTGAAAAAAAGTGAAAAAAGGACACAAATGGTCCAGACTCAGTGTTTAGTTCAAATGGGTCTTGCCACTGCCACGACGTCCAGCCATCCTGATGAGTAAAAGAAGGCATCAAAATGCTTCTCTGCTCAAATATTAAAGGGTACGCTAGTTTTCAAATTTATGAATGAATAAAGCAACAGAAGGGAAACCCTTGAACAAGAGTCATTTAGCAGCATCTGAGACCTTAAACATTACAGAAAGGCTACGCTACCCACCTGACATTCTCATAACGATGAATGTAGATCTTATGGAACTGGTGCTGCAAATGTTCATCTTCTACGTTGGTCATATCATTTATCATTTCCAGGACTACAAACCGTGGTAACACAGAGAGCACCAGCCGTTCCTAGAACAAAGAGGCAACCAAAGTGTCAGCATCAGTCTGAACTGGTATTCCACAACGCCCTGTTTAAAGATCTGGATAACTGGTTATTTAAGATGTGACCCTCGTCTCTAAACACTCTAGCTCAGACCATTTGTGATAATTCACTTTATTAACAGGAGTCCATAGTCCAACACGTCTCTGGTTTAGGTAAAGAAGAATAAAATGAGCTCACATGAGGCCATTCAAACTGGACCTCTTGACTAGGAAGACTGGAGAACATATTTAACATTTCTAATTAGTTTTGTTTGTGCTTCAAGAACACTCAGGAAGAGTAAACAGTTGAGACATATGTTTATATACATACACATGCTTATTTATAATGTATATATTTAATGTATATTAGTAGAGTATCTATGTATATTAGTTTATTATTAGTGTGCAAACAGAGTGTATCAGTGCATATCAGTGCACATATACTTCTAGTATTAGTGTGTAGGGAGATCTATACACATACACACAAGTGCTGTTTCCAGCCCTGTCATAATATAATTGACCACAGAATTTTCACAGAATTTCACCAAATATTCTGAGTTGGAAAGGACCCACAAGGATCAGCTCTTAAGTGACTGGCCCATATGGGGATCGAACCTGCAATCATGGTTATTAGCACCATGGTCTAACTAACCACATCTAATTACAGCCAGGCAAGCCCTCAAAAAGTAATCAAATTCTTTCATGAAAGCCCTAGATCATCCCCTGAGAGATTTTAGAATGTCCCTGCTTCAGCGGCTCATTAGTTTAACGGCTTCGACCGATTTTGCAAGTATCCAACCCAAATCTGTTTCTCTGCAAATTAAACCTTCTTTTTATCCTTTCGAATTGGGCATGGATAATTATTTCTGCTGCTTTCTCTGCAATAATCCTTCTGTACTAAAATACTGTTATTGTGTCCTCTTGCCCTCAGTCTCTCTTTTTTCCTTAGATTAGAAATCTGTGTCCAGTACTGGAATGTATCACTCCCAATCATTCTGAAGCAAAGCTACAATTTTTCACTTTTCTTTTGCTTTACAGGATTGCAAATACTGAAATCTTATTGAACTAAAGAAGAGAATGTTAGTTATGTAAGCTACTTATCACCAAATTTCAGACAACATTTTGGGGAATAGGCTATATCTAGGGAAAACCAGATGCAAACTTCCGAATTGGGCATGTATGTAAACTCCTC
>VZTF01006489.1:2704331-2756217 GCA_013397755.1 Cnemophilus loriae
CCTTCTCTGTCAAAGAAACTGATGTTGAATTTGTTTTGAGGTAACTTGATAGCAGGAGATTATAAAATAATCTCATAGTATACAGGCTGTGGGTTACATCTCTTCTTGAGGGCAAAAATTTGTTCAGAGAGAACAAGAAAAACCAAAGAGTGATGATGGGTGGAATGAGAGAGGCAAGCAAACCAATGAGGAAAATAATGATTTTTTATGCCAGCAGGATTCAATGTCATGGATGGAATGCAGCCATAGACGAAACATCTGAATAAATGAAGGAATCCTTCCCTAGCTTTCATAGGAGGTGACATCATTACTAACTCACAACTTTCACAGTATAGATCAT
Organism: Cnemophilus loriae; assembly: GCA_013397755.1. NCBI lineage: Eukaryota > Metazoa > Chordata > Aves > Passeriformes > Corvidae > Cnemophilus > Cnemophilus loriae. Next base: position 2,704,672 of record VZTF01006489.1, read on the forward strand.
GAATTCTCACTCTGAGCAGTCTTAGTCAGCAGTTAGTAAACAACCCTCAGCTCTGATGGAAACACATTGTGGATAAACACCCCTTTTGTCTAGATGGCAGTCCCAGCTGAGGTGAACTGTATGTTTGTTTAAGAGGGGAGAACACTGCCAAAAGCTGCACTGGAGCACAGGAGGGTTACACCACCGGAGCACAGGTGTGTCCCACCTCTGGAGCACAGAAGTGTTACATCACCAGAGCACAGGTGTTACACTTCCCTCCAAGAAGGTGGCTTTCCCCTGCATGCCTTCCTACATAACATGCTGACAGAAGATGAGAGAACTGAGAGTCTCCTAATATTTAATCCACTCATTCTACAAACCTTTACTAAATCAAGACCTGCCTTTGTGAGGAAGAGACAAAAAATGATGCGAGCGATGGCTGATATAGAGCAGGCTGTGAGCTATAATGCAGTGAGATCATCTGTTATTCTGGGAAATAGCCAAGCTCAGACTTTCTGTTTCCCCATACAGGGTGTTTGTAATTTTAGCACATCTGCTTGGTCTTGACTTTCTTCCACCCTTCCACCTGGGAATTCTGCTATCCTTCATTCTTCTGACATGTAAACACTGGATGTGATGCTTGTGATAGCAAGAAGCAAACCAGTCCCTCAGGAGGTCCTTTATATTCCTGCAAACCCAGGTTTTCTTGGGAACATCTAGTCCTCAGGTAGCTTCACTCACAAGCAAATGTGCCGTGGCTTCTTAAGATGGCACACCCGCAAAGAGCTGCTGATCGATAGTCTAGGAACCAGAAATATTTTAAACATTTTTTGTCCTGAAGCCTCCAATGACAGAAGGCACTTAGGCTACATATTCTCTTATTCCTTCACTATCAAGATACATAGCTCAATATGACCAAAAAATAAATCCACCTTCTGAATAAATCAGAACAGTATTTCAGGGAGTAGTATGATTAAAGTGTTCAATGACTTCTTGTGAAGATACATTCAGAATAATACTAAACTTTTTCACTGTAGAAAGAAATGTTATTTCCTACCTTATCCGTGTAAGATGACAAATTGGAATACAGATTTTGAAAAAGGAGATTAAAAAAAAAAGAAAGCGAACAGAAATCCTGGTTATTTTTGAACAGTTTATTGAAATCTATGATAAGAGAACATTAAAAGAAGTCAGTTCCTTCATACATATATGGCTTAAATAGAGAATGTACTTTGTTTTCCCCAACAGGAAAATCTTACATTCTGTATTTGCATTCACCTAAGGGGATATCGACAATGCCTCTAGAAAGTTTATTTAAAATAAAACATAGGTGACTTGGCACATGTTCACTAAGCCAACAAAAATGCGCCTAGCACATTTGATATTTTAACCTTCATGCTACTCATTAAGGTAAATTAAGCATTCTTGTCTGCACATAAGATCTGGCAATGACCCATAAAACTGAGGTTAATTAGTTTGCCTCTGTAGCAGCCCTCCTCCATTAATACTGAAGCGTGAGATGAGCCTTTGTTGGAATCACAATTGAAGGTTCATATACAGCTCGTGTCACTACTCTGTATGATGTATGTTGTGTTGAGGAGAAGCACTGCAAGAAAAACAGCTTTTAAGTGTGTTTGCGTGTGTCTATATACATTTTTATGAGGCGCTGCAGTTACCATCAATTCTCTGGTACTGAAACATTCAAAGGACAAAAAATTTTTCCATCTATGGGCATCAGCTGTCCCTTGCTGTGCCAAGCTGCTCTTAATGTCACTCCACACCAACGAGGTGGTGGGGATGCTGAATCAGGCTCCTTCCCGAAACTGGGAACTGAGAGGTGGACTCTAGAGTGGATCACTTCCATTCTTTCTTTTCCTACAGCTGATGCTAATGTTCTCTGGACCAAGACATGTCCTTTTTCAGAGGCCTTTCACATCACTTTTCTTCAATCCAACAGTTAAGAAAGATTTTCAGTTATTCAAGAGTGTCAGGTCACTGTTCCCTTGATATAAAGATCCTTGCCACATAACTCCCCTCTAAGATACTTAAATACTATTGCTTCTATTTCACAGATTTAGATACTGTGGCACAGAATGGGTGCACAAATGTGTGGAGGTCATGTACAAAAGAGCAGTAGCTAATCCCAGGGAAAAAAATGTCATTTTTTTATTGTCCTCTGTACCTTACTATTTACACGATCAAAGAGTCCTCATATTTCTAGTCAGTCTCTCCTGGAAGGCATTTTCAGAGCTGGAGGGAAACGCATGAGAAAAAATTCCTTCTCTTACAGAGAAAGGCCTAATAAAGAAGCGTCATGAACTCTAGGGTGAAGGAAATTCCATTACCCAGCTCTGTTGAAAGCTTGCTAGTTGAGCAGCGGGCTAAGTGGAGACAATTCAAAGCAGGAGCAGTAAGTGGTTTGAAAAGGAACAGAGATATATTTGTTCAAGAGAAAAGACATAGAAGAAATAAAATAGCAACAAAGGAATGCTAGAAAAGAGCTGGTGAATTATTCTTCTAATAACCATTCATGACATGAATCAGCCCTAGTCTTTAAGACGGAGCAGTCAGAGTTTAGAGTAAATAAATTTTAAAAGTACCTTTAACCCAAAGAATAACCATGTTTGAGAAAAAAGACCGGTAGAAATAACTAAATGTAGCAAATTGATGGTAGAATTCAGGTCTGCATTCAGACACCTGAGTTTTGTAACTACAATGTAGTTATGCCCAAACTTCCATTTCATCCAATGAATTTGCAGAGATACTCAACCAACTAAATGGCTCCTTTGGTGTCACTGCGGGTCTCTTTGGGATCTGTTGCCTGTATTGACTAGATTTCAGTTGATGGTAGTAGGAGCTCATAGATGCAAAGAGCGTGTAGTCACCTAGTTTAGGAGGTGTCAAATATGGAGCTGACTCCTACCCAATCTACCCCTTCAGGAAAAGTTAGCAACAGTGAAATCCTGCAATGATAAGTAAATTAACTTCATGAGTCACACACATCTATCTAAAATCCCAAGACTGTAATTTAGCACTGACACTGGCTCTAAGGCCCATTTACTGTTTTATGCATCTGCAATAGTCATTCTTTGTTGGACAACTTTGCTGTGGTCTGCATGGACTGATCCCTTGGGTCACTTGCACTGAAATCAGGGGATACCAGCGCTTACAACTGCACAAACGTGGCTAGGCATATCCATGGAGAAGTGGGACATGTCTCTGATGAATAAATAATGACCTTTGCAGCAGTTTTTGAGAAGAGTCAATTAACCAGTGCATAAGGTCTCACTTTTGTGAATAAAAACCAGAGAGCTTTCCACTTGGGCTGATCAAAGAGAACAAAACACCAACAAACACAAAACATCGACAAGCAATTTGGGATCTGGAGGAGATTGCTAAGAGGAAGGTCAAACTCCCCAAGGTTTCCCTCACAGTTCATGTGAGTGCATCACCCCTGCAGGGTCTGCTGTCTGCATAAGCTCCTTGCACCAGCTCCACTTAGATAGTATAGATTTTTCTTTTTTTCACATCATTTTTATTGGGGATGGCTTTGCCAAGGCATGAAAAGCCCCCTTGAGTGACAGATGAGTTCAGGTTTTTCTCTTCCTCCTTTACATGTACCATCAAATGGGGGAACCTACACAGATGTCGTGGGAGTAAGCCCGGGTTTGGAATCATGCTGCTTATGGCTGTTCCCAAGACACTTGTGTATAACTAGAGTGGGCGTACTCCAGAAACGTTTAATGATAGACGCTCTAGAGAAACTCTTTTGCATTTTCATCTTGATTTTTAAGAATCATTTTTCCAGAACCATCAAGTTTGTCTTTAACAATATTTACAATTAATATCAGAGAGGTTTTATTGTCTTAAACACTGTACTTAATAGGATGTGAAAAGAGTCATTCAGAGCAGGAGTAGTTTTAGTCTTTCTGAAGCACGAGCTTTTATTACATTTAGGGGAAGGTGATAAAAATGGTATTGTTCTCTACTGAAAATCTTACAATGTTCAGAATAGATGTAATTATTGTAGATGCCACTCTAGAAAATGGAAATTAGCACCTCTCATTATGATGAACTGCTCTGAAGAGAAATTCCTTCCTGCTTACTTAGTATAAAATGGACAGTCTATTTGCAGCTGTTCCTTCTTGTGTGCCATCGAGACAATGGGAGTTAATTAAAAAATACTGAAGGAACTGCAGTACCTAATTCATTCAGACTTGTGGGGTTATGAGGTTGCCTGTTAGCTTTTACTACTTACTGCTGCAATGTGTGATATGAGCTCTATCAACTTTGGTTTATTTTAATTTAGGCAATGACTATTCCAAATCATCCCATCTTTGGCCGCATGTTCCACTTAGGCATCTGCTGTTTTCAAAGAGAAACAAGGCCAGATCACACAGGAGGTCTTGGAGTCTCCTTTAGTTTAGCTTTTGTCTATGAAACGTAGCTAGACTCTCAACCAAACTGATAACGCAGTATTTATGAGAGTCATGACCCTTTATAAAAGTGTCTAATCTCAGTTAGCTGAGAAGTGTTGCAAAGTTTGTGGCAATGAAAGAAAGAAAAAGCTTTTTCCACACACTTCTTGTACGAAGGACATGTTATCCGCCTGTTTTCTCTACGCCATTGTCCAGAACAGCACGAAACAATATACGTAGCACATGCTGAAGGGAAGAACTGCAAGGTACTGCTGGTCCTTTGTTTTGGCTGCATGGCGAATGGCTTGACAATTCAAGTACCTGAAGCCATGTTACAAAATCTTGGCAGGGCTTGATGGCTAACAGTCTACTGCCAAGTGTAAAAGGAGATGTCTTTTTTATATCCAATTGGCTGTGTAAGAAGATCACAAACTTAGTGCCTGCTTACCCTGCAGCTCCTGAGATGTAGCAGGATGATTCCAGGGCTGCAAGTTTGGGTTTTTATGCCTTCCCAGTATCATTTTACCTCCATAAATATTTAGGTCATCCTGTAGCATGCTGGGAAGTGGTAGAACAACCCTCCTTGTAATTTTTTTTTTGCATGATACCTATTATTGCTGCTGCATGTATATTTAATTTAAAAAAAATGTATATTCCTCTACGAAATATTTACAAAAATATTTATAAAATTAATTTTAGAAGTAACACAGTTTATCATGAAGCTAACTGCAGGCAGTGATTACACTATGGCACAGGTACAATGAATTGACTTGTCATGAGGCCACATGAGCACCACTAACTTGCACATGAGTGGGTGGGAGCACATCAGGAAACAATTTCCTGACAGTGCTTTGTTGTTTGACTTGTCTTTTAGTTTAGGCAATAGGAACTACAGGTCTCAGATTAAGTGCTCTCAGATTGAGTGTCTGTATTGAGTACACACAATTGTTAATAATTCCAGGTCCTCGGATTCCTTACATATGACTTTTTATCTCCTGAATGAAGAGCATGTTAGATTTACATTTCATTGTGAAACTCAACCATGTTAGAAAGATGAGTGGTGAAAAGCAGGAGTTAAAACCACTTTGTATTACCACCCTGTCTTGTAGACATGAACATTAATCATAGAATCATGGAATGCTTTGGGTTGGAAGGGATGTTTGAGGTCAGTTAGTCACCACGCCCCTGCCATGGGCAGGAACATCTTCTGCTAGACCAAGTTGATCAAAGTCCCATCCAACCTGGCCTTAAGCATTTCCAGGCATGGGGCAGCCGCAACTTCTGTGGGCAACCTGTTCCCATGCATTACCACCCTCACAGTCAAGATTTTCTTTCTAATATGTAATCTCAACCTACTCTCTTTCAGTTTGAAGCAATTCCCCCTTGTTCTACCACTATATGCCCTTGTCAAAAGTCCCTCTACATTTCTCTTGTAGCCCTTTTAGGTACTGGAAGGTTCTATAAGTTTTCTCCAGAGGCTTCTTTTCCCCAGACAACAATTCCAACTTTCTCAGCCTGTTTTCATAGGAGAGGTGTCCCAGCTCTCTGATCATCTTCATGATTCTCCTCTAGACTCACTCCAACAGATCCATATCCTACTTATGTTGGAGATCCCTGAGCTAAACAAGTGATACTCTCCAGCCCCACAGTAATCCATTAGACTTATCTAATAATGGAAAGACATATTTTATAGTTTTGTAATTTTGTTTCTTCCAAATATCATGATGATATTTTGTTATTTATTCTTTATCAAACAATAGTAGAAAAGATAAATATTCAGAAGAAAAATATTTATATGGAAATAAGACACACGTTATGACAAAAAGCTTTGTACTGTCTTCTGGTGTATTGGTTTCCATAAACTTCAGCTAGTTTGCAAGGATGGCCGGAGTCAAAGCTAAAGAACAGGAGAAACATAGGCACAACTACTGGAGACTGATTCCATAATAGCATAATCTTAAGCTTTTGCTTGTTTTACTGGAATAGAAAATGAAGACAAAAGAACTCCTACAATTCAAATGTGTTCTAAAATATCAGAATGGCACCATCTGACTAATGCTTATTGTGCTGTTTCTCTGGAACAGCTTTGACTTATCTGTTGTTAAATCTTCATTTAATTCTTCTTCACTGTTTCTATTTTCTATGGATTTAGATGTCTCTTTTTACATTTTGTTACTTTTTTTTGGACTGTTTTGAAAATTGCTAGACAACTTTAGCAAAAGATGCATTTCTCAGGAGTACTCATGGCAACTAATGAGATGGAAAATATCAGAAAGAAGGCTTTTATGCCTTTTATTGTTCATCTTTATATGACTAAATCACTGCAGAACACCAAGACGAATAAGAGCTACAAGGTTATTTTTTCTGGTCAAAACAACAGACGCACCTTGTCGGAGAATTACAAGACTCCAGTATCAAACAGCATAAGCAGGACAAAACTTCCTTTCAGTAGGTGGGAGCAATTGTCACCTCCTGAAAATCAAACCCCTTTGAATAGGCTTGTAGCTGGGCAGTTGAATACTGGTGATATGAAAGACCATTAGCCTATTTAGAAATGTTAATCCAAATATTCTGTCTTACTTTAAATTATCTCAGTAAATGAATGAGTAACTTGACTCTGTCTGTCTTGGAATTGCTACTGCTCATTGTTAGATGATTTAAAACCACTACCTGGACTATACAGTCCCTCTATTAATTAAGAATCTTGTAAGGACATTAATTTTAGAGTCCTCCTACAGTCCTTTTAGGGCACTGAGGAAAGTTTCTTAATACCCTAAGAGTTCTGATCCTGAACTAGAAAAAAAGATGACCTTAATATTAGTAGGTGTATTCAGAGCAGAGTCACTAACTTGATGAATTTGGAGCTTGGAGTTCTTTATTAAACAGAGATGGACGTATGGCAGCCCAGCTGGTAGAACTGTCTCATCACTGTAGGGGGCTGAAAGTATTTCATTCCCCTTACTCACTCCATCTCTGTCCACTTCCCTGACACATCAACAAGGGTCACTAGTTGGTGGCAGCTCTGAAAAAGGCTTTTTTTTTAGACAGCTCTCTCTTTATCAAAAAGCTGAGAACACAGGAGACACAGGCCACCAAAATCCTGTCAGTCTCGTTCACAATTGACCAGCGAGACATTTGAACAACCTAGTTTAGAGATCAAAGTACCACACAGGATTTTTATCCTTAGTGAATTGAAAATCCATCTACTAGGAAGGAGGTTTCCTTCTCATTAATTTCTTCCAGGGAAAGCTCCCATGCCTGAAGAGCTGACATTCTGGGATTTTTCCTCTGGATGAGTTGCAGTTCAGGGTCTGATTCCCATCTTCCTGCCCTTGGCTGTAAATCTCATTATTCTGTTTGAGTCCATGTGACCACTCCAGATTTTCAAGGAATGGAAGAGAAAGCAGCAGATAATTTTTATCTTGATTTTACCTTAGACTTCTATTTGAAAGCAAAATGTAGGGGGTAGGCTTTGATGACAAGAAACAAACACCAGCAGCGAACGTGAAGGCGCAACATCTAAAATCTGACTTTGCAATGTTTGGATTTCTACTGCAAATGGGTTAAGTAATGGGGTGTAGCAAATGTACATCCTGGTATCTACAAAGTCATAAGTGCATGTAAATATTTCTTCCCCCCAACAATAAGGAAGAAAAATCTATTATTGGACTTAGAAAACAGGTCACCCACTAAATCAGAATATGGAAATGGATTGTGAAGAACCATATAAACTTTGCACATTCATTCATTTGTTGGATTAACCAGTATGTTATACTTAGAGTTTGAACCTCTAAGTGCTGATGGAGCAATATGAAGAAAAATATTCTGTGGGGATGGCGGTTCCTTAGAGAAAGATACTAAGATGAAAGAAAGTCTGGATAAGTGTGAGACTTTTCTTAGAATCTCATAGTGAACAAATTGGTTCCTATCAAGAGTAAAAAAAAGGCTAAAATGTAATATCTAACCAGAGGTTTACACATGTTTTTTTAAATTGTGAGTTTAGTGTTTGCCCTTTGAAAATAAAGCCTCAGTTACTGTGATCATAATTTTATAATATTAAACACTTTAAGCTATTTTTATAAAGAAAGACCACGTGGTCTCTAAAATTAAGATTATTCTTTTATTTTTTAAAACTAAATCTAAACTTTATCCTCATACCAATTTAGAGGGATTTTCTTACCACCTGTATATATACATATATATATATATATATATGTAGATATACATACACACACAAGACTTTATGGTGTTTAACCCTCTTAAAACATTCTTTCCAATCCCAGTCCAATCTGCTCTTATTTTAGAGGTTGCAAACTACTGACAGTTGATTAAATTCTAGATTTGTAAGAGCTTGATAAAACCTACATAACATGTAAGCTGCTTTAAAAAAATTAAAAAAACAAAACCAAAAAACAAACCAGAGTTCATCAGTCGTCAGAGAGCTTCTTAAAGCCATGGGAAATAGATTGTTGCAGGGGAAAGTGTGAAAAAATTCCTCTGGAAGTAGAGGTAGAAGGAAACAAATGGTCAAACAGAACAGGTTTTTCAGTGGAAAAAGAGATTAAGGCAGGATTACAGTTTTTCCAAAGATAACAGACAGAAGAGACTAAATATGCCAACAGCAGATTGTTCTGAAGACTAAGGGCTCTCTTCTCATTTTACAGCCCTGATACTCATACTAGAAAGATAGAATGTGTGATCACACCTAGAAAACAAAACTGTCCTCTTCTCACCTGGACAAATGGTTCTTTCAGGTGGTGAGCTTTAATCCTTTATGTAAATCAAATGAAACAATATCCAAGCTGTTTTGACTTTCAAAATGAGCTTTAATTGGATTTGTGAAATCCCCTATGAGAAAGAGATTGCCTGGAAAGTAGGTGCTCAGTAAGCCAATGGCAGGACTTGCAGGGAGGAATATTTTGTAGGATGTTCTCTTAGGGGACTCTTCTCATTACACCATTTAATGCAGAAAAGATTTTTCTTCTTGCTCCCCACTGATCTGACCAAACCCATAATTAAAACATGCAGATGCCCATCTTTGTCCCACCTTGATGGGAAGCATCCCTAGAAGCCCAGTGGATCAGGTTTGCTACCTGCCTGGAACTTCTGGCCTGGATATTCCTTGCAAGACTGGAGGCAGGCAGTATTTGTTCCCCACCTACTCTGCAGCTCCGTTTCCTCTGCCAGTGTGTTAGATGCCCAAGAATATTTTCATAAGGATAAGGAAGATATTAAGAAGAGGCTTTATTTCCACATAAGACGACTTTCTCTTTGTGCAATTTGAGATTAGTTCTGCAGAGAAAGGGGTCTGCTTGCTGAGGACTGTCTTGGAGAGGAATTTAAACAACACAGCTGAAAAAAATTATGTTGTGGCTTTAGTAACTTCCAGCACTACGTATCTGCACTGAAACTGCAAAAATGTAGTGCTAAAATAGAATAATTTTCTCCATTTGTCTTGTCAGGCTTTAAAACCTGGAGGATTTGTTTCTGATTTGAGTTCACTCTCTCCCAGTAGTTTATCACAGCAGCGGCAGAGCAGCCTTTCCGGTGAGCTCTGCACAAGAGGTAAAGAGTTTTCTTTTCATGAATGATGCATAACCTGCTGCACTGAGAACAAGAATGAATGCCTCTCCAGAGGACGAATGTAAAAATCAAACAGATATAGACTGTTTTTTCCTCTGATCTCAAACATCTTCTTCATAAAATGTTATTAGGTGCTCTAAATCTACTAGAAATAATGCAAATAAAATGTTTTAGAGAGGCTATATGTTGGGTTTTCTGAACATTAGTCCAAACCTCAGGTTATTCATGTTAGTAAGACGCAGTTTAATGACTTTGCTTGGCTTGAAAGCAGCCTCCCATCCATATTTTCTTATTGCTTTATCCAGGTTTCGTTAGTCTCATTGGTCTAGAGCCATCTTGGATAGAGAGTTGAAGTGTGGCCATGACACAAGAGAAGTTTCTAATTATGACTAAATGCCTTTTCTATGAATGGCTGTCCTGCAATATTGTGAACTTATTACAAGAGAAGGGGTAAGGGCTGGACTGAGTTTTATAGTCTTCTAGCTATAATAAATTTAGCTATTGAACTTTTGTGATTTTCCCTGTCCAGTCCTTTTAGGACTCCATTTTTAGCTTCAGTTAGTCAAATATTTCTCCACAATTTTTATTGCAAAACAATATTCCTGAATTTCCCTACACAAAGTTGTTTTCAGATATGCATAACTTGACATATGTATGTGCGGTGCAGAAAAAGGCAGCATGAAGAAAGTTATCTGAGATACTCTTTATAATTAAATTGTGGTATTTCAGGGTTTAAAATGTTAAACAAATTTCAAGTAAAGATTGGAGAAAGAGAAGGTTGGGACACCTGACATATATATGGAATGCAATTCTTCATTAAGTTATCATTTCAATATGTGTCTGGATTTATTTTGTTATTCATTTAAAACTTAGGGATTTTGTATGCTGAGAAATAGAAATGAAAAATAAATTTAGTGCAGGTTTCTGCTCTTCATTAAGGCAATTTCACAGCATCTTCACAATGAGGGAAATCACATACTCATTGGTTTTGAAGGGTTTTCAGTAGCTAATTAAGAAAGTGAGTTAGACTATCTATTTTCATTGCCCAGATGTGATGAAAGCAGAATTGCCTGCTGTGTCCCTACAACAAAGGTAAAAACAAAGACAATGTCTTTGAAGTGGTCAATAACAAAATATAGCACTGATTGTCAACATTTTTGAAATATGTAGATATAAAACGAAAGCATTAAACCAAAATTTCAAACAGGTAGTGGAAAGTTATGATATTGTCGGAATAAACTGGATTTATGAAAAGTGAGAGCCTCACGTTTCTTTTTTATTCATAATTGCAATGTTTTGAAAACAAAATCAAAGGACATTTTGTGGTGGCCATATTTGATTGGTTGATATAAATACATCTCTTAAGAACAGCCCACTAACCACAATTCATTAGAAACCATTTAAATTCATTATTTTATCAATAACTGCTAAACAAAGGCTGTTTTTACAACACATTTGTCTGTGCTGCCTCCTGCAGCTTGCTTGTCTGATATTTTTATTTTTGATTATAAAGTCTTTCTGGTACTCATCAACAGTGGAGTCTCCTTTAACTATGCCAAGCTCTGAAATGTTTTAGATTTTCACAAAAGTTCTCTCTTTTTTAATGAAAATAGGGAAGTAAGTAGACACAGATGTTCCCTCAGTTTCACAGAGTGCTGGGATTTCCAAATGGTTTCACACAGATAATATCATACAGGTAAGTGCATAAATATCATTATCAATGACTACTGGAGTAATTCTCCTTTGTAGCCACACAACTTTTCATTTTCATAATATTTAGAATTAGGATATTCAGAGTAATTGAAGGTGCTAGTGTGTGCTTTTAACTACCCCAGGTGCTTAAAAAGGAAAAAATCAGATCCTTGATGATCTGAAAATACAACTGAAAGTCCTGACTTTCTGAAACACTTCTGAAAATTTTGTCTACAAGTCTTGTTGAGAGTAAATGGGGATGGGGGAGGCAGAATGAAAAAAGATATAGGAGCTTTATTGTATATAGACTTTTGGAAACAGACACTGGAAACTGAGTCACTTCTAAACTGGAGTCAGGTTGCCCTGGACCAGCCAGGCTCCATAAAGTCTTTTGCATCGTCCATGCCTGCGCTGCATTCTCTTCCTTCCTGTGCAGTCACGGAATGAATTGCAATTGGTGTAAAAGCTGAACTTGCACCTGAAGATATTTTCCATGGAAAATGAGCCTATGGAGCTAATTCAGATTTACAGTGACCATAGACCCAGACATTTCTGAACAACAAAATGGCTTTGACTGTCAAACTGGAAATTTTGTGGCAAGGAATTCTTGAACCCTGAAAACCCGCAAAAGGGAGACACTGATGGAAAATAATGACATCTGGAAAACACATTGTGACATCTAACTGCCCAAATTTCAGGTCAGAGTAAGATGAAAAGCAAACATTTTTTTCATCTCTAGTGAGATTTTGGTGGTTTCACCTCCTATTTTCATTGCTCTTTATGCAGCGGTTGCAAGTGAATGAATGAAACTGTTTTCACTGAAAAAAAATCAGCTTATATATATGAAATGTATTTGGAAATACAGAAAAATCTCTTGTTTATCACTACAGCAGAAGCTGACATCGTAGAAAGTTTATATTTGTATTTCAGAAAATCCACAAATACTCATTAGAAGGTCCTTAAAAACCTCTGACAACAAGAGTCCTTCCTTATCAGTATTATTGTTTCCTTGTACAGCTCCACATTTTTAATAGTACCTCTCACTTGTCTCTAAAACACAGGTTATAAAATGTTTGGCTCAAAATTGAGTGACTTTCCACGACTGGCTCCTTTAGGCATTGCACAATACTGCATGACAATAGCAGTAGCATTTATCGTTATTAGAATGACAGAAGATCAGAGATTATAAATCTAAGCGATCTTGAGAAATTGGAAAGGTCATTTTGGGAGAGCAGAAACTTAATTTCTTGGTTTTAACAATACACAGTAATAAATAGAAGCATTTATGTCACTTCCATGATTATATAAAATTGGAGCCTCATTCTGCAATTGTTTACAGACAAGAATACCGCTCCTTGTTGTAGTTTAAAACTCATGTTGTTTTGTTCTTACTTTAATTTTACTGGTCTTCTGATTTAAACAAAGTAAAGACAAAAACAGACCTTACAGGATCTTTCTGACAAGCTTCATATGACATGCCATACATACGACATGTCAATACATTTTAATTTTCTATTACTTTCAGTTTAAGAAGCAGAAGATGTGTAGGGATGAAAGAAGCCTCTAGAGATTTAAATTAAGTCATCCACTGCTATAAAAAGTAGCAGTACTACCACTGAGAGCAACAAAAAACTTGACCCTGCTGTAAGAACCCTTTAGTTTAGACACTTTATGGGGAGTGAAGGGGAAATAAATTAAAGTGGAATAAAATTTGGAATTCCGGGAATTATTGCCTGGAAGAATGACACAAATAATTATGACTTTATTTTCTCTACACATTTTTAGCTTCTCAACCATATTTTTAGAAATTTTCAGAAGCTACATTACAACTATTTTCGTGCACACTCTTTTCTCACCTTTTTTTCTCCCTTTCATATATTAAAGATTTTTTTCTAGGAAGTCATAGAATTAACTTAGTAAGCTTTATCAGGATTTAATCCTTACTTTTTAAAATGCGATACACTTTAACAGATAGTAAGTTTTTTACATTCGTGTGAACTACAGATTCTGTGTATCACGAAATATTTGTCTTCAAGATAGAAAAATGCTGGCAGTCACAGAATTACTGCCTGTGTACTGATTAGGTGAGCATGAACAAGCTGCTAAAAAAAGTGGTCACCTAAAATGTAACCTTGTCTATCTTCTTAAAACAGATGGGTTTAAAAACTGCTCGAATGAGATGCTACCTCAGAAACAAATGGGAAAAATAGAATGCTGAGGGAAACAGGCTCTCTATTCTGCAAGATGTTCCAGTATTGAAATATTTTGTTAATGTTGTTGTTCCAAATACAAATGAAAAGTTTATGAAACGTATTTATATATATAGGTATGCATAACAACACAGTTTCAAAGTTCCAAGAAAATTAATCAAAAATATTTCAAAATGGTTTTTTCCAAAATTTTGATTTAGTTTATCTTTCAGGTTTTAGAAGAGATCTTTCATTTGGTGTCCTGTTGTCTGTATTTTTCTCCTGTGGGCATTTTCCTTGGCCCAAGGACATTTCCCCTTATGCTTTTCCAGCCATATGATGCCTGTGACACACTTCTTTGTTCAGTATTAGGTCATTCTCAGCTGCAGTGAGGTAACACTCCAGGAAGTTCTGCCCTCAGGGAACAACACAGCCCTGAAACCTTGCAAGGTACTGGGCCAAGAAAAAATTCACAGTTCAACCTGACTTAATAAAAACAAATATTTCAGATCCAAACACTTCTTCCCCTCCCTCAAAAAAAAAAAAAAAAAAATCTACCCACCCAAATGGAAACAATCTGTTTTCTTTTTCCTAATATAAGTTCAGCAAAATTTGATTTCTCAAAATATTTGTCTTTGTACAAACTTCATTTTACATGGGAGGATAAAATAATTCTAATGGGAAATCCTCAGAATAATATGGAACAAGGGAATCTTTTGTCAGTGTTTTATAAAATTTATTACAATGAACTCTAGAAAACTGTGGTCGAAGTGAAGCTTACAAAATCATGGTTTATGAAAGATTAGGCAAGAAGAAAAAGGAAAAAACCCAAACACCCCAAAATCCCCAAAAGGCATGGAAAACACAATCCTGCAGTTAAAAAGAGAACAGAGTATCCCAGATAATATCCCTCAAAGTCTTTTCAGTCAGCAATGGCTGCAGACAGAGATGTTCTGGCAGAGATACCTGGCATTACTCAACACAGTCATGCATTCGTACAGAGTCATTAGTCAGTGAAGTCTAGAATAGGACATCTTCCTAGAACTCTGTATAAGAGCATGACTTTCAGAGGGCAAATGAAATAAATTTGAGAAGTAATATACATATTTATACAGCAGGGCGAAATGAAAGGTTAAACATATCTGAGAATGATACAGCAATGTAACATGTACATAATACAGCTGCTGCTCACTAGGTGCAAAATAATAAGCAGCAAACTTCTTTTTATTCGATACTTCTTATTTTGGATCTCAAAAGATGATTATTAAGATCAGCCATACCTGTTTAGATCAAAAGTTTGCCTAACCCAATATGCTATTGCACACAGTGGCCAAAAGTTGATTTTTCAAGAAGAATTTAAAAACAGGGAAACAGACTGGTGATACTTTGCTGCAGTGGCCTCCCAGCTGCAAAAAAATCCATCTACGAGCCTGAAGTGATGCTTTAGTATTTTCTCTGCCTAGATAGAGTTCACTTCCATGGACTTGCTTAGTTTTGACAGACTCACAGAATCAGTCAGGTTGGAAGGGACCACAGTGGGTCATCTGGTCCAGCCTTCCTGCTCAGGCAGAGCCACCCCAGAGCACATGGCACAGGATTGCATCCAGATGGTTCTGGAATATCTTTCACTTGACTAATACAAGTTTTAATATCTACAACACCATGAAATATGAAGTTCCCTAGCTTAACCCCTCTTGTGTAAGAAGCATTTTTAAACACCTGCTAGTTGATGTTTCATTTGATGGTTTCTTCTGTGGAAAAGGATTATGAACAGCCACTCTATTCATCCTGTTTCCCAGGGGAAATCTTTTAGATGTCATACCAACTCAATACACACCAGCACAATAACAGCATAAAACTCACTTAACTTACATAAATCAGGTGGTATCACACTGGAGTCAGCAAGGCTACAATACCCTGGTCTTGTTCAATTATCAATAGCAGTTAATACTAAAATAAGAATTTTTTTCCTGGCTACCATACCTGTCGCTGGTTTTCTGTCTCTAGTCTCAGTCTGGCTTCCACGCATCTTCTGGTCTCCAGGAAGGCTTGACGTTGTGCTCTGTCTGACAGGTAGCTAATGAAGATTCCTGCAGTGTTCATACACATAAATAACACTGCCTGAGCTGCTATCTGCAATGAACAACAAATAGGATTTGATTAGACAGGAGAAGCAAAAATATCTGTTTGAAAAAATGGAAGAGAGATGACAGCTTTGTAGGCTGCAAAAATAGCAGTTATGAAAGTTTGCATAAAATAATGTCTTGGATCTTAAGTAGAGACATCAAATTTGTAAATTGTCTCTGCCTTGAGGATGAAATATGCGGTATTT
The DNA here is from genome assembly GCA_013397755.1 of Cnemophilus loriae. Lineage (NCBI taxonomy): Eukaryota > Metazoa > Chordata > Aves > Passeriformes > Corvidae > Cnemophilus > Cnemophilus loriae. The sequence goes on from VZTF01006489.1 coordinate 2,720,865, forward strand.
GGGGGCATTAAATTCTGGTTGAACCACAAATTATATTTCCAAAAATTGACTCACAGAGCTCTAGCCAGGAATGATTACAAACGTAATTAACAATTTGTTTTTGCACTGCCTCTTCTGCAAGAGCAACTTTGTGATTAGTTCCATGGCTTTATTTTGGGAATCAAGCCATATTAAGGAAAACAAAGAATGTCAGTTAGCTAAGAATTAATATCAGTGATAATAGTTATTGTATTATTTTTGACCAAATTAAATACATTCATTTTCAGCTGATGCCAAAGCACAAATTTGCACAATCTGTATTCTGAACCACTCAACAGGGGAAGCTGAAAAGACAACCAAATTCTTGCACAGACAGTGCCTGTGTACACAGATCTTTTCTTTGCTGAAGTCTACGCAAGAGCAAAACTGGTTTTCCTTGTAGAAGCTGCATCACAGCTTCTTCCTTTTCCATATGAACTCAAGAGAGCCAAATGGGAGTGGATCCCTGGACAGTGTAAATTTCAGTGGATTATTCGTCTGTCATTGACCTCTCTTTGTGCTCTGCATGTTTGTAAGGCAGGGCACATCAACACCATTGAAGTGAGGATTGTTTGGGAAAGTGAGTAAGAAACTGGCAATATTTGACTGCACTAGAGACAGTAAAAAGTTCTGCAACCTCAATACCTTTATCCAATATCTCATCCTTGTTATTGGTTGAGATTTCAAAGGCTCTGATAGCTATGGGTGATACCTACAGGATCATAACAACACAAGAACAGCCACACCAAGTCAGATCAAGTGTTCATCATTCAGGATACTCTCTCTGGTAGTAGAAAACAGAGAGTGCTCAGGCAGGAGTAGGAGGGTAAAACAGTAGATCATGTGTACAAAAGTACAGCAAACATTCAGGGATGTTTTGTCAAAACAGTCTTGAACACTCCAGCAATTTGTGGTTGAAGAACATTTTGGGATAGATATTGTATTTTCTTACTATTATCTAATACTCAGTCTTCCTAAAACCCAAGTGTTGTTTGTCCTAATAGAAGACTCCCTAATCTCATTGTGATGCTTTGACTCAGACCTGCAGGTCTCGCTCCCCACAGTCATGTGGGTTTGAAAGTGAGATCTGATATCAGACCAGAAGCATCTGGCAGAAATTTCAGCTTTATATATTCCCGTATTTCTGAATCTGGAGTGTTGTTCCACTGTAGTACAGGGAATTAATTTGCAATTTATATGCCATGATTAAATAATAACGCATATCCTGGCTCCAGATGAAGTTTTGTTTAACCTTTCCCAGCAGTAGATGTCTAGACAAGGCTTGTGAGAAGTAGGGCATGATTAGCATGATCCTTGCATCTCCCTGGCTTCCAGGATCCTCTGAGCTGGACGTGATATACTCAATGCACCTGCACAGCTTTTCCAGATGCCTTTCTCAAGTTAATCGTACATTTGTCTCCTATGTCACTGAATAACAAAGATTTTTTACAATTTAATTAGGCCCTTTGTGATGAAAATGTTTCCTTTTGTCTGCTTCAATTCACAGCTTTATCATTTCTTTGACTGCTGCATCATGTTTGTAAACATTGACTAATCATTTCCAATTAATTTGCTCATCACCGTTCCTGATTTTACTTACTTAAAACATAATCTCTTACTTTTACTTTTCAAAAGGAAGGAATCTGATACTCTAGTCACTCTGCATGTATCACTATCCTCCCTTGGCAGTTACCTCTTTTTTCCTGTTATCTACCATACCCTGTTTTACTGGAGACACGTTGCCCTGGACCAGCCCAGACCCTCTCTGCCTTTGGTCCGAGATAAATCAGAGAAGGCAGTAATTTATCTCTGAGATAACTCCTTTCTGGTACAGGCTACTGAGAAGTGTATGATGAGCTGACATGATACTGAGACAAGTTCAGAACTTTCTTGTTCAGCAGGACAACTGAAATCAGCTCTGGGAGGTTGGAGGAGTCAACATTTCAAGCCTTTTTGACTGACTTTAAACTTTGGCCTGGACTGTATGTTCACACATACTAGGCAAGTTAGAGTAGAGGGTGAAAAAAAATTCCTCCAAAACATTTGAAAAGTTCATTTCAACAGTGAAAGCAGTGACAGGGTGGTCTCCTTTTGAATTTGCAATTTCCTCAGGAGCCCAGTTAAGTCACCCATCTCTGTTAATGCTCAAGACTTGTGCCACTCACTGCAGCAGATCTCCTAAGAGTAAATGCATGTAGAATTTGGCCTTCAATTAGATTTCACAACTACATAATTTGATTTGAACAAAGGGAATAATGGAAAACACGTTACAGGTAAAACAACAGCTTATGCAGAGGCAGAATCAGCTTTTCTTACACATGGTAGTCTGAAACCTTTCCAAAGAGTAAAGCAGTACGACTTGCAAGGCGTAATAATCTGGGGCTCTCGTCAATAAAAGAATAAAAAAGACAGAAGACTTGAGTCTCTCATTGCCGCTCCTTTTTTCTAGAGCTTACTGGGGCCAATTTCAGAGGTCTCAGAGGATTTTCTACAACCTATCAAGGCTACAAACCAGGACAGATTCTGTTTTCAAAGATGTGCGGAGTTTCATATCTTTTTGACTGACCTGAAAATAATCAATGCTCACACAGTAAGGAAGCTGAGGCATAATGCGAAAAAAGAAAATATTTTCACAACATTTATAAATCTATCTGTACCTTGCACAGCACTTAAATAATGAACAGTAGTAGACACAGCAAGTGATCTTAAAAAGCCATGAGTGATATATTTTGATGTTAAATGGGGCTCTGAGGAGGTCTACTTCTTGAATATCTAAAAAATGCAAAGAAGGTACCCTTCACCGTACTGCTTGGGAATATCTCTGTAACAGGATCATTACACTGTCCCTGCTGAACCTGCAGTTGCACATAATCACTTAATAGGATGAACAGAGCTAAAGGAAGTTACTTGACGAGATCACTGAGGCAGTAGAGTCACAGAATCACAGAGTCATCAAGGTTGGAAGAGACCTTCAAGGTAATCCATTTCAAGCATCAACCCAGCAGCGCCATAATCACCCTTAAATGACATCCTCAGTTTCCTCATCCAGATGCTTCTTGAACACTTTCAGGCTCCACCATCTCCCTGGTCAACTTATTCCAATGCCTGACTACTCTCTCAGAGAGAATTTTGTTCTAATATCTAATCCTGGTACAATTTAAGGCCATTTCCTTTTGTTCTTTCACTTGAGACATGGCAGAAGAGGCTGACACCCACCTCGCTAAAACCTCCTCTCGTGTAGTTGTAGAAATCAATAATGTCCCCCTCAGTCTCCTCTTTCCCAGATGAAACAACCCCTGTTCTCTCAGCCACTCCTCACAGGACATGTTTTCCAGACCCTTCACCAGTTTCATTACCCCTTTTGGACATGCTCCAGCACCTCATTGTCCTTTTTGAAGTGAGTGGCCCAAGAAGAAGCAGCCATCAAAATTCTTACTCCAAAACTCTGCTCTTCATTTTTCATAGGAAGTGATTAAGAACTTAGTTCACATAGAAATCAGTTGTCAAATATATTGTCATTTATAAAGTGTCCTCCATACAGGCACTTCAGAACCCTTTGCAAAATCAATATGAAAACTAGCAAAAACCAAAGGATATGAAAGGAAAGGATGCAAGTCAGACAAGTAAGCTTAGTTTAAATTTGACAGAACACATTGATTGAAATAATTTCATTTTTATCTGCCACTCATAAAAAAAGGGCTTTGCCAAGAGAGCTGAAACCAAGAAAACATTTTGAGCTGATTTTGGAATCACCAGGTTTCAAAGAAACAATTAAAAGGCACCAGACACAACTCATTGGGAAGAAGTTATAATCAAAGCAGGTACAGTATAGAAATGCAAGAGAAAAGGAAAAGGAAAATTTATTGAAAAGATGGTAAAGTAACTCCCAAGTCTGTTGTGAAGTGGTAGGTAATCAGCCACAGACAGTTTTCAAGGCAGAGCTGAATCTAGTTCAGGAAATAGGAAGTTCAGAAGCGTACAGGTGAGATACTGGGCTAAGCATAACAACAGTTTTTAGGCATTTCTGCCATCAAGACCACCTAATTGAGTTGGCCTTCCTTGGGAGTTTGCACAGAATCCTGTGAGTTTATGAATGACTGGAAGCAAGTTAAAGAAGGTTTAGCAATTGTCAGAAGTTTCAAACCTTCAAAAATCATAACTGAACTGTGTTTTAGTTTTACCATGACTTACCTTTTTGAAATATGCAGTTGTCCATCAGGGAATTTAGAGCCATAAGGGCAGCCATTAACAGATGTTTATGGAGTGTATAGTGGTTGACTGAGTTCAGCACTTCCAAAGAACACATAACCCAAGGAAAAGTGAATATTTACAAACATTCAACAAATCAACTGGATTGGAAATATGTTGATTGATAGATGGCCCTAAAAGATTTCAACTGACGCAGACAATCTTCATCATGAAATTGAGAGAACAGCATATATCCACACGGAAAGCAGAGAGGAGGCAGAGGAGAGAAAGCCAATAAAGTATAGAAACTATTCTGAAATCCAGAAGGACAGTGAACTCATCTGTTACTACCTCACTTGCAAAAAAACACTCTAGAATGTTTAGCAGAAATAAACCTATTATTAACCTCTTCAGCAGGCAATTTTGTTCTGCTGCATAGAAACAGAGCAGCACTGGGGCTAATGTCACCAAAACACATGTGAGAAGTAAAGAAATGGTTTTCAATGTAATTTCCAGCTAGACGTTCTCAGGGCTTCAGCAACAGATTGGAGTATTTCTTGTCTGGTTTGGAAAAACAGGGAAAGTAAACTTGTGCTTCTTAAAGAGTGTTTTCAGTGTGTGCCACATAAAGAGCAGTTGCTATGGTAATCATTATTGGATAATTAAGTTTGGAGAAGCATTTTGATTCTTCATTAGTCGTTTAACTAAAAATAGAAGTTCACCATAAGGTTGTTATTTGTAATTAAAATGTCTCAGAATACACTCTCTCCCTTCTTGATCACTGTCTTGCTTGGGTTATTTGAGGGAAAATAAGATGCTCGTAGAACTGATCACAAGGAATGAACTGAGAGTTGCACAAGGAGACCAAAATCCTCTACTTTCTCTAAAACAGGAACATCTGGCAGCACAGATTCTACCACTCTCTCACTGCTGGGCTGTAGCAAGCCTCTATCTCCCGCTGAGAGTATGATTTTATGAATCAGGGCTCTTGGCAGAGAAACTGGTAAGTACCTGTTCTCTGTACTGCCTCATGCCCACCTTGATCCCTCAGTACAGCTTCCCCTTTGTCGTGCCAGATCAATTATTTGTGGGACCATACTGTGAACTATATCAGGGAACTGAGCCAACTTAAAAAACAAACATTTGGCGTTGGCAGTGATTTTCGTATCTAGAGCAATTGTCTGATTAAGTTCACAGCACAGCCTCCACAGGAAGAGGAAGCATGTGAACATTCATAGCTGGCACTGCTGCCAACTCATTAAACTGAAATCATTGCTGCCTTACTGTTAAATCACCTTGTAAAGAGTGTTTTTATTCCCAAAGTTCACTCATTCTGGCTTCTCCTGGGTCTAACTTCTAAATTCCCCTGGCCATGATAAGAGGGAGTTTTGTTTGTTTTAGTTTGTGGGTGCTTGTTCGCTAACTTTTATTGGAAACCAATCTGGCCCACAAAGGTGCCCAAACTGCTGCCATGAAAGCTCACCTGTCCCTGATCCTCTCTATTTTCCAATGCACAAGTACAACAGCTGTAACTCCTACTCACAGCTGGAGTGAGTGCTACTCTTTTCTCTGATCTACAACATATACTTTACTGAAAGACAGAAATATACCATAGCCCTGAGAAGACAGGGATGGAGAATAGCACAATGTTTATTTATGGTGAATTTAGGCAAGCACAGACTATGATGGCTAAGAACAGCTTTACCCCATCCGCTCTCGACTTGCTACATGTGAAAGAAGCCATTTGTACCAGTGCCACCATCTGATTTTATGTTTAGAACCAAATTTTGTGGTTCAGCTGTGCACAGCTCCCATAGGAACATCAGCTGATTCTTCAAAAACTCAGATCTTATTTATGCCTCTAGGAGAGCTGAGACCTTTTAAGAAGCCTGGTCTTGCTACTTCCAGAGCCATCATTAGAGGATTTCACTGTGTACTTAGGAACAGTCTGGCCTTTAAGGTGCATGAAATGTGCAGCCTGCAAGCAGGTTGGCCCCATCAAAATATTGGGTGTATCACAAGAAATTATTAGAATACTTCAATGAAAACAACTGGTTTAAGACAGAGTTTTCTCCATCCTGCTGCAGCATATCCTAACATGAATTTTTGCCCTGTTAGTGATTTAGAAAACAAAAACTGTTTTCCCTCTGAACAATGACAAGTTTGCATAAAATCAATTGTTCCAGTTCCAGATAGAATTTGAAAATATGTATCTTTAATAGTCAGAACAGGAATCTAATTTGCTATTAGAAAAAATAGCTATATCCTTTTTTTGTTCTTCCTCCCACTGAATACATTAGAAATGGAGAAAACTGAATGTCTGATTAAGTTGCTTATAGACAGCTAAAGCCACACAAATTTAGTAAGCAGCTCCCAACTATGGCAAAACTTTTGCAACATGGTGTGGTACAAGAGATCTTCTAAGAAAATCGTATAAATAATATAGTATCATAATCATATAATAGATCATTTCAGACACATAAGGACTGACATAACTGAGGGATGTACAGAGACAGTCAAGCAAATACATAACCCTAGTAATGCCATCAAGCAGCCCCAAAGTTTCAGCACATCTCCTCTGACTCCCCTTGAGTTTGTCTAAAATTTAGAGCTCAGGAATAATTTTAATAATAATAATAATAAAAAAATCTATTCTGAGACTTTAGATATTCTTTTTCTGGTGCTTTTATATTCATAGATGTTAAAGTGACTAGATGTGACCAGGACAATGTCAGTGGCAGGGTGTCAGTAGCCCGTGCAGACAGGGGAATGAACAGGGATGGGAAAATGACCTTCACTTTTTAGTAACTGTTTTCCAAAGCTATAAAGAACTTAGCTGAACTCTCTGACCCTCACCTAGGAACTGCTCCTGAACTATGATATGAAATCTGGTGATCACATCTCCAGTTCAATGAGCAGCACAGCACCCTTTTGTCATTATTTTGTATACAGGATGCTGTCACCTCCAGATATCTGAAATGTTCACATTTAGAAAAAAAATCTTATCTTTTTGACATGAATAACCTTCTCCATTCAGCGTTTTCTGTGTGCTAGTTAGGTATCTTCTCCCTCTACTTTGAGACAGCTGTATTGCGGGGTAATTACAAGGGGAAATCTACCACCAAATCTTCCAGATGTCATTATTTCATCGTCGAAAAACATTAATTTGTTTGGTGCGTCTATAAATTAACATAAAAGGCTCAGACAGGAATCTGTTCTCTTCTTCAGATATACGTAACCTTGAAACCACAGCACATGTACTACAGAAATACTTTAAATTACTTGTGCTGTCTAACCAGGAGAAGATCCTGCAACAACACACAAAAAAACCAGCAAGAAACAAGGCATAGCACACAGCCTGTGCAACAGAGAACACTGGAAGCAGCCTGTGGCAGTCAGGGAAAATTAGGAAACAAATAGATATATTTCTCAATTCATTGCTCAGAAGGGAGTGCAAAGCAGCTGTTTCTCTTCCTGCATTTTCATATTTCAGACTCACAAAGCTCTGTCTGACTCTGAAATTTTCCCTATACTTTTTTATTGCCAATTATGATAAATTGGGAGGAGCTGTTGATCCCTCGAAGGCAGAGAGAACCTGCAGATTGACCTGGACGTATAAAAGAACTGGGCAACCATCAACTGTACGAAGTTTAACAAAAACAAATACTGGATTCTCCACCTGAGACAGGGACAGGGACCTGGGGGTCCTGTTTGAAGGCAAGTTGAACATGAGCCAGCAGTGCCCTGGCAGCCAGGAGGGACATCTCTGTTCTGTGGGGGATCAGCCACAGCATTGCCAGCTGGGCAAGAGAGGGGACTGTCCCACTCTGCTCTGCACTGGGGCAACCTCGCCTCTAGTCCTGCGTGTTATTTTGGGCACCAGAGATATCAAAAAGCTATAAAGCTACTAGAAATGTTCGAAGGGAGGCTATGAAGATGGTGAAAGACCTAGAGAGGAAGACATATGAGTAGCAGCTGAAGTTACTTGAAGAGACTGAGGAGAGACCTCATCACAGTCTGCAGTTTCCTTATGAGGGGAAGAGAAGGGGCAGGCACTGATCTCTTCACTCTCCTGACCAGTGACAGCACTCGAGAGAATGGCCTGAAGCTGTGTCAGGGGAGGGTTAGGTTGGATATTAGAAAAAGTTCTTCACCCAGGGAGTTTGGGCCCTGGAACAGGCTCTCCAGAGAAGTGGTCACAGATCCAAGCCTGACAGAGCTCAGTGAGAATTTGGACAATGCTCTCAGGCACATGGTGTGATTGTTGGAATTGTCCTGTGCAGGGCAAAGAGCTGCACTTCAATGGTCCTTGTGGGTTCCTTCCAGCTCAGGGTATTCTATGATTCCATGCAAAAGCTGACCTCCCTTACGAGCTGCAGATTTACTATTCAAAACAAATATCAAAGTAATTATGTTCAAAAGGTGCCAGATTCCATTCAAAGCCACTTGAGAATTAAATTACTCCAACTGAAAGTTACAGCATCTAAACAAAGATTTACAAGAAATTAATTTGAAATGGGGAAGTACACACATGACTTCCTGGATATTAAGAATTAAAAATAATGCCTGTGGGTTTTTTTGAACTAACTCTTACAAAATATTAAATTTTCCCCTTGTATTATATGCATGGATATCTGAATCGTAAATAACTGTCTCCCAGTAGAGATGTACCAGTATCTGAGGACATTGCAGCTGACAGCTCCTCTGGTAAACTCTGAGAGCATCACTGAGTTTAGGATGAGCCTGGACAACATAAAACTAGGATGCCTAAAGTGAAAGCCACTTCTGGAAATTTTCTTCAAATTATTACAATAGTTTTACCTGAGTCAATGTCAGATAGCCAAAGCAGAAGAAATCCTAGTAGATCCCTTATTAGATTATGCAACTGATTAGGAGTAATGATAGAAAAATAAAACAGTATAGCAGTTTTATAGCATTGGAAAGAGTTTAACTACATTTTAAGGAAAACAGAATTATGTAGTGTGCATTTCTGCTAAGTGGTTTTGGGGTGTTGTTCTACACAGCTGTTTTGATCGCTCTAGGTAATGGCTCTTATCCAAAGTAAGATGTCAAAACTGAGTGAGCAATAATTACGTTTGTAGGGCTGAGAGCTGTTCATCTTTTCTGACATACCTCATTGCTCTTTTCGTCTGATCAATTGTATTCATGTCCCACAAACTACCTGCAGGACATACTTCATGTCTCTTCCCACTGGAACTAGCAATTGTTATGATTTGTTTGCGGGTGACCCTGCCTTGGTGCATTCTACAGAGCTCTAACAACAGATTGCACAAGAGAAGCTTTTCTTTATTCTTCCTAGCTCTGTTAGGCCAGGTCGCATGTATTTTCCTCTGAATTATCAAGCTATGGCCACAGGACAAAGAAATAAGCAAGATTCTGCAAAATGTTTTTCCCTTTTGGTATTACAATGGAAAAAAAGAAAGTAATTGCAAAATGTAATGATCTTAAATTACTCTTGAACTCTTTATCAAGAAATAGAAAACCTTATGAAAGCCACTCCAGTCAGTGTCAGAGTGAGACTAATACCTATTAAAAAGTGAATTGGTTTAACTGAAATAGTACTGAGAATACTAGTAATGAAAAATACATGAAGGATATCACAGTGTTGAGTGTCCTTTTCCAAGCAAGTATGGTCCTTCAAGCCTGCTTGTATTCTGATGGGAAGCTCTACTGATCACCTCTGTGTGTTAAGCAGTGATACCTGCTGGCAAACAAACCACCCCCTATAGCTGTTCTTTTTTTAAACTATTTACCCTCCCAAAAAAGCCACCAAACCAGTGTCAGAAACAAACACTCTTTACACTTTATTATTAGCTTTTTTTACAGCAGGCCAGTCTCAAGGCTACCTCTTCCCCACAGCTGCTCCTGTAAGTGGCTGCCATTTTGCATGGGTGTCACTGGTGATGGAGTTTGCCCATTGAATTTACAGCTGATTGATGTGTGAGACAACACGAATCAACTTAGAGTCCCCACACCAGGCTTTAGATTTGCTAGCCCAGAAATAATATGGAAAATATGTTCTCTCTCCAAATTTCCCATTACGGCTGCTCTGATTCCATTTAAAATTATTTTTTGAAAAGTGACCAGAAAACTCCAATAAAAGAAATTGACATTTCTGTCTTTATTTTTTTCCCTCAGTACCTCCTTTTGTTGCTGACTGTGATGATGTCCTGAAAACCAGGAAAAGACAGAACTCAACAATTCCATTTTTGGAGTCCTTCCCTAAGCAAACCCTTGAAAAATCCCAAAACCATCAAAAAACCCCCCACACACCTAATTTTCTTAGCTGTCCCTGTTGGGCTGTAAACATGAGATCTACCCTTACTTTGGAGAAATCTTGGGGATAGTGAAGGAAGTGACTTCAATGTGTACAGAATTTCAGGCATCCTTAACCACACTAAGAAGGAGTGCTGGTAAGACCGTGGGAGACTTCTGGAAATGGAGAGCCCATGAAGATATGAATGAACTCGCAATGAAAACTTTAGGATGGCTGGGGGTTGAATAATAGGGCCCAGGAGACTTTGTCCTCCAGGGCTGAACTGCACACATTTTAGACACAGCAGAAGACACGGGTCACTCAAGGATAAACAGGAATTTTATTGCTGTCTAATGTTACTTGATATTTGCTTTAAAATCTGCTTTATCTTAAGTTTTTTAAACTATCATTTAGGGGATATCCTTGAAAATAGGGAAGGGACGTGGGAGCAAATGGAAATGTACCAGACAAATGCCATGAGAGGTTACAGCATTCCAGACCAGCTGGATTAAAACTTTATCTCAGAGAGTTAGGCGAGGACAAACATTTTCCTTTGTGAAACCTGTGGGTGTTGTTCTGCTATTAGTCACGGTGAACGCTTCAGTGTGGTGAGCTAGAAGAAGTCAAACTGACATCAAAAGTACTGAGAGTGCTGTGGGAAAGAGTTGATTCAGTCCTTGGCTGACAGAATATACCAGAGACAAATAATGAAGGATTAGGCTTCTCCCGACACTTTGCTAGCAGAGGAGACATATAGTGCAGGATTCATTTTGCACTGACAGTGGTGTGATCTAGGACTAATTCCTTTGAAGGCAGTGGCTTATTCTGGTTTAAAACAAGGATGGGATTAATATCAAACCCTGATATTTACCGTGGGCCAAATTCTCCTTGCCTGACAATACAAGCCATGCCTTTGTTTTCCCTGCTTGTATAAGCACGAGAAAGAGAAACTGGACTGTTCATGGAATATTAAATAAATGACGCAAAGCAAAACAACCGCTGTCTCAGATGTTGAATAATGAATCCTGCTGATGCAAGGAAAGCTGCTGGAGACTGTTAAAGCTTGATGGACATAAACTAACAAGAGAAGCCCCTCAGATGATTTACATTAGGACAGCTGGGTACAAGATTTGACACAATGTGCAGCCATGAATGATGTGGACATTTTTGCAGTTTGGGTTGCATACAGGCACTACTCAGGAGCTAGGGCAGTCTTTACCTGCTCACACAGAAGCTGATTGTCTTCAAAAGGAAATTTTCTTGGGGAAAGTAGTGTTTGGTTTTAGTGAGTATTTAGCTCACAGATTTAAGTCAATATCGCTGCAGTCATGATATGTAATTATTGTGCTCTTAGGAGCACTCAGCAGACCAGTGTTTGAAAAGAAACTGAGTGTGGTTTTGGAAGTGCTGGCGTAAGACTACCAAGGCTGATGATGCTGCGTTTTGTGGCACAAAAACCATCCCAGAATTTCAGCCAAGAATTAGCTGATAAAGTTGATTTCTTACTGGAATTTCAGGCACTGGAGAGAACATTACTTCTGAGCTTTAAAAAAGAAAACCAAAGACAATCAGTTTTATAAACTGATCTTCCAACTGGTTAATGTTTTTTGAAAGCCGGACAGCTCTAGTAATTAAATTATGAAAGAGTTGAAGGAGAAAGGTCACAGGTAATGACAAGGTGAGACACTTCATTGAGTTTAACACTTGATCCAGATCTCCATCTGTTTAATGGAGATATTCATCCTGGCCATGATGGCTTTTTAAGCAGTCTCTTCCAACAATCTTGATTTGTTAGATATCAGAACATGAGTGAAACAAAGCATTTCAGATATCCTAGGGAATTGCTCATGGCTCTTTCCTGATAACAATTAGAATATTTTGGTTTCCCTGCAAGGATGAAATCAGTTTTACTGCACAAGTTCTGCCACTCAGCCAGTTAGAGTACTGATCAGATTGGTTCAAACTGAAAAAAAAAAAAGAGATTTTCTGTTCTCAAAGTAAAATAAGGCCCCAGCCAAGCTCCTTTGTTATTTTCTTCTTGTTTAGATAGTGTGGTGCTGAATGCAATTAAAGCTATGTCTGTAGACAGCATTATGAACTCACTAGTTGTTGATTTATAGCTGATATCTCATGGCTGACACTGTACAGTAACTATGTGTGTAACCTATATTAAATTCTAGCTAAAAACAAGAACAAGTTCAAATGACTTCTCCACGTTGTCATCCTCATGCATATTCACATCCATTTGTTAAAGTCAGCATGATTAATCATTATATGAGTACAAGTCTAACATATTTTTAAAAAAAATACACTGTGTAGCAGTATCATAAATGACTTTTCCCAGGCATTCTGGTCTTCTTTCTTACCTTCTGACATGTTCCTATCTAGTATTTTATGCAAAGACTTTATAAAAAAAGACAAAGACTCTAAATCGTGCCAGTTATTACTTTTAAGGAGAATGATATTAATTATAAAAGTAGAACTCTGTGGCTAAATACCTCACAAGCAACACAAAATTGGAGAACCAGAACAGTTTTACGAAGTACTAATTTTAAAAAAAAGTGTGTGTGTTTCTATGTTAAAATTTTCAGTTCTTGGCAGAATTTAAAAAAAAATCAAACACCACCGTCACATTTCTTATATTTCCCTAGTAAGTAGTAAAGCAGTGCAACACCTGCATTTTTGAAAAACTCAGACTTTTAGGTGTGCAAATGCCTTTCTTAGGCTGATGTCTGGTGGAATCCAGAAGGGAAAATGTGGCTACACTGAGATATTTAAGATTCAGAACATACCTGCAGCATGTGGGGAGCACGTGGCAGCCCTCAGCTTCCAATTCTACTGGAAAACTGAAATGGAAGGGTCATTGCCAGTCAAAGCTGCAAAATCCCTCCTCTGGGAGATGTCAGCTCCTGCTGACCTCAGTATACAATAAAAACTCTTTGCTGGATAACAAGACATCACTGATCTGCAGGACTTGCAATTGTGAGGTGGTAGCTCAGGAGCCACTCCAGCCAGGGCTCTCAGGAACACAGCAATACCACTGCATTTGGATGGGATGATCCAGATGTTGCTGGAAAAATGCATCCCAATCCATACATTGTCAGTGTGCACATCTTCAAAATTATTATAATGATAAAAAACCCAGAATGTCCTACCTTTACCTACTGCTTGACTTCTACTAAGAAGAACAAGAATAACTCTATTTTGCCTGTGTGTTTAATACCATCCTCTCCCGTGAAAGAAAAATCCAGTGTAATTTGCAAAGTACTCATCTTTCAAAGAGATTCCTGTGTCTGGCAGGAGTAGAAATGGTTGTCTGAAAATATTTCATTAAAGTTGTCTGCATAATTACCCTGAACGGCTGCTACTGATTTTGTAGTCTGTAAATGAAAGCATTTTGCTGAAAGACTGGATTGCCCTCCACAATGTGAAAAACTTGATTGAAATATCCTGCCAAGGTCAGAGTTTATTGCCCTTGAAGAGAACATTAGCCAGCAGGTTCCCTGAGTTTAAACTGGGTTCTACTAAGGCCCGTCTTGTTATTGGAGGAAGAAGGAAATATTTCGTGTCAGTTCCAAAGTAAAAGTCCAACTCCCTGTTTCAGAGTGGGATGCTCAGCCCTAGGGAAGGTGCTCTGTTGCTCCAGTGACAGAAAGCATCCTCAGGTCTAATGAACCCGTTGTGGGTGTCACACATGGAGAAACTTGGCAAGAGACAAGCCGTTCCATGAGTCTTCCTGGAGTTTAGGATGGATTTAGATGCAAAGACAGAGCCAGGACTCTTCCACCTCTTAATGATGCTCCAGCTACCCAGCAAGCGTGAATTAATCTCTGTATTTACTTACGTATTCCCATATTGTTTCCATTATTTTCATGTGCACCACATCTCTAAGAATAGTCGTAAAGTCAGCTGTAGTCCCAAAGATTTCTGAGACATATATTTTAATGTACACAATTACTGAAATATTTGCTTAGAGCAGAAACAACCAGGAAAATTCTTATTCTTTGTAATTAAGTGGTAGATGCACATTTATACAATAGACAATCTAAAATAACACTGCCCCTCTGAATATATTTATGCATATATATACATGAAAATAAATAAATCAGACCAGGTTAATGACTAAGATGAGGAAGATTAAAGCTGAAGTGAAATGAGCTGATGATGACTTAGAAAGTACTTTTTACTGGGCAAAAATAGCCGCTATTCAATCAACAGATTCACTCTTCTCTGTTTCTTTGTCTTCAACATGACTTTATTGGTGACACAGTCTCTTCACCAGTTGTTACTCTCTTGGAAGAGGCAATCGGATTCTGTCATTTTCTTGCACCATCAACAATATTATTGGCTAATATTTGATCCAACATGTCTGTAGCAAACCACAAATATAAGTACCTAAAGCTGCGGCATTTCAGGCTACATAAATGACAATAATTCGGACTAATTCATCGGCCTTAGGGCAGCAATCATTATTTTTATGAAATGGTTTACTTCTTTTGAAACTGGGGGTGAAAACACTTTGAATCACAGTAAAAATTAGGAGCAAGTATCATTTAATTATAGAAAGTAGGGCAAGAGAAGACCTTGATAAGTCACTTAACACATGCTCCGAGGTCCTGGATATTACCTTAATCAATCCTAAAAATTGCCTCTCTAAACTTTTTAATTATATGTCAGGGTAAAGCCTTCCAAGCAAAATGAAGTCATTTAAGATATTGTTATTAAGTTGTTTTTTCAAGGTTTCTCCTACTATCTAATGTAAATGTTCTTTAAAATAACTAAACCCATCATCTCACAATTGCTACAGACAAAAAAAAGAACAATTGATTTCTTCCTGTCCATAGCAACCCCTTCCATATTTGAAGGCTGTCACAGCTGTCTCTTCATTTTCCTTTACTCTAGAGCGATCCTTTATCCTACAGAAGTAGTGAAAATAAGCAGGATCCACTGTGATGGAAAACAGCAAATTTAAAGATCATCAATGCTTTCTTGGAAGAAGGTTAGTTTCTATTTTTATTTTTTTTTTTTTAAGGATAGTATCTGTTGTTCAAAACATTGTTCTAACATTGGTAGACCAACTGCCTGAGGGTAAACCTGCCTCCAGCTTTCTTTGCCACTTAAGACTGCTATGAAAGCCCCAGGGAGACCACAGTACACAAACACACACTTATATCACATATCTGAACATTTATGTAGCAATCTGACCACGTGAAACTGAATGGCTGGTATTGGCAGAGGAACTTATTTTCCTGGTGAAAAGAAAGGACATGTATTACTGATGTTCTTCAAACTCTCCCACCTGTAAAACTGCACAGACTACAGAGATCTAGGAGGTGGAGACAGAATTGTTCCCCAAAAGAAGCATGGAGTGAGCATGTGCCTGATGTTTGCTATAAGCTTGTGCTCTGGCAGTGCTCGATGTCATCAGATGGGGATGGGGAAGGCAAGGTTGCTGCTTTGATCTTTGAACCACATGGTGGTGATAAGCCCGTAGAACAACTCTCATGAAGAAATGAGCTGATGACATGTGGTGGACTCTGTAGTTTCAGGTTCATGGTTGAACTTAATCATCCAAAGTGCCTTTGTCAGCCAAAATGATTGCATGATTCTATGATACATGTTATGTGTGTTGTCTGCACATAAGGCCTGCAGGCAAGTTCCTGCCATGACTTGAGGCTAGAATGGACTGAAGTGTGTGCAGAAGGCACGGCACATAAACCAGGTCTCACCCTGTGATCACAGGAGACGTGCCTTACACACGGCCATGTAACCATGTCCAGTCTGGATTCGCAGACATTAGTTCTGCTCTCCAAATCCTCAGTAGGTCTTCGTATCTGTATTCTTGAAACAATATCTGTACTGCTACCACAGAATCAATGAGTTTGGAAAGGACTTCTGGAGATCATATTGTCAGATCTTCCTCAAAGCAGGATCACCTGCAAGTTGCTTAGGGTCTCGTTCAGTCAGATTTTGAATATTCCCAAGAATGAAGACTTCACAAAATCTCTAGGCAACCTTGTCATAGTGCTCATTTACATTTAGAGTAAAAAAAGATATTTTTTTATGTTTAAGTGGAATTTACTGCATTTCAGTTCATGCGCATTGACTGTCATCCTGTCTCTGGGCGCTGCTAAGAGAAGTTTGTCTCTGTCTCCTTACTTTAGAGTAATCTATTTATCCATAATTATCAGATTACCACCCCACACACCGCCCTGTTCCTTCTCATCTCCAGCCTGAACAGTCCCAGCTCTCTCAGCCTTTTCTCATTTGGCAGCTCTTCATAGGCCTTCTCTGGACTTACTCCAGTATGTCCACGTGTCTCCTGTACTGGAGAGTCCCGCACTGGGCCTGCCAGTCCAAATGTGTTTCAGTAGGGCTGAACAGAGGTGAAAGATTGCCTTCCTCAACCCAATGAGGATGTTCTGCCTAAGGCAGCACAGGAGGCTATTGGCCTTCAGCCTTTTGGTTCATGGTCAGTTTGGTGTCCACCAGGTTCCCCAGGGCCTTCTCTGCAGAGCTGCTTTCTAGCTGGTCAGCTGCCAGATGTGGTGCATGGGGTTATTCCTTTCTAGGCTCAGAACATTACATTTCCCTTCTGCTGAATGGGCCTAGGGAAGGGTCTGGAGCACAAGTCTGATGAGGAGCAGCCGAGGGATTTGGGGGAGCTCAGCCTGGAGAAAAAGATGCTCCGGGGGGACCTTATCACTCTCTATAACTCCCTGACAGGAGGATGTAGACAGGTGGGAGTCAGTCTCTTCTCTAGGTAGTAAGTGGCAGGACAACAGGAAATGGCTTGAAGTTCTTCCAGGGGAGGTTTAGATTGAGTATTAGTAAAAAATTTCTTTACTGAAAGGGTGATCAGGCATTGGAACAGGCTGCACAGGGAAGTGGTGCAGTCACTATCACTGGAACTGTCAAAAAGGCAAGTGGATGTGGCACTTGGGGTCATGTTTTAGTGCTGAAAACAGTGGCATTGGGTTAAGAGCTGGACTCGACGATCTTAGAGGTCTTTTCCTGCCTAAAGGGTACTGTGATTCTGTGACTCCATGATGGTCCTGTCAGTCCATTTCTCCAGCCATCCAGGTCCCTCTGAGTGGCAGCACAGTCATTCGGTGTATCAGTCACTCCTCCTGCTTTAGTGTTGTCTGCACATAAGACTATTAAAGTCTACCGAGTTTCGTGGGAGTTAGTGAGCCCCACAAGACACTCTTAAAACTACTTAAGTGATTTAGGGAGTCCATTAGCTTGTGGAGTGTTGAAATTCTCCCTCAATACCTCACTATATATTTAAGTTGCTAGATCACTTTGAAAAATGTACTTTAGGCCAGATAACTATACTGGGAATAATTTCTGTGACCACCTATCCTTCCATGTTTTGGAGACCACAGGTTTCATACAAAGTCTGTAAGAAAATCTCGTTTTTTTCTGTGTATGTATGCATTTATGATTTGGATTTTTAATTATTTCCTTATCTGTAGGATGCTCTAGCATTTTCTTTTTTCCTTGTCTATGATTCCTTGAATTGTCATTCTGTAGTAAAGGGCACTAAGCTTTGACTAAACACCTCTCAAGTTCTCTTAAAATATGCAGCTGCTAAATCCATATTCCTATGGATTGTAGTCTGTTAGCCGGAATGTGACAGTTTGATTTCCAGATTATAGTTTAATGATAGTAATTAGGAAAAAAATCTCTTAATTAACGGTGTGCATATTTTCCACTTTTAAATTGCACCTATAAACCATCTTCAGATATACACAAACTTTAGGGACATCATAGTAAATATTATTTTGACTTGCAAATGTAATTACTGAGCCTGAAAGCAAGTTACGAAAAAAAGAATAAAGCATGAAATTTTACAGCATTGCTTTTGCTGAGTATTTACATCATATAATAAAAATATATGCAAATCTATGAAGTGGTCTGAACCTTTAGAAATTTAAATATGAAATCTTACTAGATATAAACATTGCTTTTAGATTTAAAAAAAAATCAACTCTGTCAAGTCAAATTACAGAAGCTTTGCATTGCAGAAGAAAACCAGAAGTGACCTCAAATCCTCGTCCTTCCTGTACACCATCAGAAGTGTCCTTTAATTAAATTCCCTTGGACAAACCTCTTGTAAACTCAGTGTGCAAGTTAGCATGTTCTGGTGTCATGGAAAGCAATCTGGCCAGCAAAGTTCTGTTAACTGCTTGAAGAGGAAAGGAGCAACTACCTTAACAATCTTTGTACAAAGTCTAAGGCACATTGAACAACTTAAACTTATACCAATCTTTATGCATATGAGAGTTTTTCTTGAGTTTAAAATAATAGACAAGTTAAGGTACATTCTTTCACACTCCTCCTCCGAGGTCACATTACCTAGGAGAATTCTGTACTTAAAGATTTTGGATTTTATTGTTTTGATTGTTGATGAGATTTGAAGTAACTGAATGCTTGTGTTAGATAATCCACTGTTCAGTGTTAGCAAAGAAAAGTGGCTGTCATCAGAAAATGTACCTTAAGAATAACCAGACACAAATACATTTTACAGGGAAGAAAGTAATAAGTCATTGAAAAAACAATTTCTAAGCATGAAGAGCTATTGAGATTATAAGATTAATGGGGGCTCTACCATCCTGTACCATCACATAGAAAATGAGAACACCTCGTTTACTTCTGGCGTTTCTGACAGCCTCTCAGGTGACTAATGGAACACAGCAGACAAAAGCAATTACATTAGCACAAATTAAATACACATAATAAATTCTTCTCTTGTTATTGTTGTCAACAAACTGCTATTAGGATTGCAGAGAACATGTAAATTGTCACAGCATCAGTCAGAGTGGCATTTGTCTACATTTTGGAATGTCAAAAACGTTTTATAGCAACTTGTAAAATTCGTACAGCCCTTGGGCAGGTTTCATGTGACTTAAGTTCTGTATAAGTCTCAAAAAAGAATTTTCACTGGCTTCTCTCAAGGACCTTCAGATCCTGGAGGAATCTACTGTAAATCTCTCTGACCATTTTGAGGTATACTACACCCTTAATATTTCAAGAATAAATTACTATAAAGAATCATAGAATCATTTAGGTTGGAAAAGACCCCTAAGACCATCAAGTCCAACTGTTAATCCAGCACGGCTAAGTCCATCACTAAACCATGTCCCTAAGTGTCACACTTACATGACTTTTAAATCCCTCTAGGGATGGTGACACCACTGTGCACAGCCTGTTCCGGTGCTTGACAATCCTTCCATAGAAGAAATTTTTCCCATATTTAATCTAAACCTCTCCTGGGGAAGCTTGAGGCCACATTCTCTCATCCTGTCTCTTGTTACTTGGGGAAAAAGATCAACCCCCACCTGGCTGCAGCCTCCTTTCAGGCAGTTGTAGAGAGTGATAAAGTTCCCCCTGAGCCTCCTTTGCTAAAGGCTGAACACCCCCAGCTCCCTCAGCTGCTCCTCATCAGACTTGTGCTCCAGACCCTTCCCCAGCTCCGTTGACCTTCTCTGGACACTCTCCATTCTCTCAATGTCTTTCTTGCAGTGAGGGGCCTAAAACTGGACATGGGATTTGAGATGTGGCCTCACCAGTGCCCAGCACAAGGGGAACAATCCGTGCCCTGGTCCTGCTGGCCACACTATTGCTGATACAGACCGGGTGGCATTGGCCTCCTTGACCACCCGGGCACACACTGGCTCCTATTCAGGCAGCTGTTGATCAGCATCCCCAGGGCCTTTTCCACTTATATGGCGCCTACTTTTACATTTTCTCAGTACAGGTGGATGTTAGAGTCACTTTTGATCAGGCTGAAGCAGAAGAGAAGAGAAGAGAAGAGAAGAGAAGAGAAGAGAAGAGAAGAGAAGAGAAGAGAAGAGAAGAGAAGAGAAGAGAAGAGAAGAGAAGAGAAGAGTATATTTAGGTCTCATGGGACCTACAAAAGCCTTCTAGTGCAACTGTCCAACCAAGTCAGGGGCCATCAAAAGTTGAAGCACATTATGAAGGACATTGTCCAAATGCCCCTTAGATACTGACAAACTTGGGGCACTGATCACTTCTCTAGGAAGCCCCTTCCAGTGTTTGGACACCCTCTGGGTAGAGAAATACATCCTAATGTCTGTTCTCTGACTTCTCTGGTCCAGCTTTGAACCATTCTCACATGTCCTGTCAATGGATCCCAGGGAGAAGAGCTCAGCACCTCTCTCTCCCCTTCCCCTTCTCAGGAAGCTGTTAGAGAGCAATGAGGTCATGCCTCAGCCTCCTCTTCTCCAAACTAGACAAAACCAGAGTTCTTAACTTCTCCTTATAGGACATACCTTCCAGCTCTAAAGAGAATGATGTGGAACCAGGTCTTTAAAGAAAGAATGAAGTTAAATGCATGCATTCCCAGTATATTCAATGTATTAATATTTAAAAAAAGGTGTGCATGGCTGAAAGAAGCCAATGCAGTATTCCTCTTTTGATGCATCGTGGAAGATGTTGGGATGTTTTACACAAAAATCTCAAAGCAATTGAACATATTAGTCACTTATTACAGCAGCTGAGAAAGGCAAACTTTCAAATCAAATGAAGCTCTGAAATGTATAATGATATGTGTGGGTCACCACAGACCAATGATAAATTTAGTGATGGAATGGGCATGATCCTCATTCCCAATCCCTAGCTGGAATCGGTGGTGAATATAACTCCTTCCTATAAAAGAACATGCATATCTGCACATTAAATCATACTCAGACCGAGCACATGTGGGATGATTTCTGTGTCAATTATAACCTCATCTAGTATGCTCATGAAGCTTATTAATATTAATAAGCATTGGAGGTACTTTCCCATATGACGAGAGAATCATAGGATAAAAGAATGTGCATATCTAGATCTTATGCAGTTATTTGAATAAATTCCTTGAGATCTAAGTAATTTCTTTACCTAAAATCCTAGCTCCAGAATTATGTAACCTCTACTACACAGTGTAATATCATTTAGTTCTTCTATGCTGATTCATTTTCCTGGTTTTCATTATTTCTTCTTAGCATTGTGATGATAGTTACGGATTTCTGAATGAGCATTCTACTGCGGCAGACCTAACTCAAGGAGCATAGACTAGGTAGCTACATCCCTGAGTAGTTTTAAGGTAAATGAAGCAAGAGAGTTTGAACAAAGGAGAAATAGTGAAGTGCCTGAAGATTGGATCCACCCAAAGAAACAAACTGATTTTAGAAATTTCTGACACTGCTGAATGCTTCCATGAATTTCATTAAAGAAGGATTTCTGGATTTTATTTTTAAGGGAAAGGAAAATAAGGATACAGGAGAATACAGAACTACAAAGTGATGATTAAATCAAAATTGAAAAATAAAATTGAGGTAAAAAATTATATTATTGAACTCAGATATTATTTCATTTATACTGAGGGCTACTCTCATCTAGATTAAAACTAATGCATCATATAAAATTATAACAGCGACATCAGACTATTTGGAAGAAGTACAATTATTTGTTGTGATCGTGATCGTGGGAAAAAAATTGGCTTGTGTTAGTTTTGATTTTTTTTTTTAACACTGATATGATTCAGCTGCTTCTCAGACTGCAGCAATAGTTAATTAATTAACTCCACAGCCTTCCTCTCTCCTCTAGGGCTAACTGCATGAAACCTTGCAGCAGAAGAAGCTGGCAAATGAAATAGCAGCACTTCTTAAAATAGTTGCTAATAAATACAACTCGTATGATGAGATATTCCTGTCAGCCAATGTCTGCCTGGGTTTGCATTTCGTCCTGTGTACAGTTCCTGATGTTTTTTGTTCTAGATTAAGCAGCACCACACTGGTATCTCTGTCAGCAGACCTGGCTGTTTGAAGTGATAAGCACGACAGAGCTCATTCAGAGAGATTCCTGGAGGAGCTGGATGTCCACATTTGTGTTCTCTTTCAGAAGAAATGTGAATTCAGAGCAAAACTTTCCCTAAAGAAAGTCCTGAGAAGTCATCTTCATGGTTCACCTAAAAATCCTAATATCTATGGGATTCTTTATATTACATTTTGTGGGCTTAAAATTTAGGATCTAAATGAAGCTGTTGGACACCTGTGACTAAGCCAGGCCTTAATAATATCCCTTACAAAAGTCTTTAGTTTCAAGAAATGCCAAGTACTCAGGATTTTTGTGCTTGATCACTTTTGACTAGCCAGGTCTCTTCCATCCCTGGTTTGAATGTGTGAGACTGCTAACAAAACACTCAAGATTCACTGCAGCACTAACCCAGTAATTTGCATTCATCTCCCTCCTTGGGCCAGACTGAAACTCCACAGTCCTTTCTGCACTGAAGATAGGTACAAGCTGCACTGCACCAAGAACAGAGCAAGTGACAGAACTTGTCTTTGTACAAAATGCAAGATGAAGAAAAAATGGCTCATAAGCCACAAAGAAAGGTCCTTGAGCATCTCATTTGCAGACACACAACTACTAAAGTTTAATTCAGAAGCCTAAGTTGAATGCCACCACGCTCTTCCAGATCCTTACACAATATGCAAAAAGACTCTGGAACTATGAAAGGCAGGGAATATGTCTAAAACCTTGGTTTTCCCTAGGATTTAGAGAATCACTGTGATGTTTTTCCCTACATACTTGGGCTTTTCAGCACTCTGAAAAAGAGTTTCAAGATTCATCACGTCAGAGTGCAGATCAGACTGTACAGTCTGCTGGTTGGGACCTGTGCTCGAAGGAATGATTTAACAACACTATATAAAACATAAAAATGTTGAGCAAGGACACCTCCAGTGATGAATTCCATAATTAGTTGGTTATAGAGTCAGGATTATAATTTTTTGTATTTTTTCCTTTTTCACATTGAATCTTAAACATTTATCTTCACAAAAGAACAGTTGTGCTAGGAATGGGGGAAGGTTTTCTTTGGAAACTCTCTGGTGAGGTAAGAGAGACAGATTTCAACCCCCTCTGGGGAAAAAGGGATTCAAACCTTGGTCTACCACATCCCGGGGACATTTTAATTACCATGTGTGTTACACAGAGGAAGAGCACAATAACCTTCTCTATTGACTTTGACATCAGATAGGTGCTGTGTGTGTAGTACAATCGCAAAGTGTGTTCCAAGTCTATCAGTGTTTAGATGCTGGGTAGAGTAGGCTGCTGGGTAACTTTAACATAGAATTATTAAGGCACTTTATGGTATGCATGGAAACAGAAGCACAGTTAAGGGCAAGAAGGCTACACTTAGGGAAATGTGATCATTTAATCACAGAGTCATTGAATGCAAGGTTGGAAGAGACCTCCAGGATCATCTGGTCCAGCCTTTCTTGGAAAAAGCACAGTCTAGACAAGATGGCCCAGCACTCTGTCCAGATGAATCCTGAAAGTGTCCAGCATCAGGGAATCCACAACTTCCCTGGAGAGATTATTCTCATTGCAAAAATGTTCCATCTTGCAGCCAATCATAATCTCCCCAACAGTTACTTGTATACATTACCCCCCACCTTTTCCATACGACTCCTTGTAAAAAAAAAGGAGTCTGGTCTTTGTTGTCAGCCTTTAAACACTAGGGGGTGAAAATGTCTCCCCTAAGCACTCTTTTTTCAAGGCTGAACAAGCCCAGTTCTCTCAGCCTTTTCCCATATGTCAGGCTTCACCCTTCTTTGCTCATCTTTGTGGCCCCTCTTTGGGCTCTGTCCAGCCAGTCCACATCTTTTTTGTATAGCAGGGACCAAACCTGAACACAGTATTCCAGGCCAAGCAAGTGCTGAGTAAAGTGAGATAATGACTTCTTGATCTCTGCTGGAGACACCCTGGTTGAGGCAGCCCACCCTCCTGCCAGCTTTCTCCGCCCCAGCTGCGCACTGGTCCCTCATTCTGAACTTGTCTGCCAGGACCCCAAGATCCCTTTCCATAAAGCTGCTTCCCACCCAGGCAGATTCCAGCCTGTGCCGCAATCCTTAATTATGTTTTTTCAGATGCAACACCTTACACTTGTCCTTGTTGAACTTCATAGGGTTCTTGCTAGCTCACTCTTCCAAACAATCCTGATCATCCTGCAGGGTAGCTTCTCCTTTCCATACTCAGCTTGGGACCATGGGCAAACTTTGTAAGGGTATGCTTGATCCCATCTTTCAGATCACTTATAAAGATATTAAGCAGCGTTGAGCCCAATATGAATCCCTTGGGGACCCCCCTTGTGACAGGCTGCCACTTTGAAAAGGAGCCATTTGCCACCACCCAGTAGGTGCTGCCTTTCAGCCTATTCCCCACCCACTGCACTGACCACTTTCCTGGACCATTATATATCTTGTTAACACGATGCCCACAGGAATGGAGTGCCAGGCAGGAGCTGAGTAAGGATTTTCAGGTTTGGAGTTTCGATCAACCCAAGCATTAATTTAAAAGCATAATTTCTTTTCTGTTTACTGAATTTCATCTTTTATGTGAAACACTCTAGTTTATCTCATGCATAGCCAGATATTCTGGAAATAAGAAAAACGTAAGGAGAAGTTGTTCTACCCTCCACCTTCTCTGCCTTCTGGAAAAAGAAGAACCCCTTGAGCAGTTCTAGTTTTGCATCTTTCTCTTTCCTGTTCCCATGATGTCGTTGAAGTATTGAGAAGTGCAGTAAGAAGCTGAACTGGAGATGTTTATCCCCTTCAGTCTTCTGTACAGGCTAATAAGGATCATTCAAACATGATCTGCTGTTAACTGTGAGCTGTAAGTGCAGTGCACTGGTATGTGATTATTTTGCATTAGATGTTGCTGTTTTGGAGCATATGCCTCTTTCAGGACATGAAAAACAACAAACAAACAATAAATAAACCTTTGAAAGCAACCCAGAAGTGTTCTGACAGCAGAAAAAATGTCACATCAAATCTAGCAAAGTTTTACTGAGAACAAGCACACTGACTGTTGTAAGCTGAAACTCACTGATGAAAGCAGGTGTCATTCATTAAATTGCCCGAGTTCCTACATATTGGAGGCAATAAATCATCAAATTGTAAATATACTTAGTGCACTTGCCCTACTTAACACAACAATGATGCAGCTGCTTCAGAGAAAAGTGTATCCAATGCTAATCTAATTAAGCTGTGACCCACTGATACTGGTCAGGTGATATTACAGGATATAAAAGGAAAGCAGTTCGTAATCCAGTCTAAAATCACACACTCAGGTTATAAATTGCCCACAAAAGACTATGGCAGAAAAACGCATAGCAAATAATGCTACAAAAGCAAACATGAGGAGAAAGGTTGAAAGCTTTGATTCTGCTTCTCAAATGGTAGCTAACTTTGAAACGTCCTTATATTTTACAGATTGAATAGATTTTCCACAAGTATTTAGCAGAAATTTTGAAGAGATGAGTGCGCTTTGCATATACTCATATACTGATATCTGTGATCAGACTTTGGAAAACATAGCTGAAATACGCACGCAAAAGCTGTCAGTTTCCATCGTACAACTACACAGATTTATCTCTGTAGGGCTCCTTGTGACTTCATGAATTCTGCCTTTCCCTCTATTAATAACCCTGAGAGAGGATCTGGGGAAAAAATAAGCAGGCAAAAAATTAATTCACAGAACTGCCTAGGCTTGGAAAGACAGAGGGAAAAGAATGAGCTTACCCAGTCTTAGTATTACCAACTTTGGGGTTATTTCTAAATGCATTTTTTTAAAGTTCTATTTAATATGCATATTTTAAGACTTGGTTCTTCAAGGTATCCCTTATATAGGTGATTTAGTACTGAGAGTAGTCTTACTGACTGGTGGAATTTGCTCATGTGAATGAAGAGTGCAAAGGCAGAGGATTAAAATCCAGAGTATGTGTGTAACTTACATAATTTCAAGCCTGTCAAAATTCATGTCTATATTATCATCTGCCTATGTTACATAACACGAAGAAGCTCTGAGTTGTTTGTTCTTCCCCATATGCCTGAAACGCATATGTGGTCTTGGAAATTTTGGATTGCATACATTATTACCCAGGGAAAAGTGAGAATGAATGCAATACAGATAAAACTTTCATTCTGGGGATTGTCAGAGACAAACACTACTCCCATCAAGGTATCTGGCCAGGCACACGAATCCATGCACTGCACTTGTTTACCAGTAAGATCTTTCATTTCTCATTTGCTTCCTGACCTAGTCTTAAGTCAGTACCACTGCAGCCTTTACCTAAGTCATGGTATCAGTCCCTTTTTCATGGTTCCTCTCAAGCTGAGCAGCAGCGCATTCCTCAGCATTTCAGGCTGGGGCCAGTTGGGTGTAAGAGTTATATCCCCCCAGAAACATTCAGCCCTTGGCAGATTGAAATTAGTGAGTCTACGTTTGTTTTTGTCGTTCTTGTTACTTTAAGAAAATCTAATTTCAAGCCTTTCTCCTTCACCTTTTTCTAGGATGCTTGTCCAAATTAAATTTGAGATGCAAGGGAAGAAAAATCAGGTGACATCTTAAGTGTTACTGCAAGAAAAAAAGGTGAACAGAGAGCATTGTTTGTATTAATGATAAGGCATGAAAACTACAACAAATAGTGAACCAGGCAGTAGTACTGCATGTCCGTGTGCAGCATTACTAATGGTTTGAACTGCTTGTGAACAAACTTATCAGTGAAAACTAAGCTTAATTAAGAGGTTAGAGGAAAACACATCGAAGCACTTGATTTTCCTCTTGTGTAAACTGTTGAAACTTTGTGACTTTAGACAGATATATGGGTGACTTATACCTGTGTGACTAAGAAGAGGACCACAACCATTTTGCCTGTAGATGCTACTGAGGACAGTACTAAATTGACTCCAGGGTAGATATCATTTTCTGTTCAGAACTGAATTCAGTGTTTTCCCTGTATGAAATCCTGATTTTAAAAATATCAGTAGAAAACGCATTATTTGTACCATGACCAGAGTTTTACCATCTGCTTTTTCTTTCATTGCACAGTTTAATTCTTGGTTTTCGTCTGGTATAAGCATCTGTCTGCATCCTGAGGCAGAGCACGATGCTCACAGATATTGCTACATAGTCAAATAGCTCGTTTAGCTTTGTAAGGCTTCTTTGAAGGGAAGATGCTGTATTTTACCTGAGAAAATAAGCCTGGTGATAAAAGAGAATGTTTTGCCCACAGAAGGACGAAATCTTGGTTGGCCCAAAGATTTCCTGCACAGTCTTGATGACACAGTCATTTAAATTCTCTGTGTTCACCTGTGAAGCAATAGTTATATATCCTTCATCAGCTGCAAAAGCCCTCATTCGCTAACGCTCAAGAGGGCTCAGCAAGCCTCTGCAAAAAGTACGAAAATGGTGCAACACTAGAAAGTGCCAGAGTAGGACTGTGCCTCACCGGGGCACCAAGTCCGGCTCCCCGGGGCCGAGCCCTAGCTCTCTCTGCGAGGGCTGGCGCGGGAGCTGAGGGGCCGTGGGGTCGGGGCGGCGGCGGGGCGCGGGGTCGCGGGCGGGCTCGGTCCCTGCGGGGCCGCTGGAGGGAGCCCCCGGGCCGCGCCTCGCCGCCTTCAGCACCGCGCGGGCGGACAGCGCTCCCCCCGCGCTGCCCTCCGCGCCCGAGCCAGCGGCTCTCCCACCTCTCCGAGCTCCCCTGGCATTGGAATGGGAGCCAGCCCGGGGCGGGGAAGGGTCCGGCCTCTCCCGCAGGGGCTGGAGGCAAAGGGCCGAAGCGGCGAGCGATGTTAAAGAGGTCTCTGGGCAGGCGGGAGCAGATGTAAACCAGCACCGATGTGTGACAAGCTGTGGGGATCCTGTTAAGGAGATTTATATGTGTAGTTCATAAAGGCAATCTTCTGGCTGGTAATCTCTCATTGTGCACAGCTCCAAGGCAGTTCGTTCACACAACTGGCTGCAAAACGAAGATATTAGTATCTCTCCTGGGAAATGTCTGTGGGAAATGTATGTGTGTGTGTGTTTGTATGTGTGTGTGTGTGTTTGTGTGTGTATGTGTGCGTGTAGCAGCTAAACAGCTGTGATACTGGTGCGTAATGAGATAGCAGCGCATTACTCAGAGCTCCGGGAGAGGACATGGAAATAAATTAAGAAATCAGCATAACTCACACAGCTTTTGACCCATCACTAACAGCACCAGCAGTGCATGGGAGTAGGACATGGCGCGCGGCTGCAGTTCATTCATCGGCACATCACCAAGGGCTGGGCAACAACTCTGCCACAGCCTTATTGTCTCATGTCTACAGGGCTCAGCCAGGCACAACCCACTGGGGCAGCTTTTCCCAAAACAGGGTGAGCCCAATCACTGGGACATGAGGTCAGGCAGCCCACAGCTAACAAGTGCATGTAGTAAGGGGATGGGCAGGGGTGGCCAGGGGTTTCAAGAGGACCAGGGTCTAAGGAAGGTAGACATGTCCCAAGAATCACGGACATCAAACTTCCAGGTTCAAGATCAGTCACTTCCCAGCTGCGTATCTCAGCACTAATGTAAAAAACATGCCACTGGCAACAAATTCCTCTGTACCCTCCCTCCTTTTGGGATGGTCTGACAGTATCTCCACCCTTTTCTCCCTGAGTTCGTGGGGCAACCAAATGGAGATGATAATCTGCCATGAAATATTGGTAGCACTGAGCTATGACAGTCTGGGAAGGGAGGGGAAAAGGGAGCAGCAAGAATCTCCGGGACTAAATAGTCCTAGGTACCCACTGTTTTCTTGCTTTGCAGGGATATAGGGAGTTTGGTGCATTCTCACTTTTCTGCGGAAGAAGTCACCTGAGTGTGAAGTCAGGTGAGACCTGGTTTTAACTCCTCAGACCCATCCTGACCAGTGCCTCTCAGCAGTCTGCACCACACAACATTCTACCACGAAAACAGCACTGTGTCCTAGACATTGCTTTTAAGGATTCAGCACAACGTTTGCCCTTCGACCACCAGCAGAAAAGGCTTCTTAGTGTCCTCTAAGACAGCCTAGGATCTGACACCAAATATCCCAGAGCAGCTTCGCTCTGGTTTCACTGAGGTGTCAGTGGTTTCTCCCGGCAAAAGAGAGCATGCTTGGCTACTGTTTTCCCATAGCTCCAGGCAAGCTGCCCTTCACATGTAAAAGTACCAGTTCCCCCAGCAGATTCAGAGTTAAAAAGCATGAGCAAGTAAAATGGGAGCACTGGGAGAGTTTGGCCAAGACAGAGTCATCTGAAACCCCAAACCACTGCTGGAAGTCAGGGAGCTGAATAATAAATGACCCATTCTCCCCACTTGCCCCAGGAGCTTCTCTCCCCTGTTTCAAGGGACAGCAATGTAGTGAATACAAAAGCAGAGAGGACAGAGTGGTTAGAAACTGTCCCAACTCCCAGCTTGAGCTTAAACAGTGGGATGGGCATTGGGAGACTGAAGAGGAGACAAGAAGGTTGATTTTTGCCTATGATCTCCCCTCCAGGTAACGAACTTCTGAGCAGCTGATTAAAAGGGAAGGGATCTTTTGGGACATCTCACACCTCCTCTCACTCAGGGTCATGCAGAAAGAGGACTGTTCCCACCCTCTCCTCGCCATGGTACCTGGTTAAGGGAAGTCACGGCGAACCTGGGGATAACCAGCTGCATGACGAGCTGCAGGACAGAGGTGACCAGTCCAGCCAGGATGGCCCAGGTGAGTGGCAGTGGGAGCATGCTGTAGGTCGCAAAAAGCGTGAAAAGCACATAGCCAATGCCATCCCCAAGGAGGCCACAGCCCAGTCCTGCTGCCAGAATCTGCGTGGCCATGGCCACCCAAGTGACAACACCGCTGTACTGCAGGTAGGTATACGAGGTTGTGTCCTTCCTGACCACCACTAAGGCACAGATCACCACCTCAATGCCAGTGAAGAAGCCCAGGAGGATGCCCTTAATGGGGTCCATGGGAGCAGAGGCCAGGGTCAAGTGGAGGAACAGTAGGGTCAGCTTGGTCAGCACGTCCAGGATGTTCATGACCACCTCAGATTTGCGCCGTTGACCCAAGAAGTAGCGCTGGTAAAGGCGCTCCAAGTCCCGAGACTTGAAGGAGTTGCGGAGAGTGGGGAAGATCACACCGCGGTATGTATAGCCCCAGTTGAGGAAGAAGTCGGAGTTGCTGGGGGCGCAGTCCAGGGGCAGAAAGCCCAAGTCTCCGCTGCTGCTTGTGCCCTCCGGGAAGACTTTGGTGCCTCCGTTGTTGTGGCGCTCGCTGCCCAAACTCCGGCCGGCCGACTGCCGCCGGAGGTGGTGGTGGTGGTGCGGCGGGTGCGGATGGTGGTTGGGGCAGCAGGTCTCGTCGGAGCTGAAGCCCTTGCCCCCGCCGCTGCTGCTGCCGCCGCTGCTGCTGCTGTGTTCCTGGATGAAGCGCTGCTCGGTGATGTGGCGCACGGCCGTCTGCCACAGCAGGCGCTGGGGTCTGCCGCTGCCGGGGGGAGTCCTGTTAATGGTGTAAAGTTCATCGCTGTCGCTCAGGCACCGCACCTCCGAGAGCTCCATGGCGGTGACTGGCGGGGGGCAGAGCACCGGCGCGGGGGGGNCGGCGCCCCGCGGAGCCGCATCCCGCGGAGCCCGACTGCGGCGCAGCCCCGGCGCCCCAGTGGGCTCGGTGCGCGCCCTCCTCGGGGCAGTGCGCGGGGGGGAAACCGAGCAGCGGGTCCGGAGAGGAGGTGGAGGAGGGAGGAGCGGAGCATCTATGGGCGCAGCCCCGCTGCCCGGTGCGCGATCCTCGGCCCCATCCGGAGGCCAGAGGCACGGAGAGGTGGGGGCAGCCGCCTTGCAGAGCCAGTTACAGCAGGCAGCTCCTCTCTCCGGGGATCCCGGGGCTCCGCTCCGAGGTCTGGTGCCCGGGAGCTGCTGTAATTCCCGCGGCAGCGGTCAGCGGCAGCGCTGCGAGCTCGGGCAGGAGGGGAGAGGCGGCCAGGTCTCGGGCATCCTCGGTCACGGAGCCAGAGCCGCCGGCCGGGGGCTGCCCGCCCGCTTTCCCCCGGCGGCGGGGCATGCCCCTGGCTCACGGAGCGCCTCTGCCCGGGTGGGACTCGGGGCTCCCATCCATCGCAGACCCTCGGCTCACTTGGCAACGGGAAAAAAATAGGAGGGAAAAAAAGAAAGAAAGGAAGAAAAAAAAAAATCACATCAAAACCCAAATCTAAAAAAATCGAAAGAGCAGGGAATGAAAATCCCGCCCTAAACTCGGAGCTCTGGGAAGCCAGATGGGAGTATCCCAACTTCTCCGCGGGTCGGAGCAGGGAGTGCTCCGGCTCAGGGGCTTCCCCGGCGGCAAAGAGGAGGACGAGGAGCAGGAGGAAGGGGCGAGAGCAAAGCGCAGGGAGCGCGGTGCCTGCGGGGCTGCGGGAAGCTGGCGGCGCGTGCTGCCCCGGGAGCCGCTGGACCAGCACGGCGGAGCCGCCGCCGCCGCCGCCGGAGTGGAGCTGCGGGCGGGCGGCCCGGGAGGAGGCAGAGCCCGGCGCGGTCAGCTGATGCCCGCCACGTCGGCGGGGCTGCCCGCACCCCCCCGGCCCGGTTAAAGCAGCCGCAGCCGCGGCTCTTGGAGGGGGACAGCTGGCAGGAGTTGCCGCATAGCAGGTCTCCTGGTCCCGGGAGACTCCTTCAAGCGTCACTTAGGTTTCTCTGAGCTGCTCTTCTCTAGGTGCCCAGGACTGTCCTGCCTTTCCTGACAGGTGGGATCCATTCACAGCGCTCAGTGAGAGCTGATGCTGCAGCCTGACATCCCTCTGCCCCGCCACGAGGGAGATTCTCAGGCTTGGAGCGGGCATACTTGCCCAGGGTGGGGGAGCCCTACTAATCCCTCCACCTCTGCCTGGGCAAGTTCAGAGCCTCTTAGAAAGGTGCTGTCACTGCCAGGACTATGGCCGTGACCACCCTGTGCTAAGTGAGTGTGTGTTTGATGATGCTATCCTGACAGCATTTACATTAAAGACACTGGAGAAATAACAGAAACTGTCCCATGCACAGAGCCTGGATATAAAGCCACTCCTCACTCCCCATGCTGGCAGATGAAATTGTTCCTGCTCCTCTGCTTGTGGAGTCACTCTATGCCAGCAAACCTGGATGCGTTGTGCATGCTGGCACGGCCTGGAGAAGAAGAGGTATCTATCTTTATCTCTCCCATTCCTCCTCTGCCCAGATTAAACCTTGTTAAAGTGTCTGAACCCTGTCCTGGGGGAAAGGCTGAAACCTCCAGTCTTGGAGCATGAGACCATACTGCTAGAAGCAGCTGAAGCAGGTATGGTCTGCACATTAGACTGTGGCAAATTAAGGGAGAGGTGTTTTAAAAGACAAGAGTGATGCCTTTTGAACTCTTTGAGATAAACATACAGCGGCCTTCTGACAGCAGCAAGGATGTGTGTGGACAGAGGCACGGCCTGGAAGGGAACTGTGCTACCCCACTAGGAGCTCTGGCTTGTTGGGAGATGGGATGCTTAAAACCCCATTATGAAGCTTGACTTCCAGTGGGCCTGAGACTCTGGTGAACACCACTCCAGCTGTCATTGCTTATTTCACCTATTATTATTATTATTATTATTATTATTATTATTATTATTATTATTATTATTGTCAGGAAGACATGGAGATTTAGGAAGGATTTCCCTGATTGTTTCTGTATTTGCACTACAATAGATTTGGGAACTCCAGCCAAGTCTGTGTCCCACATGCGAGGCAGGTTTATTACAGATACAAGCAGAGGAAATTCTTGTTCTCCAGAGCCCAGATAAGGAAAGAGTGGAGTTTTTGTGAACAGGAATGGGTCTTTCCTGTGTTTCAGCATGACCCTGCCAACCTGGAAAGGGTTAACACTGGTTTCACAAAAGTAATAGAGACACATATCCTTGCTCCTAGATAAATCCCATAAAAATTGTAGCATTACTTCAAGATGAAAAACTAGAAGTGGAGAAATCTTATAGAAAGTCTTAAATATTTCTTTTATGAAATAAATTATAATTGTTAGTGCTATTACCCCAAAGCACAGAAAGAAAGCATCTTTCTCATTCAGATTGCTCAACACAATAAATCAAAGGAAAAGGAAGAAAATATATAATGTAGTTTAAGGAGACACTTATTCAAAAGAGATCAGATGAAACCAGGATAGGGACATCCATGTTCTCTAATGTTACTGTATGCACTGAATCATAGTGCTGGCAGTTTCCTTTGCCTCATGGCAGAGTGAGCTCTACTCTCATCATTTTTCCTGTGATAGAGGCTCTGTACCTCCCCAGGCAGTCTATTTTTATGCTTCTCCATCCTCATCATTTTCATATCTAACCTGAACATTCCTTGCAGCATTCACTAAGCACATCACTTCTTGTTCTGTCCACCATGAACAGGGAGAACAGATTATCCTGGAAGTAGTCTATACATATTTAATGAATGTCTCTTCCATCCATTCCCCCTTCTCCTTCTCATTGCTTAGGCTAAATAACATAATTTCTGTCATTTTCACCCCTCATGGCTCACATTTTCTAGGTCTCTGGTCTTTTTTCGTTTGTTCTGGATTATGTACTCTTGTTTCATGATTTTATTTTCTTTCTTTCTTCCCCCTCTGCGAAATTCATACAACTCAACTCGGTTCTACAGTGGGAAGTTGTCTTATATCTAAGACTATGTTTTGAGATCTGCACTCCTATTTATACATCCGGGAACATATCTGTCATCCTCCCATCACAGGCTTATCCGGAACAGATGACCTACCGAAACTTTGCTGTCCTCAAGACCTGGGCAGGTGTCACTTACTCCATATGTGCATAACAGCCTACATGAAGTATCTTGCATTTGCCCTCACTGGAATGCATTGTTTTTTCCACCCTGTATGCCAGATTTGAAATAGAACATGTTGAAAACTAAACCTGTCCTCCTCCATGCCAGCAGCCCTCCCCAGCTCTGTGCCATCTGTGTGTTTGGTGAGCCTACTCTCTCTTCAGTGGTGATGGCAAAGCAGTGCAGAGCGTTTAGGTAACAGTCGGTGTGCTCATTTCTTGCATGTATTTCTGAGCCAGCCGCAGAAGTACTGGCCACTTCTGTGGAGGGTTACCAAGAGGGGGCAAGATCTGAGCATTGGCACCCACTGGAGTAATGCTCTTGGCTCTGCAGAGCAAGGAGGAAGCCTGACCATCCTGGGGAGCAGGAGAGGGGTGATCCTGTTGAAGCCCAGGTTGCCAATGAAGGCTAGATGAGCTGGGGGTCTGACGAGGTAATTTCACACGCACACAAGAAGTCCTGTAAGTTCCAAATTCAGTCAGCACTAGATTAATAGTGTGCATTATTCAAGTTTTGCTGCTATTTGATTTCTTCTTTTTTTTTTTTTTTTTAAATAGAGCTAAATGACTTGGCAGTGTCACAAAATCACTAAAAGCCATTTAAAAATAATACTGTCACTAGAAGGCTTTTGAAGGATGAAATCAGGCAGAATTCATTTCTCTTCTGTCACCTGAAAGTTTATGCCACACTCCTCTCCTCCTTCCCCCTCTCTACCCACAGCAGTAGCATTTATGTACAGTTTAATGTTATGATATTTAATCATGCAAATAATGATCTCATTCACTTTAGTGGGACTATTTATGTCCTCAGGATTGCAAACCTGGCACCGTGCTCCTCAAAGCTCTCTAGGGTTCTCCAATAAAGATGGCTTCGTATCCAACAAATTATGAAGGAATACTTGTGTTATTATACATCTTTTTTATTTAAATACAGATTTGACAATACAGTTTAAGAAAGCAAAAGCAAATAATTGACAGAAAGCCACCGTATCTCTTTATGCACACATAGAATGTGAAACTTGAGTAATGATGGAAATGACAGAATACGAGCAAATTAGCTCGGAATTGTCTCCTTACCTGTTTGGTGGTTTGGGTTTTTGTTCCTATAACTTTCTCTTTCTTTTTATTTCCTTTTCTCATTGGCAACAATTCAATGATTTAGACATTCGAATACTACCAAAAAAAAAAAAAAAA
>VZTF01006489.1:2756230-2767202 GCA_013397755.1 Cnemophilus loriae
AAAAAAAAAAAAAAGAGAGAGAGAAAAGATAAAAAGAACTTCTGGCACTGATTGAGTCTTCTTTTAAAAACCCTGTCTATCACTTTCCTCAGATGAATGCATATCCCAATATGATGTCTGTACAAAAGCAAACACAGGGCATAGGGAAACGGATTGAAAATTGTAACACTGGTTAGTGAAAGCATTCAGACAAATTAATGAAAGCCATGGTAAAAGAAGTGCAAGGCTTCATGGACTGCAACATCAGAGAGAAAAAGGACGAGGACACATAGCTTAACAGATGATGGAAACAATCAACATTTGCTGTGCTTTGCAGATAATCTTTTTTCAGTACGGTAAAAATATCAATGAAATATTTTAAAGTTTGCTAGCAATGAAGCTAAATTATTGCATACCCCAAGAATACCACAAAGCACGGGGAAATAAATAAAAGCATCAAAAAAAAAGAAAAAATTTACGTCAGACTACAAAGAAGCAGCAAGATACGTCATTTTTTTTGCTCCTTCATGTTGTGAAGCAGCAGTTTCCTCACACGCAAGTAAATTTCGTATCTCTGCCTCCCTTCACAGCTACACATACCCACATATAAAGGTCAGAAGATGGTCTAAGCATGGGGATTTTATGAAGAGAAATAAGGGATTTGAGATGAATAATGCATGTTTTAACCAATGGTTGGAGCTGCGTTTTCCCCCTCTCTCTTCCAGGTCCACTGCTTCCTCACTCATTCAGCTATTGCTCCGGTTTTGAAAATGGATTAGCAGCTGTGATCACTGCAAATCTTTTACTAAAGACTTTTTGGGCACTGCTGCTGACCAGGAATAGCTGTTTCATACTAAAAAAAGAGGTCTGTCTATACAAGCAATTGTAAAAGCAATGGAAATTGTTAGATCTTAGAAGAAACCCACATTTTTAAGACAGTGAATTTAAGTTTTTCATTTTCAAATGATTCTTTCAATTTTTTGCCATGGATGATAGTATTGTTCGGTTTTTCTGTTTTTTGTTTGGTTGGGTTTTGGTTTGGTTTTTCTTTCAGAACCCGAGATGAAACATGATGGAGCAAAAGAAAAAAATAAAGACTAGAAAGGACTGTTCCTCCTTATTAGGAAGGGAGGGCCTTTATCCAAAGTCAGAATCAAGTGCAGTTTCAAGAATTTGAAAAAAACCCTTCCCAAAACAGAACTGCTGTACTTCACATTGCCCTCTGGAACACCCAGAAGTTTCTCTTAGTTCTTTCACCCTTTCCCAACCAGGTTTTAGAGACCAGGTGTTACTTGGCTCATCTCTGTCTCCTATGCACACCATCACTCTCCTGTAACGCTGTTAAATCTCTGGAGCATCTGCACTGCTGAACGAATCATACTTTTTACAAAGCAGTAGGTGGTTCTCACACTTTATGGGCTTCTTTGAAAGAGATATATATATATATTTCCTTTTAATACAAAAGACCTTTGACTTACATGCTAATTGCAACAGAAGTTAAAAAGAAATTAATATTAAATTCACCTCTAAATTGAAATCTTTATAATCCACAGTAGACAATCCATTTACAAACATTTTATTCTTGATTTTCTTGAAGCAGCAAGTGCTAGGAGGGATAGCCTGATTGGTGAAACTACAATTGAAATTAATACTAGAAAGAAGGCTTGAATTTGAGACATTCAAAAAAAACTAAAACCATAAAAAGCACACATAAGGTTATTCTGTATACCTTTTTCACTTGGAATAATAATTCTTAGCTTGATTTAGGGGCTTTAACATTTAGATCTTAAAGTGTTTTTCTTGTTACAGGATGGAGATATTTCCTGTGGATGTATACAATTAATCTAATTAGACTTCAAATAGGGAAACATTATATTGTATGAGATTTTAAATCCATCCAGATCAGTATCCTGCAGTTACTGCAGTATAAGACATATCTTAAGCGGAAATCCCCCTGTCAGCCACTTCAAAGGGGGGAAAGTCTGTTAGGGTTGTGTATGCATGTGCTAATGTGCATACATTAAAGCTTGGAACAGGAACAAAACCTAGAAACCTTCATATTTCCAAGGGAAAGGAAATTCCTTTTGTTTCTTCTCCTCCTCCTTCTTCTGTCTGGGGGAAAAGAATCCTGTTCAGTTTTTAAATAAAATATGAATCCAATTATTAGGCTCTTGAGAACTCCTTTCTTTTCATCCCTGTTTCATGAACCAGGGAAGCCGGAAGCCCTGGGACTGTCACTTGGGTTTCCAGGCATATTGGGGTTCAAGGATGCTAAAACTATAAAAATTCTGGCAGTCTGGGCAAATAAAGACTTTCACTGTGTCATCTTAGATTCAGACCCCTGAGCTGAGCTCTCAAGCAGATCTTCAATGAGTTGACAGGGTGCCAGGCAGGTTTTTGAAAGACTCTGGCTTATGTTTTCAAAACATTGCTTCATCAGGTACTTTTCATACGTGAATGTGTAGGACTCCAGTTTGCTGGCCTGCAGATAAATACAAGGTTTAATTCAGCTCGGTTCCTAGGCAGTTCCTTTCCCCACATAACTCTTGCCCCTCACTCTCTCATCTTCTTTATGAAGGTTTCTTGCATTAGGAAATGGAGAGTATGCAAAATAACACTTTAAGTGACTGGTTGTATGGCAGAGAGAGCACTGATGCCTGGTGTGCTGCTGTTAATAGTGATTTATTTCAAACTGAGCTGCCATCGTAACTGAAGCATGTTAATCTGCCTGTTGCCAGTCAAGTTGGGATGGTAGGTGTGCTTAGACAAAATGTTTAGGAGGAATAGTTGACTCATGGCAATCTTTAGTCATTCTCCGAAATGATACAATTAATGAGTATGGGCTCAGCAGGGTACTTGTTTCTCCATTCCATTATCTTGTTTTTACATTCAGTAACATCTTCCTTGGCGTAGGGGGAGGATAATAGATTCATGATTGAACTATCTATTTGATATTGAATTTCTCTAAATCACCAAAACCTGTCATTTTCTAGTGTTGCAGAATTTGCTGTAGAAGATTAAAACTGGTTTCCTTTTGATAGCAATGGCAGGTTTTTGGTGTTTCAGATGAACATTTAAGAATGGTCTGTAGGTGGTCTACCCTACACATGAGCTTAATTTGATCTTCTCTTACACGACAAGAAAAGGCAATGGCAATATTAAAGCCTGCATCTACTCTGCTTTCAACATTGTGAGGTTACTTAGAGCCAAGGAGAACATAATCTCATTGCCGGGTAATGCAGCAACCTACAAAACATCCAAATACCTTTTCAAGCAAACAAGCACAGAGAATGCCTATGACACCTATAGGGCTCTAAATCCAAGTTAAACAGCTCCATATGAGAATCAAGCTATAGGTAATGTTATTGTGATTGATGCTATTTACAATGGCACCATCAATAACTTACACAGGAGATGGTTGTGCTGCTCTCAGTTATATGAGGAAGTACACAAAATTTCTTCTGGAATCATAGTGGGAGACAAAATATCTTAAATTCCAGTGCTTTGCAAGGAGGAAATTCCACATTGCACTACACTCTGCTCTAATTTTTTTTGGCATCTCTTTAATCAAGACATTTCTAGTGGATGTTTCCAGCATGCAGCAGCTCAGACATTTAGTTTTAGCAGTAAAGGAGCACTGGGGTACTGCAGCCTATTGATCCCAAGTGTTACTCCAATACGGTTCACATCATAAAGTGAGAGATTCCTCTGAAATGAAAGCCCAATGTGGTTTTGGTTGCCCTAAGCTTTTGCATATGATTTTTTCTTTGAATTCGGCTTGTGATTACAACCTCATTGCATAACTCTCCTGATAAATGTATATTAACAAAACCCTTCCAGTTCCAATCATTTTGCAGCCCAGGACGGGAGGCATCACTTAGATATAGTGAAGAACCAGTGCTCACTGTGTTAAGTAATGGTCTTTATATAGCACTTGATCTCTTCTGAGATTTCTTCAGGAATTATGGGGAGGAAATATTCAAATATTTAGGGGAAAAGACAGTATATTTCGTCATTTTTACAGAAGCAGGAGGCTGTCTAAGGGTGAAGCTTTAGCACCACAAATTCGAGATAGAAAATGGAGGTTTTTTCCCAGATTTGAACTGAAAGTTGTCCAAAACCACTCCAACAGCAAATGTACTTCTGATCATTTAGCTTCTATATTTTAGCCAGCTATATTCAGAAACTCTTAACAAACATCCTGGTGGACCATTTTGTCTGTGTTCATAGATCATTGACTTTTTTTTAACTTCTGTGACATTGCATTATTTACGCTTTAAAATGTCTACCAGAGTTAAAAGCCTGTGTGACAGAATAAGTGCTGTACTTACGAAGTACCAAGACAAACAGTAGCACCTATAGCTGAAGGGCATAACCAGATTTAAAGATAATATTGGTTAATTCAGGATATGGGCAAGAAAAACAAAGAAAAGAACAGAAGATGCAGTTCACTAGGGGCAAGTAGTGGGTACTGCATATCAGCAGACATAATCAGTTACACTGGCACCTGAAGGGGAACAGTTGCTTAAATAGCACTTGTGCAAAAATCATCTGGGGGCTACTGAAATTGAGCCAACAATGTTATGTTGTTGCAGGGAAAACAAACATTGTGGTGCATAAGCAGAAAGGTATTCTTGCTGAATAATCTTTTCCACTCTGTTCAATACCAGTGAGGTCGTAGCTGAGTACTGTGAGGGACAGAGACTCTCTGGGGGATGGGTACAGAGGATGCTCCCCTGGTGGGGCTCTGCAGCCCCATCCCAGGTCATCAGGCACTTCTGTGGGGACAGAGATGCGCTGAGGCTGGGACATCAGTCTGTGGACCTGAGGACTGGCATCTTATGGCCTCGCTGGGAAAGGGACTGATGTCCCTGAGATGGGCTGGGATAGGGTCCTCGGCCATGGGCAGAGGTTAGAGAAGTGCATCAGAGTCAGTAAAGAGCTAACGATGGCTTTGGTGGATGGGTACCAGTTTTGGGATATGCATATCAAGAAACACTGGATCTTCCAGAAACAGTTATGAGACACATTGATCTGAGATGCAGGGAATGTAACCAGCAGCAAAGTTTGAAAGAAACACTTGTTTGTCTGTGTTAAGGTGCTGCCTTCAAATGTCATCTCCTAAAAATATTAAAGAACAGTATTATAAGAATAGTAAAGAAGCAAAGCAACACAAAGCAAGTATTAATGTATTATAGCTGTAGAGGACATTGCTATTTAGGTATTTCTATCTGACTGAAGCATATTTCACTAAAGAAAGAAGGCGTTTAAACTGCATTAGTGATTTTCTGAAGAGTGTGGTGGATGTTACTTAGATGCGATGACACTTGTCATCACCATATGTAAACTTTATTTATAATGTATTCTTGACTCATTTTCACATTTGCATTTCAAAACTTCATTTATTCTGTGTTAATTTAAATTGTACATATAGCACGTAGGGGGGGACAAGTTAATTTCCTTTTAAAGAAACATCAGTTTCTAACAGCTCAATTTCAACAATTTCTGCAGAACAGGGAGGAATTATTTTTTTATCCTTGATGGGCTCTCAACAGTTTAAATATAGCTATTCATCTTTCCTTATTTCAATAGCTCAGAGTCATAGGTGGTGTACGTTTGCTCTCATATTGCTTTGTATTTTTGCAGACCTCAGTATTTTGTATGAAGTGAACATACGAGGCCACGTTCTCATCTCATTGAGACTCTCTTGACTCAGCAAGAGAGAAGCTGGCAGAAGTTCAACCACTTCTCTCCTGTTCTGCTTGGCATAACGCCAGACCCAACACAGTCACCCATCCCTGCCTGGAAGGAGTTTAATACCCAGCAGGCAGGATTCAGCCTTAAGGGTGCAGTGTGTGTCTCAACGTATTTTGTCTCTTGCTGGATCTTAGAGAAGAAAGAATGACCATTGAGCCCGACCTCTTTTCGCTGCCTCTCATTTGCTGAAGTGGTTGCTCAGGAATGGCAGAACAAAGGCTGCTGAATGGCAGCGTTGAATCCTTTTGCTTTTGTGAACTCATTTGTTCCCAAGTAAGCTCCACTGACACCTGTTCTGGTTGTCTCAGTAAAGAAAAGCTTACAAGCATCTTTGCTGTATTCTCCTGGGAAGCACTGTTTTCACCCAAAGAGTCATTATATTCCATCTTACCAGCTCGTCTCCCAATTTATTTTTATACAGCCATGGGGTATCATTGCTATGCTGAACTCCAGGTGCCTGAAACTATAAAGTCCTGACATTGATATCCTTGAATGATTAATGCCATTACAGTCACTCTGTGATCTGAAACTCATTTTCCTGGACACTGTGGAATGGGTCTCCCGTGCAGATAGTGCCCATAACCAATCAAGAGGACACTTCAAAACAGAAGAGT
Organism: Cnemophilus loriae; assembly: GCA_013397755.1. Classification (NCBI taxonomy): domain Eukaryota; kingdom Metazoa; phylum Chordata; class Aves; order Passeriformes; family Corvidae; genus Cnemophilus; species Cnemophilus loriae. The sequence goes on from VZTF01006489.1 coordinate 2,762,581, forward strand.
TTTTCTACCTCTTTGCAAAGTAAGAAGCAAAGTCAATTTTCCTTCATATTCTAAAGCGTGACATCAGGGAATGCCTGTGACTTGTACATCTGTGTTTCAGCCTGGCTTCTTGCTGTACACTGGCCGAGGACACTCAGGGAATGACTCACTGGGGTAAATCTTAATCTAGGAGAAAACTTTTATTTTGCCTCCTGCTTCTTAATTTGGAATGGCATTTCCCACAGAAGTGTACTAAGGAGGTGCATTCACAGTTAACTACTAATTCACCCCAGGATCATGTGGTGGATGCTACTTTCATTTCATGGCTTTTTCAGTAGATGATGGTGTGGCGGGACCAAAGCACACAGTGAAATTCTGACTCCAAGGGTCTCCTGTGTCATGCGCTGACTCTTGTTTGAGTTCAGAAGAGGAGAGGAACAGAACAGCAGTGACAGCACCTGGAAGATGGAGGCATTGTCAGATTGGGAACATCTTTGTCTCTTGGAAGAAGACAGTGTTAAGAGCTTCACAAGAGAAGGAATCCAGCCATATGTACTTGTGTCACACCACAAGAAGTGAAGAAAAAAGCTCCAAGGAAAAACTCCAGACTCAACTGTCCTTTTTCTAGGAGAGGAATTCAAGGAAGATGTGGTTCAAACCACTGAAAGAGGTAGATTATAAGTGAGGAAGTATCAGAAAAGTATGACAAGTATTGCCCAAGATAGGAACTGGAGATAACACAAAAGAACAGTGCAAGTCACATTTGACCAAAGATTATTTTTCCCATAAAACTCTACCAAGTAAAGGTTTATTGACATTTCTTGCCAAAATGACAAATTGTTTCAAAGGTATTCCTAGTAGGGATCTAGTGGTTCAGTTACTTCTCTGAAATAAGGGAAATTAATCTCCTAGTCTGTATTCTATCTGATGCAGAGCAGGATTTGAAGCTACTTCTTCAGACGTGTCGTGGGCCCCTCATCACACAGGTGCTGGAAAAATCTTTGTCTGACCCACTAAGTGGAACCATTTATACAAATCATTTATACAAACCGTTTATACAAATATCTGCTGTAACAAGAGCATGAAACAGATCCGCACAGAGCAATCCACTCTTTCCAAACTACTGGCGACTGCGTCACACTGAGGTTGTGAGTACTGGGAGCGGCAGGTGAATACCTCAGTGTCATTCACTCTTGCCCTTAGAATGCAGGCTTCATTCACCTATGCTCTTGATTCACATCGTACAGATAGCGAGAACTTCCAAGGTGATTTTGATAATGTCTTATTGGAAACCACTTCCATCTCTGAGTCCTCTGGATGTAGGAAAACCTGCTGTGCACCCTCAAAAATTTTCCATTTATATTAGAGAAGCTGCCTCAGAAAAACAGAATGACCTTTATGTTTTTTTCCCCCTAAAATACAGTGCGGCCAGAGGAATGCTGGATGGGCTGGAGATAGAAGAATTTATATGGTTCATGCCATTAAGCTTGGTAAAAACAACAGGGATTATATATGTCTGCAGTGTCTTTCCAAAAATATAGCTTTGACATCAGAGGTGTTTGCTGTCCCCACAACAACTGGAAAGGCTGGAGCTGCATTGTATTAGGCCCTTAATTCACTGCAATGACAAGGGTGAAATGTAAATGCATAATTCTAATGCAAAGTAATAATAACTTTAGTTGGATGAGCAGCAAATGTGTAAAATGATCTAGTACGTGGATTCGGAAGAGCTGTGGAATCCTAAAAACACCAGAGGCAGATTTTTAAGTCAGCAGATTAGAAAAAGGAAAATATCATTATCTATGTCACAGTTACATTCTCCCATTTATTTGAGGAGGGCTGGTTCTTAGAATCTGAGCTGCCGAGGCAGAGGAAACACTCAAGAGACCTTTTGGCTAAATGAGACCTGAACCTACATAGTTCCTCTGTAGCTTGATGGGTTGCAGGTAAAAGCTACACTTAAGTACTGGGAAGTGGGCTGTGAGGATTAACTGAGTGTCCAGGGAGAATGGAGTAAATTTCTTGAATTTCTACCTCATATGTTCAAGGAAGAAAAGGGTGATGTTTCTCTATTCAGAGAAATGAGACTGCCAACAGGGAAAGAGACCCCTTTGCATTAAGAGGAGCTACTGGAGAAAGAAGGTGGTTGGCTCTCATAAAGGCCTGGGAGCACAGAAGAAGGGAGGAAGGTTTTGGGTGAGGAAGTGCTGCACAAAGAAGGCAGGAGCAGGAGGATAATCTTGTTTCAATTCTTTATGACATATAGCTAGGATAAATTTGTTCTCAGGAATGATTTCTTGCTTTTCTCCCTCCTAGGATCTGTCAGAGCTGCTTGGAGCTGTGTTGGGGAATGGCCTGTTTGGTCAGAAACATCTCTTACTCGACTCTATCTCTTTCCAGCTGTCTTGCTGATGGCAGCTTACATGTGGTGACATGCTGGCATGTCACCCACCATGGTGGAAACATTATCAGGGACTCCCTATGCACAGCTTCCAACTTGCTTTGCAAGGCTGGAGCAAATGAAAGAATTGGACTCTACGATGCTTGTAGGTTCCTTCCAAATCAGGATATTCTATGATTCTATGATCTTTTCCATCTAACCCCATCAGGCCGTCTAGTGGGCAGAAAACACCGGACAAAACAAGGACCAGTTCAGCTACCAAAAAGTTCACTACTGCATAGGGTTAAGGATACCATGATTAAGCATACCATGAATTTTAAGTGACAGAAACGCTAGCTCAGCCCAAACTATCCAAATATTTCTCCACAGCTGATTATTAAAAGTTTTTCTTCTTTATGCAGTAACGATGTGCAGCCTGAGCTCACAGGGACAAGCCCTGCTGTCAGTCTCCTTGCCTAAACTGGGAAACACTATCGTACAAGCACATCTAAGGCTGAACCTCAGACTGGCAGAGAGATGGGATGAATATGACTCCAAGCTTACACCACTTTGGCATCAGCTCTTGCAGTGCCTTTAACAGGTCTGTTTTCACTGAGATCTAGAAACGTTTCTGACTCAGCTGCAATCAAAAATCATCCATGCTCTTTATTTCCTCTCTTTGAATGAAAGAGTTTCTGTTTCCAGTTGCCAAATACAAACCCAGTCCCACACACATCCTCCTGAAGACAATGAAACTTAGCAGATATTGTTCTACATCTTCATCCTGACTGCCTGTCAGATTTTCAAGTCAGAGATAAGACTGAAGTGAAAGTTTTGTTATTGAGTAACCTCCTTTTCTCTCTGCCTATACATAATTGACTTGTTCCATTTTGCCCAGTTTTTAATGACTAAAATGAAGCACTGCCTATATGGGCATGTTTGTCTCTAGCTGATAGACATTACCATGAGTCTATTTCTTAGAGGCCAATCTACAGGTATTTTTGCTCTGTGTCGGTCTATAGCTTCTGTTTCTCTTCCCTCATGTAAAATAACTCTTATTCTATCTCCAGAACAAAATAACACATATTCCAACAGCTGTGTATGTCAATAACAGCTTAACTTTCCATTTCCCCTCCTGCCAGGTAGTCTTCTAAAGCCTTTTCTTTTTTCCATACTGGAATATTTAAGTTAACCTTGACATGCTGTTGTGTTATGGAAAAGTTTTTTCTCCTCTCAAATCACGCAAACAGCAGAACAAGATGTCAGAACCAAGTAGTTGTAAAGGTAGGCTGGCTCACAAGTGCTAAATAATTTTTCCTTCAGTTATGTTGCTCCCGGGTTTCTGTAGTCTCAGACAGATTGACTATTTTCTGTTGAAGGACCTTATGCATCCCTAGTGCCATCTCTAATAGGGAAGAACCCCACAGGATCTTGACAAGATAGGCAGATTTGGGCACTGGTAACAGGGTCTGCTTGCTGTCCAAGACACGGCAAATGATGAACCAGAGCCTGGGTCCCTGGAGTGGTTTCAGTTGCGAGCAGAAGGTGATGGAGCAAGGGATAGGACTGGAGATAGGGCTATAAAAAGATTGGGCCACAACAAGATTGGGCTCCTAAATTCATCTGACAGAGATCCCTAAAGCCAGGGTCAGGGACAAGTTCAGCATACATCTGAGGGGTTGGATCCATCCAGGATAGAAGTTACCTACAGTGTAGGTTAAAGGTCCATCCAGGAGTCAGACCCAGAGGCTGTGCTCCTATGGCAGAACATGAGCAGAGACTGAAGCTCCAGGACTGAGCTGAAAACCTGGGTGCATGGTCAGAGGACACAGGTGGAGCCCTCAGTTGATACTGGTCAGTGACATTTATACCTAATAGCGCTCCCAGGGCTCTGACACTCAGCCACCCAGGGTGAAAATTTGATTGAAGGTTATGGCGTCTAAACTTTCTTATCCATGTTCACATGTGTCATGGGTTTACAGGTTTCTAGGTGAATTTCACCCTGCCAGGTCCTTTGGACGTGACAAGGTGTCGTGGGCCAATGACATTTAAGGTATGCCCTCTGCAAGATACAGTATTTAGGGAGCTGGACACTTGGAACTTGCTCTTTGGCTTCTGGCATTTTAACAGGTAATAGGGAAAGAGAGGTCTGAGGCAAGCCAGGCCTCTGGGCCGGGGCCTGGCTGGCCCTCTCTCACCCCTGTTCCCCCCGAGGGCCGGGGCCTGGCCGCCTTTTACCATCCACCGGGCCGAGCACCCCCCG